>JADMNL010000029.1:24220000-24682500 GCA_016271365.2 Neoceratodus forsteri | reverse complement strand
CCCTCTCTTGTCCAATTTAGTCCACAACGCTTTTGCCTTCCAGTAGTTGAGGCAGGACTTGAGCTTCGTAGAAGTTCCTGTAGTCCCTGGGTTCAGCTCTAGGCACTTGCATAGTACATGAAAGTCCTGGAGTGTGTCCTCAATTCTTCCCTTGCAGGAACCTATCAAACAGGGCATGGGCCTGGTTCCGTCCTCGCCACCTCCACTCGGCCCATTCCCAGCAGTTAGTTAGCCCTGTCAATCAGACAGACCCCTCTGAAAAGCAAAAAAAGTAGATAGCAACTCAGAACCTCATGGGGGCAACATCAGCAAAACTGACACTCAGTGCTAAAGGCTGAACCCCCAAAGAATGGCATGTTCCCCATTGTGACCTCTCTCCCACTATGGGGTTCAACTGGTTATGGAAAGAGTGCTGATGTGGTTGGGAGGGGTGATTCTAGTACCAGGGTGAACCAGCTTCCTTGTTGTATCAAAAGAAGGCAACCGTGGTACCATATGGCACCTGCAGGAGGGTTAACAAAATCTAAATAAGTAAATAAATGTGCATGTAACTTGTAATCTGTGCTATAGTGTTGTATCGTAAACTGTGTTGTTGTTATGTTTTAATTATCTGTATTGTTTTGCATGTTTGTGTTTCATACAGGTCTGCAGCTGAAAACAGGATTTTGTATGTTGACAGCATGTACATGTACATGTATAAAAATAAAGTTTTATGAATGAATGCACAGTGGTCAGAGAAATTCTCCAATTCCCTTCACAAAATTTATCGCTGGCATCAGCACAATTCAGTTAAAGAAAATCCTTAAATTGGAAATGTATGGACCTTACATTTTGTATTAATTAAGTCATTTTCATTAAAACCAGATCTTTCCATACAAATACCATTAGTAATGAACAACAGAATATTGAGACTTCCTAGCCAACCATCATGGGTTTCCAGGAAACTGATAATTGCTTTAAACTGGAAATGTTTAGGAAGTGGAAACTCTTATCGCTTGCTTTGTTTTCTTTTTTGGGGTGTCATCTCTAAGAGATGGGATGCTCCATTAGTATTCAGTGGAGACAGAAGTTGGCAATAAGCATTGACAGGATGTGCATTAAAGGATTTGTAACAGCTGAGCAGTGTGACAAAGCAGTGAGAAAGGCTAGCACGGTGCTGGAGTGCACTGGGAGGAGGGAGGTGGTGCTACTGTTGTATCGCTCACTGGCGAGGCCCACCTGGAGTACTGTGTCCAGTTCTGGAGGTTTATACCTTCGCAACGACACTGAAAGGGTGGAGGTAGTACAGTGGAGAGCAACCAAATGGTGAGGGGTTGCACAAGAAGCCATATGAGGAAAGGCTGCAGAAACTCATCATATACTCGCTGGAAGACAGGACAGCAAGAGGAGACATGATTGAAACTGACAAGTACCTCACAGGAGTGAACAAGGTGCAAGGGGAGGTCCATTTCAGAGAAAGGAAGGTAGCAGAACAAGGGCCATGCAATGACGCTAAGGGAGGGATTTAGGAAAGATGTGCGAAATACTTTTCACAGGAAGTGTGATAGATAACTGGAACAGCCTGCCAGAGTACACAGTGGCTCAAAGACTGTGGGTAGCTTTAACACGTGTGGGTAAGCCCACCACCCCAGGACGTATCTGAAAATGAACTATTATTGCTCAGCACACCTTCCCAGTAAAACGCTTGACTAAAATAAATAAATAAATAAGCAAAGGGTATATGAGGTAGGAACGGGGAAGGAGTCACTTTTGACCAACTAGAGTCAAGGGTGACAAACTAGGCAGGGACAAGGGACTGACTGGATGGGCCTAATTGTCCTTTTCTGCTGACAAAATCTATGTTTCTATGTAATGCATGCCCTAGTGGAGTGAGGTGCGAGGCCAAAGGCCAAGTGTCCTCACACCATGCAGAAGTGCACTGAAACCTTTAATGCACATCCTAGACTGCCTTATTGCACATATGAAATGGCTCACTGCTCTTTGTATTATATGTAAAGTGAAACATTTAATAAATGTATTTATATAAAACAAAAACAAATTATAAATGACAAAATGATATGCATGAAATAGTCCCTGATTTTGCACATCATTTACATATAAACGGATATAGTACATAACAAAGCTTTTTGCCTTGGTAATGAGATTCAGCACCATCGCTAGCTTTTAAATGCAGGACCTACCTTTCTGCTATTGTTGCTGTATTTTTCACCGCTTTTGCATCAAAATGACAGGAATCTGCACAAGTAAGCATGGTATACCCTATCTTTGGGAGAGTAAAGCTAGCCAGTGCGTTAAATAAAAACTTGCCCAAATAGGAGATGGGAGAGCCAAATGCAGAATGCTTATGAAAGCAAAATGAATAAATTGTGGAGGGGATTTGCATGCAAGCCAAACCACACAAAGTGTTTGCATACTGTGGCAACATAGTGGTTCAAGCATTAGCTTAAAAACCAGGAGACCCTTGGCAGCCAGTGGCGCCGAGGGTTTAGGTGCTGGACGCCACACCTTGCACCATGCCAGCGACCCATGTTTGGGAGCAAACACGGCCACCGGGGTTGGCAGGGGAGGGAGAGGATTGAGTGTCTGACAACTGCTCTCTCTCATGGGGATGGGTGGGATGTCATCCTGCTCCATGGCTGCCTCCCCGTGGTGGATGGGGGTAGCGCCAGAGCTAGGAGACAAGTAGCATGGCTTAGTGACGCCGTATGTTCACGGATGCAAGGGACCAAGCAAAGAGTCAAACATGGCTACCGGGTTTGTGGAAGCCCTCTAGTACTCTACACCGCTGCCTCAGGAACTCCCAGGCTCACTCCAGATATATACTGGAGGGGAGGGACGCCCTCCTCCCTTCTACCCCACCATGGGTAGGGGGTAATCCGGTGGGGATACAGGGCATGGGGGATGCCAGGGTGAGGCGGTGACCGGGACTGAGGAGGACAGATGCTTGTTAGCAGGCTGAGAAGGATAAACACTTAAATAATAAAAAAAACAACACAGGAGACCCAGGTTCAAATCTAACCAGAGCAATTCACCCCTCACTGTTTGACCCTTAGTAAGGCACCTGACCTCTCAGTGGTCCATTTGACTCAGCATAAACATGGGCAAAAGTTGGATCCTTAGCAGAGAGGCCTCAACAATATGGGCGGGATTGGGTTATGTCCACAGTATATTAGCTGAACGCCAGAGATTACCTCACTGATTTTCTTGCCTTGAAGCAGCTGGCAGATTCTACACAGCAGAAACTGACAAATCAGGACTAATACATCAGTGTAGAGGAGGGAAGTCCTGAGATCAGTAGAGCAGCCAACCAGAAGCAACCCAAGGCAGGCTTGTTTTGTTTTTTGAGCTATAGATGAAGACTTCCCTAAAGTCTGCAGGCTGCCACCTTGCAGCCTGATTCTGTCTGATCTCAGATGCTACACATGTTCAGGCCTAGTCAGCAGTAGGAATGGATGGAGATGTCCAATGAACACCAGGTGATGCAGGAAGTGGGGTTAGTAGCTCTGCCCTTGGATAAAGTAACTACACCGATGCCCCAGCAAGGTGTTTGTGGGACACAGTGCTGTCAGAGGTCCTGGCTTTCAGATCAGATGTTAAACAGAGATCCCAACTGCTGCCTGTTGTGGTGGATGCTATAGATCCTGTGACACATTTAACAAAAACAGTAAGTTTCCCCAGTGTGCTGACCACATTACCCCCACTGACTAAAACCACCAACATGTTTACCTGCTTCAATATGAGTCAATAAGGCATCCCAGACACCTCCCCACCCCAAAGGCTGGAAAAGGGTTACCGCCGTGACACCAGTGACTGGGGTGTAGGAATGAGCCTTGATCATCAGAGGGCCAGTGTGGGGGACTGAGCACCTCAGAGGATGCTCTCCTCTCTGGGAGGAAGGTTATAGGAGGCCAATGCTGTAGTGTCACCTGGGTGATCACAGGCAGCATTACAGACAGGTGCGCCTTTGGAGCTGGGGGATGCTGGATGACGCTGCACAGCCGCACACTCAGCGCATACATGTGCACATGGTGTCACCAAGGCTGGGAGGGAAAAGAGGGAAATGACCCAGACACCAGCATGTCTAAGGCCCTGCCTCCACTGCACCACTGCCTGAAAGCAAAGACTTTGTTGGGGGTACATCCTTGCATTCCTGACACAAAACAGGGGTGGTATTCCTAGGCAGAGGAAGGTAGGTGAATGTGGTGCAGGAGGAGGGGTCAAGAAGTGCCATGGGGTTCCCGAGGGGCAGGTGTTGGGGAAAGAGTAACAATGTCTTAATTTAAAAAAAAGAAAATACAGACACGCTTTACTCACCTCCATTAGCAGAAGACCCACGGCCCCATATTCTCTGTACCACTTACTGAGGCACCCGCCACCAATTTCAGCAAGCAGCTGGTAAACTCGGGGAAAGCGAATGATGGGCTGGGGTGCCCAGAGAAGGGAGGTTAATGCAGAGGAGCATGACTATAAACATAAGATGAAAAGTGAATGTGCATTTCACTCCACATCACGTAACTTCTTCTCCAGAATCAGCTACACTCGCGATTAGCCAAGAATGCCAAGTAGAGCTGTATTCCTGGGAGATCTACGCCCAGTGATTTCTGATCATGCACGGCAGGGAACAAAGCAAGACAGAGTATGGCGAGTCAGCTGCTTAAAGGAAAATCAGTTTACAAGGTCGCTGTTTCACCCTGTGATCTACACACGCCGACTAGGGTTCTGCCATTAGTCTGCAGCACTCATTTGCATATTGGGTGCCCAGGAAGCTGGCTGCAGTGCACAAGATGGTTGTGGGAGCCTCTTTCAAATGAAATGTCATGGTACTGTATATAAAGAGGATAAACACATACTAAGCAGTAACAAACGGTGACAAAATTTCATTTATTTACAGAACCCCTAATCAGGCATACAACACAGGCTGAAATATACAGGATAGTGGCATGATAGCTCATACACAGCAACACTATTCTTACACCAAGCGGATACTAAGGGACGCCAAGGACCCCGAGAGCTTTGACATCACAGTAACCCACAAAGTGCGAGAAGAACAATGTTGTGTATTTGGACCATCATACACTATTCTATATAGTATATGGTCCCCCAAAAAAACAAAATACTTTTTTCTTGTTCATGCAGTCAGTCTCTCCTGTCCGTGACCTGCACTTCTGGCCATCTGCCCGCCTGCCAGCTCACGCACACAATGCTTCAACCACCGCTAGCCCTATCAACAGCGTTGATGCTGGTTGCTTACACTGTGCCGTTTATACTAAAGCAGAACGAAAAGTCATTCTACATTAGTACAAATGTCACTACTGCAGCAGAATGAATTTCTACAGTGTACGGATCTCCACACACAATCACGCTCTCGACCACACACTATTACAGCACTGTGTGCTGTTTCGTACTGACAACCACAATGCAAAAAATTACGTTAAGCACCACAGAAGTTCCTGCTCAATAACAGGAATCCAGTAGACAGCCCTACTAGCCTAGACACCCTTTGGCAGCTGCCAAATGTGGGAGGGGAGAACTTTATTCAATTTGCCTCAGGTTTGAAAAAAAAAAAGTCAAGCTAGAAGAAAGCCAGCGACTTTCTGAAAGAAATCAAGTCAATTTAAAAGAAAGATTAAGGCCCAACACAAACGAAAACTTCTGGCCCACACCCACTTCCCCAAGGGCAAAATACCAGGAACTTAATTGGGGTAGGGCTAAACGATAATGCTCAGATTCAACTATAATGACTAGGTGAGAATGTTGGGAAGTTACTTGCCTACAGCCAAGAAAACAGAAAGCGGATCCCTGATGATTAAAGACATTATTCCTGCCAGCTCTCACATACTGTTCATTAATCCTAGGGATACTGTGGGCACCTTTAAAGGAGAACACTCAGTTCTGAGAGCCCCACATCCAAGTGTGGGGTTCATCCCAATTGCACTTTGTGTGCAGAAACAATTTTTTTTTTTATTATATTTTATCGCCACGGCTTTTGCCCCTGGATTGCACCCCCAACACAAGAGTACATCCCAACCGCGGGTATTAACTCTCATGAGTTCGCTTCTGCGGTGCGGCAGTCCCGAAGGATGATTCCATACCACGGTGCTCCAACACCAGTCATGCCAGGGGTTGGGACCAATCCAGGAGGTCCTAAAGCATAGGGGCTTTCAGCTTAGTAAGGTCCCACTCCCTGAGGATGACGGCATGCAAGTGATCCCAAGGAGGCATGTGCACTTACAGACGTGTTGCTCTGACTCCAGCTGACATCCTCCCTCCCTCTGGGCACCCCTCACTGCACTGCCACCCATGGTCATCCACGTGGCAGTATAGTAGCAGGAATGGCAACCCTCCTCCCTCCCTGGAAGAGGAGAGCCTCCTTAGATTGCTCAATCCTCCTCCCCAGTCAGCCATCCGACAACCTAGGCGTTCTCAAACCCAGATCACTAGCATTGTGAGCGGTAGTTCTACCCCGCGCCATAGTGGTCCGCTTGCAAAACTTTTTTTTTTTTTTTTTTACTTACTGTTTACTGCAGTATAGTAGATTGTATCAGCTGATTCTGTTGACATCCAAGCTGACATTTGCTGTCACCAGAGATCCCAGAATTCCCTCCAGCTGACATCAGAGCAGGGCTGCAACAGTGGAGATTCAATAGCTTAGAGAACATGTTAGTGGTATTAGAAGCTCTTATCTTTTGTTTGCTGGTCCTGCAGTGCTCCTAGGGCTAAGTACAGTCACAGAGGACTATACTTGGGCCTGGGAGAATACTGAGGCTGAGAAATATCTGATATGAGCTTATAAAATTAACCTGCAAAATCATTCCTAAACCCAGACAAACTGTCCCTTTTCCTAGAAACTGAATGTCCCCTAATTGAATTACATAGTTAAAAGGCCACTTACAATGCAATATAGAAACGGTCAAATCCAGTGACAAAAGTACTGTACATGCAGCACGACTGTATAGCAGTTACTGCAAACACAAATAAAACAGGCAACGAAACACCACAATACACAAAATGGTCTGACTTTGGGTTCTTTTCGGGCAACATACACAGGTAAGTTGGGTTGATAATGAACTTGGCACATTACAGGTGCATACTTGTTGAAGACAGTGGCACACGCCTTGTTTGCATTTTCCTTGAATGGTTTCGTAACAGTCAAGACTGCCTGGGAGGGCTTTCTAGATGGTGGGGGCTGTGACTCCAGAAGTCTGACAGCGCTGCGTGTGTTGTATGGATTCTTTGGCCTCAAAGTAATCAGCTTTAGTTTTACTTACAATGTGAAGATGGCAACATGAACTCCACTCACTTTGAAGTTAAACACCGGATAACCATCATAAGATGCACTGGACAAGAACAATGGATACTGTCAAAAATTCTTTATTAATCCAGGAAAGTGAAATATCCATGGTAAAAACAGTCACAGGCCACAAAAGTGAACCCCTCCCCAGATCTCGCTCAGAACCAAATGTTTCACGCAACAGCTTCCTCAAGAGAAAACACTTGGTTCTGAGCGAGACCGCGGGGAAGGGTTCACTTTTGTGGCCTGTGACCGCTTCCCATGGATGTTTTTTCACTTTCCTGGATTAATAAAGAACTTTTTGTTTTGTTGGCACTGGCCTACTACATTGCAGCTGCCTTGTTTCTGAGCTTTAGTTTTCTTGGTAGGGCAGACTGTAAACAGTACTGCACAAGACACAACAAAAAAAATAAAAGACACCAGGGCAACTCAAGGTCAATGAGAAGGAAAATGGAAGGACAAGGAATTCTGAATTGGTCCACTGCCTGAGAAAGTGAGAGAAAGAAAAACCTTCCAGTCAACCTAGTTCTCGTAACTGAAAGATGTCAGACCTGTTCTATTGGTGACAAAACAAAGGGTAGCATGAAGGCTGTTGGCACAGATCCATTACCTGTAGATATGGATTTTACATGTACCGTTTTCCCGTTGGTCCCCTGTTAATCACCCCAACAATCGGTCATCATGGCAACCCCTTCTCCAGTCGGCATCAATATTGCTACCCCCACTTTATTTATTCACACCAAACCCACAGCTCTGGTTCCCTCTCACACATTTACTGGGCCACAGGATCCCCAAGTTAGATCGGCCCTGTACTTCCAGAATTCCTGTGGCTTACCTCTCACGGCACGGGCCAGTCTGGACAGATGTGTGCTTTCTGGCCCTTCCAGGAGCTCTTTGTGTGTAGGGAACCTGGGCTTGCCGACAACTGTGAGTTAGGTAAACATGCGACTGATATGAGCATGGCAGAAAAGTTTTTCCTTTTTAACCCACCTACCAGCAAACTGTTTTGAAGGCCTGGCCCACAGTGTCTGATGTCATGTGGTCCCACATAATGACAGTCCCAGCTCTCGCTCCATAACAGGAGGAACTGCAACAGGGCCAAGCCTGCTCCCACCCCTGGGGCCAGTGCACGATACCCTCCACATCACATGCTGAGCCCCACCATCCCATGCATGGACGTTAGGATTGAGACAGGACTCCTGCATTGTAGCACAGTGCACTAGCAGTCCACACCACCAGGCTGGGCCAGTGTCACTCCTAGTTGGCCAGCAAAGGAGCGTGAATCCTGAGCAGCCTGCACCCTACCTACCTAGGGAGCTACACCTTACTGCCGCAATGCACCCAACCACCCTCTGTACAGAATTCCGGGTCTTGCTTCTTGGCTATCCTAGGTGGCAGCACAATGCAAAGTTGCACCACTGTGGACGCCCTGAATCCTCCCCCATTAGTTCCTGTAATGTCATCTCCCCAGCTCTGTGAGGGGGGAATTCTATAAACTGAATTACAGGCTTGCACATTACAGTGCCAGACCCTGATTGATCCTTGTGTAACCTCTGCAAATGGGGGTTCCCAAAAGACTTCCAGGAGCTTGCTTGAATGCTCCAAGCCTGAATGGTGTTTCATGCTTAAGCCATTTATCAGTGAGTGTTTTAGAACCTCTGGTACTGTCTCTTTAAGAGCTGTCTGCTTGCAGACATAATTAGTTTGTATGGGGGACTGTGTGTTCTTTGATTGAGTACCACTCAAGCTGCTGCCAATTCACCCATTTTGCAGTCACTAGGAGTGCAAAGGGAACCTATCTGAAAGATGTAACTGTTTGCCAGAAACCATTTAGAGTGATAATGAAATTACAGTTTATCTAACCTGCTTTCTTTGCCTAGTTCCCCATTCTGGTTTTGAACTGCTGAACTGGACCAATCAGTGTGGGGTAAGCTGCTCTAAAATGGTGCCTTGGACGAATCAGAACTTGGACTCATAATCTGAGCCAGCCACAAGAGGATTGTATGGGCAGTGACTCTGGGAGATGTAGTTTAGACTTCAGCACCTTTTGGACCAACACAGCAGTCTATTGTGAGTGACAGCCAATCCAGTCAAGAACTGGGAGGAACTCAAAGGAAGTGCCCGGTTTTGTCGGGTTGGAGTTTCAGTTGAGCTTTGGCAGTGAAGAAGGAAGGAGCCCTGTGCTTTTTCAGTGTGCAGTTTTAGTCAAAAACGTGTGTAAGGCCCAGAGTTCCGTCTGCAGCTTGTGTAACTGCTTGTTAGGACTGAATCCGTCCTGTGAAAAGAATCAAAGGATCTCTGAAGAGTAGAAACCAGGCTCACCCTGTAGAAGACTGGAGAAATTATTGAATTGCACTCGGTCTGTCAGGAACTGAATCTGCTGTGTGTTCTCCCGGTATTGTGCAGTAATTGCGATCGGGATAGAGAGCAGCCTGCCTGGTATAGTACTCTTTTTTTACCATATAAATGTGTGAAGATTCTCTTGGAGCTCAAGAGTAGCCCTGCTGATATTGAAGGACCCTATCTTATTTGAGGTCGTGAGTACTAATTCAGGGTCGCTTCCCTGTTGAATTGCCACATTAAATCCAAATGGAATTACTGTACTGCTGACTGTTTAATTTTCCTTTCTCTGTGTGAAAGGGCCCTACCAGCTGCTACGGTTTGGACTAGCCACTAGGGCTTGGGTACCCAGGGACAGTAACTGATAGGGATAGGCCTGTGCACAGAGCCATAGTAGATTATTAGAGTGATAAGCTAATTAACCTGATTTCCCCTGTCCTTGTTATATCCCCCAAATAAATCAGAGCTGCTTGTTTCAGCAAAGTTATACTGCCTGAGGTATTTGTCTATGTTAAAGTACTGTACTGTGATTGTTGCACTGTATCTCATTTCACAGGAGGTCCCAGTGCCGGAACCAGTCCTGGGGGTAAGTGTATACTGTGAAGGTAATTTGATATATTGTAGGGCCACTAGTGGGAAGAAGAAGGGGTTGCAGTGTCCCAGAGGCTGTGACCAAGTTAGTTTAACTATTGCAAACCCTGACCTCTGGGTGGAGGCACCCGCCATTGGATCCAGGCCCCTCAACCTGTTAGTGGCAAATCAGGCAGGGTAGTAGCCCTGGGATAGCGCCATCTAGGGGTTACACTTGCATCCTTGGTCCCAGGGGCAGCTCTAACCATTCAGCTAAAAGCAAACCTCCTTTAGTCAAGGTGTTAGACTGTCTCCACCAGATGACACTCTGCATCAGGTTACTGATTCTGTATAGACTACAGCTCGATCCTCCCCAAATACCCATCTGCTGTCAGCCAAGAATGTATGTCTGAGAGGGTCAGCTGCCCCTAGCAGTGATTCATTAAGCCTCCTTCACTGAAGTCTGGACCTCTCTCCTTCCTCTTGGGAGTGCCACAGTGGATATTTTCTCCCTTGTGTTCTCTGCATCCCTCTTGCAGTTGTATGTCGAGCCAGCTGCCCACCCAACTGCTGATCTTAATATCAGCAGACCTACGGCCATCAAACCTCATTCCAATGCTGCCTTAGGGAGCGTGCCCAGACAGTTTAATGTAATGCTCTATGGCATCGCTCAAGTTCTGCTGAGCTGGGGAAGGGAACTGGGATCCAGGATCGAATCCAAAATGTGGAATTTTAAAGGAAAAGAAAATGGGACATAAACTTGAACCCAGCTCTCAGGGAAATGTCATCATGTTCGCAGTTGGAACATGATGACAGGCAGCCAGAATAGCAAAGGCCCAAACGGAGGAAAGGATAGCCAACTCTGTTAAGAAGGGATAAGACCTGTTATAGGTACATTAGGGAGCGAAGAAACACCAAAGGAGGGATACTGAGGCTTAATAAAGGGAGGGAATGTGGGTAGAGGCTGACAGTGAAAAGCAGGATACTGAACGAATATTTCTGCTCAGATTCACCCAAGAATTCTACAAGAACTAAGGGTAGAACTAGTGATAACGTGACTACTCTCTTTAACAAATCATGGGAGGATGGGGTAGTACCTGAGGACTGGAGGAGGGCAGATGTGATTCCTATTCACAAAGTGGAGCGGACAGAGGCAGGAAACTACAGATCAGTTAGTTTGACCTCAGTGGTAGGGAAAATTATGGAATCACTTCTGACAGAAAGAATTGTTGGGTACCTAGAGGCCAGTGGGGCACAGGACCCAAGGCAGCAAGGATTCATGATGAGAAGGTCATGTCAGATTAATGTAATAGACTTTGACTGGGTGACCAAAGTAGTAGACCAGGAGGGCTGTGGATATGGCCTACCTAGATTTTAGCAAGGCACTTGATACAGTCCCACACAAAAGATTAATACACAAGTTAGCCAGCCTTGAGTGGGTCCCAAGGTGGTAGCCTGGATATAAAATTGACTAGACAACAGGATGCAAAGGTAGTAGTAAACAGAGTCCACAGTGAAGAAAGGAGGGTTACTAGCGGGGTACCGAGAGTTCAGTACTGGGACCGTCCTTTTAATGTCTTTATAAGTGACATTGCAGAGGAACTGAAAGGAAAAGTATGTCTCTTTGCAGATGACACAAGATCTGCAATACGGCTGATACACAAGATGGGAGTGGAAAGGATGAGAAGGGACTTGGCAAGGTTGGAGGAATGGTCAAATGTATGGCAGCTCAGATTCAATGCAAAGAAGTGCAAGGTAATGCACCTGAGAAACAAAACCCAGGGAAGGGTACACAGTGGGCAGTGAGATACTGACAACAGTAAAAATGGAAAGGGACACTGGGATGCACAGGATAGGCATCAATAGTAGAAAACAGGAAGTTATTATCCCTCTGTACAGACAGTTGGTGAGACCCCATCTGGAGTACTCAGTGCAGTTCTGGAGACTCCATCTCTCAAAAGGCATAGACAGAGTAGAGGCTGTCCAGAGGAGGGCAACCAAAATGGTGCAGGGTTTGCACCAGCAGACATACTAAGAAAGACTAAAGGAGCTTAATATGTATACCCTTGAGGAAAGAAGGGAGAGGGGACATGACAGAAACTTTCAAGTAACTCAAGGAATCAACAAAGTCCAAGAAGGTAGCATTTTTCAGAAAAGAGATGCAAGAACAAGGGGACAATCTGAAGATAGAGAGGGGAACGGCTCAGAGGTAATGTGATGAAGTATTTTTTCACAGAGAGGGTTGTGGATGCATGGAACAGCCTCCCGAGGAGGTCGTGGAGTCAAGAACAGTAGGAGAATTCAAGAATCCATGGCACAGACATAAGGCAGTCTTAGTGGGGGTAGGAGGAAGTAAGCTGTTGGTTAACTAGGATCTGCAGCTTATCTATTAGGTAGGAAAATGGGCAGACTAGGTGGGCCAAGTGGTCCTTCTGCCGTCAGATTCTATTTTTCTATGTTTCATCGAATTTACGCTGAGGTAGGGATACAAAGAAATGAACCCTAGTTAGCCAGTGCAAGGAAATGCGGCCCAGTGATTCTAACAAAAGCTGACCTACACACAGGGTTCTTAACACCATTTATTCTGTGTGACCATGAGTAACCTCTATGTGCTTAAACTCCTCCCCTTCTGCACTTTAACTTCTTTTATTGCATTTCAAACAAGTAAATACAGGCTTCACCTCTAGCATTCTAGTACAGTCGGCAACAATAATACAGCTGTCATGATGGGATTTCTACTAGCCTCTAGCAGTCGTTACAGCATGTGAAAGGAATTTTATCCTGAATTATTGCAACCAAGAATCGAGAACACGTATCATGTTTTGTTAAGTCATACAAGTCTACAACACTCAACCAGAATAGGGCTAAATGTGCTCACTCTAGTTGTAATCAGTTTCACTCTGCACTTCACCTTTCAGAGCAATCCTAATCTCCCTTTACCTCTCTGTGCTCTCCTAATGGCAGATGCAACTGTTCATGGCTTGTAGCAGCCTCTGGGATCTGGGGTGTGAAAGCCACTCTACAGAACCACATGCTTTTACTTTCCTACTTTGGGTTTCAAAACACTGAAATCAAGCTGCTGCTGCTCCTGTGGCTACACACGTCTCGTTCCAACTGCTGCTGCACCCTCCCAGATTGCTTAGCCTCAGCTTCCTCTGGTCACTTTCTCATACTGAGTTCCACAACAACCTGCAAAATTACTCACTGTTCCCTTACTAGATCTCGGTTTCACAGAACACCCACTGTAAAACCTTTACACACTGCTCGCTGCCTCAGAGAGTGGGACTACCATGGGGACCGCTCTTTCCACTGCAGCTCTAATGTAGTCTGCAACTGGATCCAGGTTCTGGAATTACATGCCCTTCTTATTCTCTCCTTTCCTCAGCTGTCTGTACTTAGCTAATTATCACATTTCAAGTCATTCGCCTGCCAGGCAGATGCAAAATTTTATTTATATAAAATCTCTGTGCTGAGAAAGGCACATACCATAAATGATGGTTCATTCAACTAGAACTCCAGAGCCGCCACTCAGCCCAGCAGCGTGTTACCATTTGGGATGTAGGTGACTCAAGTTCAGGAATAAGTTTTAGTTATTGGGACCAGTGAGGGAAGGAGGATCGAGTGTCCCGAGGACGTTCTCCTCTTTTGTGGTGGCAGGATGTTCTTCCATCCCATAGTCCCCCAACTTGGAGGATTTCCAGCCGCCGCCATCTCTACCATGCTCCAGCTGCCTCGCCGGTAGTCCTGTGGCTTATCCACTGAAGCGGAGGCAGGGAAGCCAACTCCCCACCGGCACGGATCCAGTCCAGGAGACGCAGAGCTGGCGAGCATACAGATGGCCACTGCTTCAAGATCAAGGTGCTATTTTCTGTTTTCTTGCCCTGGAACTGGGAATGTGCAATGACATCAGGTGGAGGAAGTGCACACGCATCCACACGTGCTCCTCCAGATGTCTGCCCCAGCTCCTCCCTGAGATATGCTGCAATGTGGCCTGTCCCCAGCCTCTGCCAGAGGGCTACGGGCACCGACAGCTGTCCCATGCACTCTTGAATCCCTCCACCATTTCAGAACCCACCACCTCCTCTGGTAGTTTGTTCCTGGCCTCCACCACCCTCACTGTGAAGAATCACCCCTCACATTTCCTCTAAATCTTCCTCCTTCCAATGTTAGGCTATGCCTTTAGTTTTAGCCACCTCCTTCCTTTTAAACAAACTTTCCTCCTACACCTTACTGACACCTTTATGTACTTAAAAGTTTCAATCATGCCCCCTTCTGGTATCCAATAAGTATTTCAATCATGCCCCCCCTTCTGGTATCCAATAAGTATTTCAATCATGCCCCCTTCTGGTATCCAATAAGTATTTCAGTCATGCCCCCTTCTGGTCTCCAATGGGTACAGATCCAGTTCCCTCCACCTCTGCTCGTGATGGCTTCCCCATACCCTGCACCATCTTGGCTGCCTTCTCTGAACCCTCTCAGTCCCATCTGTGTCCTTACAGTAGATGACTAGGTGGGCCAAGCAGTCCTTATCTGCCGTCAAAGCCTATGTTTCTATACGGTCTCAGAACTGGACCCCATACTCTAGGTGCGGCCTCACCATGACTTTGTAAAGAGGCATCAGAACTCCTTCCTCTGCTTGTTACGCCCCTCCCAATGCATGCCAACATTCCATTTGCCATCCAGACAACTTTGCTGCATTGGCTACCTACTTTAAGGTTGCTTGATATTATAATTCCCAAATCCTTCTCCTGCTCATTTTTTTTTTTTTTATTATTCCTCCCTCCAGAGTGTAAGCTGCTCGAGGTTTTGTGCCCCAATTGCATCATTGCACACTTCTTTGCATTGAATTTTAGTTGCCAAGTTTCTGACCACCCTCCAGAATTTTCAGGTTCTTCCTCATGGCCTCCACCCCCTGGGTCATCCCACTATCATCGGCAATAGGCACACCCTTCCCTCCAGCCCATCCACTATATCACTGATGTAGATATTAAAAAAAGGGTCCCAGTACTGACCCTGGGGTACCCCACTTGTAACCCCCACCCTGGAGTGCACCCCATTTACCACCACTCTTTGGCTTCTGCCCGCCAACCAGTTTTCCACCCACTTGGCAATTTTCCATCCTACCCTAAGCTTTCCAGCTTATTTACTAGCCTCTGTGAGGATGGTGTCAAGGCTTTACTGAAGTCCAGAAAGGCTATGTCCTCTGCCTCTCTCTGGTCAACCACCTGCGTCACCCAACTGAAGAACTCCATCAGGTTTGTCTGATATGATCTTCCCTTTGTGAAGCCATGCTAACTATTATTCTGCAGGCCACTATTTTCCAGGCAGTCTACCACCTTTCTTTAATTAATGCCTCCATCACCTTCCCACCACGAGGTTAGGCTGATCAGTCAATAATTCTCCGCTACCTCCTTACTGCCCCTTGATGCAGTGGCACCACATTTGCCCTCTTCAGTCCCTTTACACCCACCCAGTATTCAGGGACAAGTCAAACAGGCTCATCAGTTGGGCGGCTGCCTTCCCTCAGTTCCCGAAGAACCCCGGTGCATGCCGTCCGTCCCCTTTGCCTTGTCAACTTTGAACCTACTTACTTCCTCCTTATCCCTGTCAATGCCTAATAGGCTAGGATCCACCTTTTTGTCCTCCTTACCCCTCCCTTCAGTTCAGGTCCCCAACCTCCCCATCCGTGAAGGCCGAGCAGAAGTAACTATTCAGCTACTCTGCCTTCTCCAAGTTCCTCCTCCAGTTTCATTCATCCCTCCTCTCAATCTTACTAACCCTGCCTTGCCTTTCTTCTTTCCCAGACATATCTAAAAAATTTTATCTTCCCTTTGACCTGCCTTGCTATTTTCTCCTCCGTGTCAGTTTTGCCTTCCTTATCTTCTGCCTGCTATCCTCTGCTTCTCCCTATAAGCCTCCCCATCCTCCTTCCTTTGTGTCATCTTATGTTTTCGGAAAGCCTCTTCCTTTCCTGACCACCCTGCCACCTCCCTTATAAACCAGAGTGGTCTCCTCCTTTCTAGTATGTAAGGATAACCTGTTTGTGTTTGATCATAACTGTGGTCAAATAGATTAATTTATAACCCCCATACCAATCCTCTCCCTACATTAAATCCCCAAGTAAAACCATTCTGTCCGTTATTTTAATCCAAAACTGAAAGAGAGAGAGGTCCTTCTCTGCTTAATGTACTACGATGGCGAAGCTTAAAATTAATGAAGGCCACCACTTGAACAACAAGGACCTTGGTTAGTCGAGTGGTGTCCTTCATTAATCTCCAACTCGCCATCATAACGTATTCAATAGTAATGAAAATAGACTCCTACTTATTTTAATGGGAGGCGCCTCCCACACGCCTCCCTTGTTGCAAGTCATAACATGTCTAAATGCGGATGTACATGACCAAGTGAGACACATCAGCAGGCCACTTTGTCAGACCAAACTCACGATCTCTTCTAGCTACACACAGACTGACAAGAAAATATTAAAATGCCAGAAATGAACTACTGCCAGCCTATGGTACCATATCCTGAAAGTGGTACGTTAAGGTCAGAAAATTACTTTATTCCACTGCACTCCTGTTCTCATGTACCATGAGTGTTTCTTTCTGTTTTGGTTCTTGTATGCTTCTAGTCTTCACTGTGTCTTGCCTTTGTCATTCTTGTTTTGACTTGTGCTATTTCAAGCTCCTATTTTGCTGTTTCTTCCAGACCATCTGCAATCTCCCAGCTCAACTACACTCCTCAAATGTACACCTGACTCCTAGCAAGGCAACCGCTCCTGTCTATGTTCTGGTGGTTTAATTAGGTGCTCAGTACAGCAGTATGCTGCTTCCCAGCTTTTGGTTCTCATATGCATCTGTTTTCCCCAGCAGTTTGTTGTTCTCTCTGCCTCAGCCTACCTGGCCTGCAGCAGCAACTAACGCCAACCTCCCTTAAGGAATTGGTAGGCATGCATTCATCATTCAGTCCAGGCACGTATCATTCAGCCTCATGCAGTGTCCTGTCATCTCATGTCTCAGTCAGTCGCTCAGTCTTGCCGGCATTTTGTTTCTGCCTTGGGGTCACGCGAGCAGGCTTTGACATCGGCCTCCCACTACTCCCGCGACTGGACACATTCCAGCCATGACCATAGCATGGCTTCTGGGGCTCCCTGCCCTCTATACCGACGGTCCTGTTCTGCTGCCTTAAGTTCACTTCTTGAGGGTGGGTCTCTCAACTTGACGGGTCCTTCTCCTGCCCTTCAGGTGAGAATGTCTACATTCCAGGGGAAGCTTTGGCAGTGCACATCGATTCAGCAGCACCTCCTGATGTAGAATTTAAGACTTCAGCTGCCGGAGGGTGGGGCCTCTAAGTTCACGGGCTCCTTTAGCTACGCTACCACATCAGCAGCACCTCTGAAAGCTATCCCCACCACCCCATGGCTGCCTAAGGTCCACCTGCTCTCCACGTCACTTCCCTTCCTCTGCCCTCAAGAGTGAAGATTATACAATTATGTGTCCTGGCCCTCAAGGGCCCAACTCCATGCTTTCCTCAAGGGTTTGGCTTGTTCTCTGGGCTTTCCTCAGTGGAGGCCAGGTGAGTCCTTTCAGTTGTCACTGCTCTCCCACTTTGGGGTGGGCGCCTTGATAGGGAACCTCCTTTAACTGCAGAGATTGTCTTGCAGCACCCCTGGTGGTTCCATTAGAGGGAGGGATAGAATGAGAGCCTTCCTAAAATGTGCCTCTTAAATTGGGTCTCTGAATTGCAATAGCTGAGCCATCACTAAGATGGGAGCAGTAGTGGATGACTTAGAAGGGTGGCAGGGGTCAGAGGTGATCTGGCAAAACTGGAGGCCTGGTCGGACACTTAGCTGCTGCTATACAGGTCACTGGTTAGCCCACACGTGGAGTATTGCAGGCAGTTCTGGTGACTGTACCTGAAAAGGACATTAGGTTACTGGAGGGTGTAGTGCAGGGCAACAAAATGATCCAGGGGCTAGGGACTTACCCCACGAGAGGGCTGAGGAGCTGAACATGTACTCCTGGAGAAGAGGAGGGATAGTGGGGACATGACTGAAATCTTCAAGTACATGAAGGAATAAATAAGATGGGCAACGGAGGGGCTTTTCAAATTAAGGAGAGGAGGGACACTCGAGGGCACGATCCGAGATTGGAAGGGGAAGGTTCAGGAGGGAAATGAGGAGACGCCTTTACGGAGAGGGTTGTGTCTGGGTGGAACGATTGCCAGTGGAAGTGGCATCCTGTAAA
The DNA here is from genome assembly GCA_016271365.2 of Neoceratodus forsteri. Lineage (NCBI taxonomy): Eukaryota > Metazoa > Chordata > Ceratodontiformes > Ceratodontidae > Neoceratodus > Neoceratodus forsteri. The sequence goes on along the minus strand of JADMNL010000029.1, from coordinate 24,664,053 downwards.
ATAGTGGGCTGTTTCAAAAGGGATGGGACAGGGTAAGGGGAAGGTCACGGAAGGGTAGGGAGGGGCAGCTGTAGTATAAGGGCTGCCAACAGCACAATCAAGCAGAATTCATTGACCACAAGGCCTTATCTGCTGGCACTTTCATGTATGTGAAGGCAACCAAGACCTTGGATCCACAGAGTTTCCTCCTCCTCCATGCCAAAGATCTTAAAAGGCAGTCTCCGTGAGGGGTGTTCCATAATTTAGTATGTCTATATTTGTATAGCATCCACCCTAGTAGGTTTCTGCTGTAACTTGGGGTTGGATGACAGCCCTATTTCATCCTACCATTCCCTTTCTCCTTACGGAAGTCATGCCTCTGTCTGCTATCAGTTATCAATTACTGTCAGCCATTGTTCAGTTCAGTCTCCGTCTGTTACGAGTCATCACTAGTTGCCAGCAATCTGTCCTCACTCAGGCTCTGTGTTCACCACCTGCTGTGCAGTAATTTGGGGCTTCTTCCTAAGGTACCTTTAAAGGGTTCCTTTGCCTTCACGGTACCCCAACAGGATGGTAGTTCCCATGGGACACAGTGCAAACGGCCAAGTATCCACGCATGACAGTCGGGCTGTGCCCTTCATTAATCTCCATTCATTCAAATACTTTTAGACTTCAACAATATTGCACGTGCAGAACTCCTCACTAACTTGCATAGGCCCACTGAATTCCAAGGCCCTGCCTTTAGTGCAGTGGGTGGCAGCAACCAGCCATTCCTCCCTTTTCTGAGCTATTTAGCCAGCTTCCTCCAGCGTCAACAGAAGCACTTTGCCCTGCCATCCTCCCTCCTCCTCCAGTGGCATGCCTCTCTCTTGGGGCTACTTCCTAAAGTACTTTTAGCACAAAGGAATTATATTCCTGCAGCACCTCTAGGGTTCCTTTGCTTCACGGTACCCTGACAGGGTGGTAGCTCCCCATGGGACTGAGTGTGCAAACGCCAAAGTACCTCGTATGATAGTCAACAACACATTCATTGCCATACCTACAGACTATAAACAACATTGTACGTGCAGAACTCCTTAACAAGTTGCATATGCCCTTTGAACTGAGTAATCTCAAACAACATTATCTGATCCCAGACCGACTGTCAGCAGCAATGCTGTTTATAGTGCAGACACAGTATTTATTTCTTTGAAATTATCCCAATCGGTACAACCCCATGTAATTTCACATCTCGATCTCACAGGGGTCTGCCAACACAGACATCAAACTTCTACTCTAATACACTAGTCCCTCTTCCTGTAAGGTGAAGGCTGTCATCTCTGAAAAGCCTTCTGGACTTCCCCAGAAGTCCCCTCAATCCCCTATAAATGGGTACCCATTTTTGATGCCACCCCTTAAAACCTCACATTGAATTCCTTGATCTCCACCTCATAACGCTATCCTTCCCATTTTCCTCCCATCCCAGATAGGCAGGACCTCAGAAAGGCTATGAAGCTGGGTGCTTCTTCCATCTGTCCCCAGCATCTGGAGTCCCTCTCCACATGCCTACTCACCAGATCGTGCCTCCCGACTTCTTTTACAGGGTGAACAAGGTAAGAGCCACAGTTTCATCTCATTGCTTTTGTCCTCCGTACCTAATAAATTTGACAGCATTGTATTGCTTCCTCTCTACTGTCGCATGTCCTTTTGTACTGGGGAGCCAGAAACTGCACACAGTAATCCAGGTGAAGCCTGATCAGGGATTTCTAAAGTTGGAGGATTACCTCCCCTGCTCTGCTGGTCACCTAATAATGCAGGGATGTCACGCCAAGAACATTTTTGGGGGCGGGCACATAATTAAAAAACAATCAAGGTAAGGCACTAAATTACACTTTACAGCCCTTTCTCAGCCCGAGAAGGTACACATGGATGAAAATTGGAGGTACATGCCCCAAGCTCAATGGGCATGACGGCCCTGCCCTTATGCACCCCAGTAGCCTTCCAGCCTTCTTGGCAAGAGCCGCCACAGCTTGCCATGCTTTAGCCCTTTGTCTGTTATAGGCCCCAAGTCCTTTTCCTCCTCCTCCACTGCAGCAAGAGGAGCCCCTCCCATCCAGTGGGTGTGGATCTTGGCTCCCACCCAGTGTGTGCAGATCCTGCCTCCCACCCAGTGTGTATGGATCCTGCCTCCCACCCAATGTGTGTTTGGGGTCCTGCCTTCCTCCCAGTGTGAGTGAGTCCTGCCTCCCAGTGTGTGTGGATCCTGCCTCTCACCCAGTGTCTGGGATCCTGCCTCCCACTCAAGTGTGTGTGGATCTTGCCTCCCACCCAGTGTGTGTGGATCTTGCCTCCCACCCAGTGTGTGTGAGATCCTGCCTCCTACCCAGTGTGTGTGGATCCTGCCTCCCACCCAGTGTGTGGATCTTGGCTCCCACCCAGTGTGTGTTTGGAGTTCCTGCCTTCCACCCAGTGTGAGCGAGTCCTGCCTCCCAGTGTGTGTGGATCCTGCCTCCCACCCAGAGTGTGTGGATCCTGCCTCCCACCCAGTGTGTGTTTGGGGTCCTTCCTTCCTCCCAGTGTGAGTGAGTCCTGCCTCCCAGTGTCTGTGGATCCTGCCCTCACCCAGTGTCTGTGGATCCTGCCTCACCCAGTGTCTGTGGATCCTGCCTCTCACCCAGTGTCTGTGGATCCTGCCTCTCACCCAGTGTCTGTGGATCCTGCCTCTCACCCAGTGTCTGTGGATCTTGCCTCCCACCCAGTGTTTGTGGATCCTGCCTCTATTTCTCCTCCCTAAATGTAGCACCTTACACTAAATCTGGAGGCCTGCTCACACGGCCACTCTGATCCAACCTGCCGCCCAATTCTTTGCTGCCCCGCCCTCCCACACCAATCCTGGTAGCATTTAAATGGCCCTTCTTAGCACTGATGCAAGCCACGCTGAAGAGGGGCTAGGAGTCTGGGGGTGGTTGGCTGCTTGGCGACGCCCTCTGGGAGGGTGCCGGAGCATCAGTTGTGCATCAGAGCAAGTGATGCAGCCTGTCCACGTAGCTGCTTAAACCGCCACCCTGAATGTCCCCAACCCTGCAGCAGCTCAGGTACAGAAGAAAGAGGACCAACTTACCAGAATCGGGTAAGTGCCCATATAGACGTATTTGCAGTGCAGTAACACACCACTTGGGCTGATGTGGTACTATATACAGCTGTGCAAAGTGGAGTCCAACCAATCACCCAGGTTGTTCGGGTTCTTTTGAAATTTGTCCCATGCTCCAGGGAGTTGACCACCCTGACCAGATAAGTGTCATCAGCACAGCACTGGCCCACCAGCCAAGGGTTGAGACACTGGACTCCACATCTCACACCATGCCAGCGACCCAGGTTCAAATGTGGGCTTGGGTTGCCAGGCATCAGCTGGGGAGGTAGAAGATGAGGATGCGCATCCACAGGACTGCTCTCTTCTCCAGGGAGGGAGGGAGGGTTTCAGTGCCCGTGTTCATCTGGCCCCTAGCATCGGCTGGGGTAATGTACTCTGGGGACTGTTGGCTTAGGGAAGGGAGTGGCAACTGCTGACACTCAGCACATGGAAGCGTCACGAGGATGTCTGGGCAGCACTGCATGCCACCCTCCGGAAAAAGGAAAATGGCTTCTCCAAGCTGCCATTTCACCCCGACCATCTCGGTACCTCTCTGCACCACAACGAGCACCCAGGTCATGCTATATTAGCACAAAGATAAGTCCTGGGAAATCAGGGGAGCAGGGTTGGGGTAGCTGGCATCCGGAGGCGGCCTGGGTCCAAGAGAGAAACATCACTAATGGGAGGGGAAAAGTGTCATCAGCAACTAAGCAGTCTACAGGAGACTCTCACTACCAGACTGCAGAACTCCAGAAGAATGAAAACACATTTTAGATAGAGGTACCCAGAATCAATGCCTCAGGACAAAGCTGAATGTGCGAATGAAGACTGGCTAATACGGAAAACATATTAAAGAGCATAAATACTTATTAAATACATTGTAAGTGCACAAAATACATTGCATGATAAAAAGGCTTGTCAGGGATAGAAAACCTCAATTCAATATTGTACTGATAATGGACTATGTTCATAAAGCCACAGCTTTGCTTGTACAACCACTAAACATCTGCTTAATAAGTATTTCTTAAAAATAGCTCACGACCTAGTGTGCACTACTGCTGCTCTGTAAATTATTTTGTGTGCAGTGTTCCCTACTGTTGTACACTGTATATAACTAATTCCAGGTCACCCGGGAAAAAGGGACATGCTGTCTCAGTGGGTCTATCTGGTTATCAAAATTCCAAATAAATAAACTATGCCTAAATTATGGCTAATTCAAGTTATAAACAAATGCTGAGTTTGTTATAAAGAAGGGCAGTGCGAGTTCAGCTTTGGTGATAAGAAGTTCTCAGACAATGCCGCCTGGTGGCGTGGAGTGCTGAGGTGCTAGACGCCACACCTCGCACCATGCAGGTGACCTGGGAATGAGCTCGGGTTGCCAGGGGTCAGCTGGGGAGGAGGATCGGTGTCAGGAGGACAGCCTCCTCCCTGGGGAGGGCGGTAATGGACTCCCGGCAGCAGTGACTCCCAGTGGAGAGTGGGAGTGCAACAGCCAGGGAGTTGCACATGCAGGGTTGGAGGTGACGGCAAACATCCACGAGAAGGGTGCAGAAGCGCACTCGGCTCCCACTGGACATCACTGCACGGCTGTGCTTCCGGAGTCGATCATGCTCGAACAAGGAAAAACCCCATTGGCCGAGTAGGCGATGATGCCCGGCCCCCGTTTATGGCGGATCCCGCCCACCTGGTACCTCGTCTCCTCTGACCTCAGACTGCCGCGGCCTACTAGATGAGAGGTGCACCAGTGTAGTTGTGGTGACCCCACCCTGGGGGGCAACCAGGGGCTAAAGAGCTGCAGGTAGGTCCTGGGGAGGCTATGGCTGGGGAGGGTTCAGCTAGGCAGGACAAGCTGGTCTTCTGAAGGAGTCTCTGATGACGGTAACCGGAGGGAAAAGAAAGTTTTAAAAAAGTCGTTCTCAGACAATGCTGAGAGTACAGACAACTACAGTTCAAGGAGGCCAAGGAAAGTCTCACAACCATGCAAGGAGGCTAAGGCAAGTCTCGCAACGCGCAAGGAGGCCAAGGCAAGTCTCGCAACCGTGCAAGGAGGCCAAGGCAAGTCTATCTGAACCGTGCAAGGAGGCCAAAAGGCAAGTCCTTAACCGTGCAAGGAGGCCAAGGCAAGTCTCGCAACCCGTGCAAGGAGGCCAAGGCAAGTCTCACAACTGTGCAGGAGGCTAAGGCAAGTCTCACAACCGCAACACAATTTGCCAGTGCATAGCACAGGGTAATGTAATGCAGAGTGACTTACAAAAGCTAGAGGTGGTCCGAGGTTTGCCAGTTGACTTTCATCAAAAGTGCAAAGTGCACCTAGGGAACAAGAACCCCACAAAGGGTACTATAGATGGATGGGATGAGACCTTGCACTTGGGGAGGCAGTATGCTACAGTGGTTTAAGGCTCTGAGCTGCAAACCCTGAGACCTGAGTTTGAATCCCCAGCCCCACTTGCATGCTGTGTGACCCTGAGTAAGTCACTTAACTTCCCTGTGCTCCCAGGTCACACCTGTAAACAAGCTTTCAGCTTAGTGTGCCACTCCTGGTTAAACAATTGAATTGGCTGAGGAATGTATCCTTGAGTTATCACATCATCAATGACTTCCTCAAACAGTTGAGTCAGTATAGCAAAGCAAGTAGGATGCTGGGATGTATCGGATGGGGTACTGATAGCAGAAGGAAGAGGTAATAGTTTCTGTATACAGATCCTTGGTGGGCCACACTGGGAGTATGGAGCCAGTTCTGAACCCTCACCTCAGGAAGGATAGGGATAGGCAGGAGATAGTCTAGCTTAGTGTGTAACAAAAATGATTCAGGGCCAACAGAGCAGGTCCTCTGAGGAACCCCCAAGGCACTGAACATATATTCACTGAGGACAAGAAAGGGAGAGGGGAGATATGACAGAGACCTTCAAGTTCCTGAAGGAATTCAACTGAACTGTGGGGAACTATTCAGCTTGGAAAGCTAGTTCATGGTCATGTGGATATGAGAGGAAACTGACAGGAGGGAGGTTCAGGAGGGACTTGAGGAAGTATTATTTTACAGAAAGGGTGGTAGCCATGGAGCATCTTCCAGTCAAAGTGGCGTGTTCTAAAACAGTCAGTGGTTTTAAGCACAGCTGGGACAGAATGAAGGGTATAGTGGGGGCTGGGGTAGCAGAAACTGGGAGGAAAATGGGAATGGATGCAGTGGGCTAGGACCTGGTAGGACATTAAGTCCAAAGGCTAAATAGGGAACTAGTCTCACACATAGACATGAGCGGAAACTAACAGGAGTGAGGTTCAGGAGGGACATGAGGAAGTACTATTTTACAGAAAGGGTGGTGGAGCCATGGAATGTCTGTCAGCTGAAGGGAAGGGTGCTAAAATAGTTATGTGGTTTTAAGAACAGGTTGGACAGTATGAAGGGTATAGTGGGACTAGAGCAGCAGAAACTGGGAGAATGGGGATGGATGGAGTAGGCCAAGACCCTGAAGGAACAGTAAGTCCAGGGCTAAATATGGAACTAGTTCACAGTCCCATGGACATGAGTGGAAACAGACAGAAGGGAGATTCAGGAGAGACATGAGGAAGTATTTTACGTAGGGATGCTGACTCAGTGGCGCCACGAGCTCATGTACACAAGCGTGTGGAGCATGACGCTGCTGGAAATCCCTTCCCCACTGCTAGGCCGCCCAGTGCACACTACCACCTTTGGTCACCCAAGTGACAGTATAGTGCCAGGACCAGCCATCCCCCTCTCTGAGAGGACAGTGTCCTCTGGGATGCTCAATCCTCCTCTAGCTGGCCATCCCTCTCACGACCAAGGCTCATTCCCAAACCCAGGTTGCTGGTGTTGCAAGTAGTACTGCTAGCCTGTGCTGACAGGCTGGCAAATACAAAAATTTTACAATCCTTACTTTATTTCTTTAAAAAAATTGTTTTTTTGAAGGGGTTACTTGTTTATTCCCTAGACTGACCAGCCACCATCCACTGGTCTCCCCAGCCCTGTCACCCCACTGTCCTCCAGGGATTACCTCATCCAGCTGTTCCCCAGGGCTCTCCCCAAGCAGGGTCCCCAAAACCCACCGGAGACACCCGGCAGCCCAGCGTGTGCTGAGAGTTGAGGTGCTGGATGCCACACCTTGTGCCACGCCAACAACCTCGGTTCAGGAATGACCTTGGGTCGCCGGGTGCTGGCACGGGGAGCAGGGACTGAGTGCCTAACGGCAGCTCTCTCTCCTGGGTGTGGCTGTCACCTCCCCGTAGTTCCGCTGCTACTGGACTGAGGTCCCGGTGACAGCGCAGGCTGGAGGGAGCGGCAAGTCAAGAAAGCGCCTCGGAACGCCCAGGACTGGAGGTGGGCGAAACAGGAAAAACACATAAAATACATAATGGAAAAAATATACTGGAAACAGGTTCTGTTTAGCATGGACACTCACCTGAATAGTCAGGTGCAGGGCCTGAGGGAGACTGGTATCATCCTACTGGTCAGTGCTGTTTTCCAATTATTTTCTTTGCCACTCAGGATGTGCGGATGTCCAATGCTGCCACATGCACACCACACACTCCCTTGATGGCTCGTGTGCCCAACCCCTGGTCTCCACCAGGTGTCAGGCAACCACCAGAACCTGTGTCCCCCCAACCCCAGGAGTGGAACAGCAGTCCCTCAGGCACTCAGACCTCCTCCTCCAGCTGACTCTCTGACCCCGAGCTCGCTACTGAACTCGGTCAGCCAGTGTCACAGCGATAGCTTATCGCCCGCCCACTAGGCCGGGATATAAAGTCTTACTTCATTACACTGACACAAAGAATTTGTCAGCAGATAAGGATCGCGCTGGCCCATCCAGTCTGCCCATTTTCCTACCCATTACATATGCCGTAGACTGTATATGATCTATGCTTACCCTCGCTTCCTCTGTCTCTAAGGTTCCTTTATGTTCATCCCATGCATTTTGCACCTCCACTATTTTTACCCCCACCACCTCTGCAGGGAGGCTGTTTCAAGCATCCACCACCCTTTCTGTAAAGACGTGACTTCCTTACTATTAATGCACAGAACTGTTTGTAGCCAGTAATGAACCTTGTACCAGCAGATGAACAGAGTACTCAGTTCGATATGTTTTAGACATTTTCAGAAAACAACCTTTATGCTACCAAGAGCTCTTCTTTGGGTTCAGGTACCTGAAGAAGAGTTCTGTACAGTCTAAAAGCTTGTCTTAAAGCTTGCATTCTGAAAATGTCTTGTTGGTTCAATAAATCAAAATCATAAATGGTCTGATACCTCTACTCCCGGCAATTACAGGCCTGTATCTCTTCTCCCTCCCTGACTAAACTGCAGGAGCTTGTTGTCTTCTCTAGACTCTCTGATTTTCTCAATTCCTCTGGCTTCCCTCTCTCTGTTTCAGTCAGGTCTCAAGGAAAAAAAACACTCCACTATCACCACCCTTCATGTCACTGACACAATTCTCAATGGCACGGACCATGGCCACATCATTACTGCTAGACCAAAATGTATTGTTCTACAGTATGCAGTGTAATTAATCCAGTCATTACTTGGTACCCTGTAAACAGCATTTTCAATGTATTGTTCCTTCAACCTGAATATGATGTACTGTCCATTCAGTTGTTATATATATAACTAATCCCAGGTCACTCTTCAAAAGGGACCCCTGGTTCCTGTAAGGCTTACCTGGTTATCAAAATGAAATAAATAAGTAAATAAATATTCATCGTCTAGCCAAGGCTTTTGATTCCGTGTCCCATTCTCTTCTTACATCAAGCTCCTCTTGGCACTCTCTCCTTACATACTGTAGACAGGTTAAAGGTTCAAGTTCTATCTTACGGGCCAAACACAATGTGTCCAAGCAGATGACGCCCTGCCCCCACCCACCAACCCTCTTCCCATTGAAGCAGGTGTCCTTCAAGGCTCTATTCTGAGCCCAGTCCTTTTTCAATTTTCTTTAATGACCTCCCCATCTTATGTGGCTCTTCCCATATTCATATTATATCGACGATACAATACTATATGCCTCCAGTCACTCAACCTCCAGAAGTGGAGTCCTGACTGCAGAGTGACTTCTTGAGGGTGTTACACTGGTTCCAGATCAATCAGCTCAAAGTCAACACCAAGAAAACTATATCCAGAATTTCCAGTATCACCCAAAACTTAGCCAAACTCTTCACCCTCGCCTGCTTTTCTACCCTCGATGGCACCTCCCTTGATGTAGTCCCCACATTCAAGTATCTTGGTGTCTGGATGGACAGTCGTCTCAACTTCTCTTCATATCGACTATACCCATACCAAATTCTGCCCTAAGCTAGGAGCCATGTTTAGAAATACAGACTCCACATCTCTCCTGTGGTTGCAAGAGCTCCTTACCAAAATGATCATTCCTGTTTTGATTCATCGACGTAATCTTCAGGTCCACCCTGCTCATCCACTCCAGGCTAGACACTCTTTTTAACACTTTGCCACCAGTGCTTCCTCCCCGTATGCACCACTGCTCCCTCTACTCTTCCCTCCCTACATTCACCACCAGCACCATGCTACCACCCTCATTTTCAAATTCTGGTTTGGATCTCTCCCTCTTACCTCTCCTCTACCTCTCCTCTCCTCTCCCCATAATCCCTTCCTCTTATCAGTTATGCTTCAGAGACCCCATAGCTTCTCTCTCCATGTCCCCATTCCAATTCTGGGCAGGCAACCTTCTCTTAGCGCTCCCCTCCCTCTGGAACTCTCTTCCAAGCTCCCTTTGTCTATCGCCTTCCCTGCATTCTCTAAAGTACCCTTTCCCAGTCCCTCTGCTCCTCTTGCTCCTGGCCTTCCTCATTCCCAGCAACTGGGATGAGGCTCTCTCTCTGCCCAACCCCACACATTCTTAATTTGCCTCCTTCTACGCCCCACGTTCCCTAACCCATCTGACTCTAATGCCAACAGTAATCATCACTTCATCCCCTATGATCTTTCCCTCCTTCCCTGCCTCCTTTAGTTTCTCACTCTACAGCTGGTGTCCTATACTAACTTTGGGCTATAAATGTCTAGTATTATTTGCAAATGTATTATTGTTATTTAATATATGGATGCTTAAAATAATATCCTTCTAAAGCATACAAAAATCTCCGGTAATATCATCGCTCCTGGGTGATAATACCACCGTTCACAAGTGATAATACTATCGTTCAGATGCGTAATAGTATCGTTCGGGACGGAATGGTAGCATTATCAACATAACTCAAGTGTAGCTCTGGCCAGTGATGTTATCCTAAGCGTGACTTCCTATTGGCCGCTTCTAGAGTGGGTTGAAGGAACAATTTTGAAAACATGGCTGCTCTTTCACTCACTTAGCGACAGAAAGATCCTTTCCTTTTCAACACCTCAAAATATCTGGTTGATCCTGCTTTAACTCCTCTCCCCATGAAAGAGATAAAAATAAACAGGTAAGACTCGGTGAGTGAGTCTTCAGCGCAGCGCTCTAACTAAACACAGCAGTTGTCAGGCACCCAAAGCGGTGATAGCTGAAGTAGTCGGTGCCGTTTTTCATCCAAATAAATGTTAGAAGCAGATCCATATATTAAAAAATAAAAATAAGGCGAGTGTTATCACTCAGTAATAAAATCATCTCAGGTTGTGGGACAAACAGACACTCTTGATATTTTATTACCTTGTAATACACTCTCATCTGTTCATTATTCTATTTTTCATTACCTTATATTTTAATAACTGCATGCCATATTTATACTGTAACCTGATTGTTCACTTGCTTCTACCCCCCCTTTCTCTTTCCCTCTTCCCCAGGTCACACCTGGAAATGAGCTTCAGCTCAGTATGCCTCTCCCAGTTACCAACATTTTAAATAAATTAATAAATTATCTACTTTGTTCATCTTACTTTATTGAAACAAACACACTGTCAACACAAAATCTCTCTGGTCCATCAGTCTGCCCGTTTGTTATCCTATATTTCCTTGTGACCTATTCTAGGCTGGGTTGGTTTAAAGAGAAAGACTAGCCAGCCCAGTGGCACTGAGGGCTGAGGCGCTATGCCTTACCTGCTTTTATGCTCGCGACCCAGGTACCTCTTAAAGGGGTGGCTGTCGCGCTCCCCATAGTTCCACTGCCACGGGTGGAGGTCTGGTGGTGGCATAGGCGGGTGGGGACAGCAAGCCAGGAGGGTATCTTGGAATGTGGCATGCGTTTGCCTCCATACGTGCATACCTGAGAAGGGGCAGGGTGAAAACAAGGGAAAAGCACTAAAAAGAAAATGTAAATTAAAAAAAGAGAGAAAAAGACTGTTCACTAAGCGTGCTTACAGACTGTCCTGGGGTGCCATTACTTGCTATAAAACGCCTTGACTTGGACTTCTTGACAGTTGGCAAACACAGTGGTACTTACCTCCTTTAAACCTGCTCAGAGCCTACAGGCCTCAGCCTGCTACATTTTGATGCCAAGTGGTATTATTTGTGTTTTGTTTGTTTTTTTAACTCTAGCTTCTCTCTCTCTCCCCCCTCTCTCCCCTCTCTCTCTCTCTCTCTCTCTCTCGTCTTGCCTCTGGTCTTACCTTCCAGCCCTTAACCTTCCAGCTTCATAAACCACTAACTCCCAGTTTTCTTTCCCGACTCCCCCTCCCACAACAGTGGGGCGGAGCTCCTCAGTTCCTCTCTTAAGAACTACATCTGGCTTGGCCGAAAGGTACAAGGCACAGGGCCTGAGAGTGGCACAGGACCCCCTCCCTGAGAATGGCATGGGGCTCCCCAAGATTGGCCCCCAAGAATGGCATGGTCCCCAAGAGGAATGGGGCCCTGAGGTGGAATGGGTCAACAAGGTGCCAGTTATCATCCTGGCAGAGCCTGGGATTTGTACTCCTTACTAGTCCCTCTGCATGCCCAGGCACCATGCCCAGCCGGTGTCTCACGTACACATACCGATGGCAGCGTGCACACCACCCTTCATGAGGGAACAAGCTCCCCAGCCCACCACAAGTGGCCACCACAGCACCCAGCTGTGACACAAACCCTCCCTTGGCTGGCAAGCACTACCAGTAGCACCTTTTGTCTCAGCCCTGGCTTCTGGACTGTAGATTCCTCGAGTCCACTCCCAAACATGGGTCACCTGCAAAAGAGCACCCACTTCCTATTGCTTGTTCCCTATCAGAGGTCATAATACTCTGCTGGTGACATCAGCCATTGCCATGGCAACATTCTGTCACGTCCACACCTGAGCATCATGACTTCAAGCAGGAACTGCTCAGACAAATGGACTGGAAGTGATAAAGATACTACTGTTTGTAGGCCTGATGCAGGTGGGGTTCGTTGATTGATTACCCCCTTTTTTGGCAGCAGATTGTTTTTGCCACCTTCTCCCTGTATTTATTTAGGCTTCTGTGTTGTTACTGCCATGGGCGGGGCTGGAAGAAGTGCGCCTCTGCAGATGCTCCTCTGGAATGGCACGCAGCTTCCCTCTTCCTGTTCTTCTCCCGTGCCTACATGTTTTATGTTTGCGGTGTTTCCAGCAGCAGCGTGGGGCTGTTGCAGGCCACTAGCATGCAGCAGCGTGCTATGGTGGAGGCGACATGCTGGCAATGCAGCGTTCAGGAGTTGTAGAGGGGCAGCAAGATCACTGAGAGAACACTGGGGCTCCAATATCGAGTAGAGAGAGCAGTCAAGTATCCGGTAGTGGACACGGAGAAGCAGGCACTGAGCAGGAAGGGAGGAGAGGGGGACTCGGGATTGGCTGCTGTCTCACTGTACAGATGTTTCTCTTGGGGACTTCCAGCCTGTTACACACACTTTTTTATAATTTAGCATATAATTATCTGGGTCTAACAACCTATGGGGGAGGGGATGTAAAATAGTTCATTGAATCCTATGCTGCCAGGTATGCCCTCACTGTTTGAGATCCACCAGATTCTCCACAGCTTTAAAAAAAAAAAAAAAAACTTGATCCCCTCGGAAAACACATGGAAGCTGACCTTCTCCCTACCAGACCCAACTGTCGACTCTAGGTACCCAAGGCCACCCAGACAGATTAATGATAATTTTGCCCAGAGTCAGGGGTGGTGGACACCTAACAGAACTGTTTTTGATCTTCAATAGAATCCTAAAAGGCACCACAGAGCATCTAAAATCCCCAGAGCCCTCTGGTGGCGAGTGCCCCTATAACCCTGGCTTTATATAACAAATTTCTACACACTTTGCAAGCAACATAACTCCACCATCTAATAAATGAACCCCACCTAAAAATCCTACCAACAGGCCTGGTTTGTGAAAATGTCCTCAGTCATTAATAAGATGGAGGCAAAATCTACAGAGTTATATGAAATACAAACTTTTTGTGTCTAAAAATACTATGGTTTTCAAAGTCTCCCCACCGAAGGGAAAGGAAAAATTGACACCGAAGGGGAAAGGGAAATTGACCAGGAAAGGCACACTAAGCCAGAGCTTGTTTCCAGGTGTGACCTGGTAGCACAAAGGAAGTTAAGTGACTTGCTCAGGGTCACACAGTATAGAAGTGGGGCTGATGGGAATCAAACAAGCCTCCAGGTTTGCAGCTCAGTGCCCTTAACCACTGCAGCTATACTGCCTTCTCCAGTGTTAGGTACTGGTTCCCCTATGTAGCTCCTTACCCACTACATTATACTCCACTCCTCTGAAGTGTTAGCTAATGGTTCTCCTGGCAGCACTGTGAAAATAATAGAAACCACAGTAAACAGGAAGCAATGAAGTCATTTTGGAGACTGAGAAAATCCACAAAATCCTTCAGACATCCCAACTAAGGCAGATCTGAGTTTTCATGTTGAAATAGCACACTTTATATAGAAAAATGAGACCCTCTGTTACAAACTCTATTGCTGTGGGGATGGGAGGTGCAGAAATAAACCACATGCAATCCCTTTAAAAATGCCACGACTACACAGCCAACATTGTTAGTAGCGTGTCCAAGCTTGTTTGTTTTTGGGAAGGGGTCATTATTTGGTCTTCATGCCAGAGGAATGCAGAAGACATGCCTGTCTTGACTCATTGGGGGTTGGGATGGGGATAGTACTCTGCCTTAAAGTCGTTATAATGCAAAACATACAAACTCAGCAAAGTGCAACCTAGCTACATTAATGCCAGTGGCTCACTAGGCTGCATGCTCACCTCTGAGGCTGGAAGGCTGTGGGTTCTAGTCTCATACCAGGAACGTTAGCTAACCCAGTAATGATACTGCTAGTGAAGCACGGGGTGCCACATTGTTGAGTGCCATCCTCCAGATGCCACTTTTTTTTGCACCTATCGCATCCCCAGATGGCCGCTCCTTCAGGATGCCAATGGGCCCCATCTGGTGCATCTTCCCGACTGTTATACCAACCCCATATGTCGTTCCCCAGCTGACCGGACGTTATCCCTTCACCAGGAGGCCCCTCCCTGGGCCCACGAGATGGAAGATAGCGTCTGAATCCATACGGTGCATGACAGGGATCAGCACTGCTCCAGGGATTTGTGGCGTGAAGGGATCTGGCTGGGCAGGGCATTCAGCAGCATGTCGAGGCTTATGCTGCCAAGAATGCCTCACCGCAAGCCACCATCAGCAGCCACCCTAGCAAGCGGTCCAGTACTGTCCCACCACCCCCACCCCGGAGAGGGACATGTCTCTAAAGGACACTCTTAGCTCACTCCCGCTCCTGATGTTCGGGTTCAGGCACGAACCCGGGTCACCAGCATGATAAGCAATCTCCCACCACTTGGCAAACACAGAGCTGGCGCCTAGATGACATTTTAAACCATGGTCCCATCGCCCATTTCTGCTGGCTGTGCAACCATGAGCCTAAATATACTATGACACTTGTAGAGTAGAGGACTTGCTCTAGTGTCCTGGCCAGCATTTACCAGTCAATAAAACACGTCCACGCAACTCCCCAGCATGCATCCGAAAACGATCTGTCACAGCTCAGTGTCTCCCTAGTCCAAAAAATTACAAATAAATTTCATACAAGTTGGGGTCAGAGTATCCACTAGCCAACTGAACCAGTGAACAGGAAACATTTACTGGTCCAACAGAGAGTACACTTGCTCAGCCAGTACACCAATTCAGATGCTCTATGATCTCTCTCTCTCTCTCTCTCTGTTCCTTCTGTCTTTAAAACTAGAGCTGTGCCACCTGTTGTGCAGCGGTAGGGCTACTGCTCACACACCAGCAACCCCAGGTTTTAGGACAAGCTCACATCAGAGGGCTGGTCAGAGGAGAAGGAAGGTCGCTGCCTTCACTTCAGTGCTGCTGGCCAAGTGACCACAGATGACAGCACAGTCTTGGACAGAGGGAGGACATCAAACAGACGCATGCCAGTGTATCATCATGTGTGCCCTCCCCACACTGCCTCCAGACTGTCCCGATGTCCTTGAGGGCTGGGAGAAACAGAAAACTGGCCCAGTGCTTGCAGCATCAGACCCCAACATACCCAGGCCCAGCACCACCACGGCAACACCTCCAGATGATGCTGGAGACTCGAGGTATCCCAACCGCTCCTGCGGGAGGGAGGGATGCTCATGGCTCCATATACAAAACATGACTGCTAAGGAGGAGGTTCTGATAATGGGAGACTTCAACATGCCAGATACAGATTGGTAAACACCCAGGAACATCCACCAGAACTAGACACATAGTGGATTCCTGCAGGAAGGGCCTCAAACAGCTGGTACAACAACCCACAAGAGACAGGGCTATCCCAGATCTAGTACTGACTAATGGGGAAACGATCACAGATCTCCAGGTAGAAGGTCACCTTGTGAGCACTGGCCAGCACATTTGCGGTTCAATTTGTGCTAGTGTTTCCTCGTTTGGGCCTTTGTCTGCCTTACTGCCTTCCCTGCTGCATGTGGTTCAGCTGGGAGGCAGTATAGCACAGATGGTTTAAGGCTCTGAGCTGTATATCTGGAGACCTGGGTTTGAATCCCACAGCCCCACTTGCGTACTGTGTGACCCTGAGCAAGTCATTTAACTTCCCTGTGCTCCCAGGTCGCACTTGTAAACTAGCTTTCAGCTTAGTGTGTCTCACCTGGTTAAACAACTGGAAAAAGAAAAAAAAAATTGGCCACTAGAACAATCATCCCATTCCAAGGCAAAATATGGGACTTCAGAGGGCTGACTTTGATAAGATGGCCAACAGAGTTAAGCTAGCCCTGGCACGAAAAATACATGTGAGGGGTATAGGCAAAGTGGTCAAGCATTAAAGATGCACATACTGAAAGCAACATCCCATTGTGTTGGAGAGAAAAGCAAGACCAAATGAAGGAGGAAACCACTTTGGTTCTCATAAACAGTAGCAGAAAAGATCAGAGCCAAAAGGTTGGCCTTCAGGAGATAAAGGGAATGCAGCGGGACAAGATAGGAGGCATACCAAACTTCCCTGAGGGAAGCAGGAAGGTAGTAAGGCAGGCAAAGGCCCAAACTGAGGAAACACTAGCACAAACAGTACAAGAAGGCAAAGGGAGGCAGTATACCACAGTGGTTTAAGGCTCTGAGCTGCAAATCTGGAGACCTGGGTTTGAATCCCAGCCCCACTTGCATATACTATGTGACCCTGAGCAAGTCACTTAACTTTCCTGTGCTCCCAGGTTGCACATGTAAAAAGCTTTCAGCTTAGCGTGTCTCATCTGGTTAAACAATTTGGAAAAAAAAGAAAGTGAGAAGACTTTCTATAGATACATTAGTGAAAGGAGAGTCCAGAGGAAGTATTACTAAGGGATAACAGGGAGTGTGTGGAGGAGGACCAAGGAAAAGCATTTATCCTAAGTAGATACTTCTGCTCAGTATTTACTGAGAAGAAGGTGGCAAGACCCACAGCTCAGCACCATGGACACAGAGGGAGGTAGGTATACACAAGTCCCTTCACAAAGAAAGGGTCCCACAAGAGCTTGCTAAGCTCAGGGTAGACAAGGCAATAGGGACCTGATGGCATACATCCCAGGGTACTAAAGGAGCTAAGGGTGGAACTAGCAGAGCCATTAGCAGAACTGTTTAGTGAGTCTCTGAGCACAGGAGAGATCCCAGAAGACTGGAGAAGGGCTCATGTGATCCCTCTCCACAAGAGTGGCAACAGGGAGGAGGCAGAGAACTACCGACCAGTCACTCTTACCTCAGTAGTGGGAAAGATTACGGAGGCACTCCTTAAGGAAAGGATAGTGCAACACCTGGAATCCTTAGGAGCACAGGATCCAAGACAGCATGGGTTTTCAACAGGAAGGTCCTGTCAAACTAATGTCAGATTTCTTTGACTAGGTAGCTAGAGTGGTGGACCAAGGGGTGCAGTTGATGTCACCTACCCTGACTTCAGCAAAGCTTTGATACTGTTCCACATAGAATATTGATTAATAAGCTGGGTAGGCCTGGGGTGGGTCAGAGGTTGGTCAACTGGTGTCAAACTGGTTAGCAGGCAGAAAACAGAGAGTGGTGGTAAATGGTACACAGTCAGAAGAGATGCAAGTCACAAGTGGGTACCTCAGGGATCAGTCGGGGACAAGTCCTCTTCAATATCTTCATCGGTGACACTGCAGATGGACTGGAGGGTAAGGTCTGTCTGTTTGCAGATGACACCAAGATCTGCAACAAGTAGATGATCCAGATGGGGTGGGCAGAATGAGAAGAGAGCTGGATAAGCTGGCAAAATGGTTGGAAGAGTGACAACTGGGGTTTAATGCAAAAGTGCAAAATCATGCACATAGGGAAAAGAAACCCTGAAGCTACCTATAGGTTGGGAGGAAGTTGCTGGCAATCACAAGGAAGAAAGAGACTTGGAGATCATCATCACAGGTGACATGAAATCATCCAAGCAGACCACTAAAGCAGTAGGTAAGGCTAGAGGGATGTTGGGGTGTATTAATAGGGGTATCACAAGTTGTAAGAGGGCGGTAATAATCCATCTTTACAAGACACTGGTTAGGCCCCATCTGGAGCACTGCGTACAGTACTGGAGGCCACACCTGCACAAGGACATTAACAAAATGGAAGCAGTCCAGAGAAGGGCAACCAAATGGTGCAGGAACTGCATCAGAAAACATATGAGGACAGATTAATGGAGCTCAATATGTATACTCTAGAGCAAAGGAGGGAAGAGAGGTGATATGATCAAACATTCAAACATCTTAACAGCATTAACAAGGTGAAAGGGTCTAGCATGTTTCAATATAAGAAAAATAGCAGGACAAGATGACACAGCATGAGATTAGAGGAGGCCGATTAAGAGGTAATAGGAGGAAGTTCTCTTTCACACAAGGGTCGTGGATGCATGGAATGACCTACCCAGGAAGCAGTGGATATGAATACAGTGCAGGGCTTCAAAGAGGCATAGGATAGGCATAAAGGGAGCAATATAGATAAGATATGAATAGATAGGCCATTGACAGGTAAAGACCGATGGCACATTCATAAGGTAGAAAAATGGGCAGACTGGATGGGCCTTGTAGTCCTTATCTGCCATCAACTCCTATGCATCTATGAAGGACGGCATGCACAGGTAGGTGTGCAAGGAAGTCTTGGGAGCTCCTGAGCAGGACAGGTGCTGGAGACAGCAAGGAGGCATAAACAGACAGTTATAAAAATAAAATAAAAAAGCAGTTCTACATGTGTACCACTATGTGCAATTACAGATCAAGGAGAGCTTCTGACCAATTGGAGCACTCCTTTCCTCTCTGTGTGAGACATTCAATCTGAAGAGTGTCTGTGCAGCTGCCCCCTGAACAGGCATTTGGGTCAGGGTTTAAAAATTCATATATTATTGATTACGCATGATCCCTTACATCGAGTGTGTTCCCCAATGCCTGGAAGTTGTCCCTTGTCAACCCCGTCCTCAAAACTGGAGACAGAACTAACACATCTAACTACAGGCCAATCTCAATACCCCTGCCCCGAAAAGCATGGTCTCAGACCAGCTCACTGAGCACCTGGAGAAGTATAACCTGCTCAGCTTTCAACCAAGTGGCTTCCGCAAAACACCCAACACTCACGGCACTAGTGGAATACACCTCTCAACTTTACAACGCTTTGGATAAAGGGATGGCGGTGGGGTCTGTATTCATAGACCTCACAAAGGCCTTTGACTCAGTGAACCACCACCTTCTTCTCAGCAGCCTGTTATCAACTGGCCTGTCTCAAAGCATGGTGTCTTGGTTTGGGAGCTACCTCCCCATAGAACACAACGAGTCAGAATAGGAGAGACATACTCTGAGCCAAAGGAGGTGACATACTCTGAGCCAAAGGAGGTGAGCCTAGGAGTCCCCAGAGATCCATCCTTGGCCCACTACTCTTCAGTCTGTTCCTAAATACCCTCCCATCTGCCTGCCCAGTACCCAGTACACATTGTACTCTGCTTACGATGCTGCCATATCTGTCTCAGGCAGCGACCAACATACCATCACACAACTGAGCTGCAGGACAGCTTCCTTATGCTTGAATCCTGGTTCAGCAGAACAAACTCCTGCTCACTCACTAAAAACAAGAGAGGAGCCGACCCCAGTCGAGCAGCAGTTGGATTTCTGCTATGACGCCCAGGCGCCCGGGTTCGGAACCAGCTCCGGGTCACTGGAGCACCAGCCGGGGAGGAGAGGCAGCCTGAGCGTCCCACAACTGCTCGCTGTCTCCAGGAGGGAAGGGATCACGACCGGTGCGAAGCGACCACTGGTGGAGGCCGTGGTAGTGCAGCATGTTGGGGTCATAAGGGGTGAGTGCGTGACAGAGCGTCGGCTCTTGCCTTGGCGTCCGGACGTCATGCACCTTAAGATAACCAGGAAAATCGCTCGCTGGCCTCAGATGACGGCTCTCTGTTCCTAAGGGGCTTCCAGTGCCTTCCCATGCCTCCTGTTCCCCAGCAGCATCTCTGGGCCCTAGAAAGTGCGCTGGGGCTATCCTCGAGTGCCTTCCCCTCGGAGGACAGGGACCCGCCCGGGAAGGATACACTGGGATATCCCGGGATCGGCTGCGATCTGGGGATCTGAGAAGGGCTGTGGAAGGACAGAGAAGGGTGGGAGGGAACTTGACAGAGCCAGAGGTGGAGGACCAGCGAACAGGGGTGGAAAATAGATCACTCAAAAAAAAAAAAAAACAAGAGTATGCTGTTCACAGTTCCACAAAACAAAATAAATTCTGCCTCCTGCATATCCAGAGCCCTAAGGAGGCCCTCTAGAGCAAGACTCAGTATTTAGATACCTAGGAATCTACTTAGATGACACCCTCAATTTCACAAGTCATATTGACCATGTCATCAAGCTCTCTAATATGAAACTGGGTGTTCTGTACCGCCACAAGCACTCCGCACCACTTGTGGCCTGAAACTGGCCATAAGCAGCTCTGTAGTAGCCACCATAGAACTATGGGCTACCCATCTATAGAGCAGGCTCCAACACTACCCTCAAGAGAGTCAGCACTCTTCTAAACAAGGCCTGTCACGTCTTGCCAATAAGGCACATTGGGTGTGCATTGAGCCAGTTCTAATGCATGGCGCTTTAGAAATTAAGTAGTGAGCCGCGAGGCCACAGGCCAAGTCGCGCCCAGTCCCTAGCCGTGCATTAGACTGTCTAATGCATATTCCTGGAGTGGCTTATTGCGCTTATAAATGGGCCTGTGTATTCTAAATGGGGTTCTGGTTTTAGCTGTGCATTAGAGCACAGCTAATGCACGACTAACAACCAATCAGATTGCTTGAAATCCTTTGCCCATTTTATAACTAACCTTAAGGCTGATCTCTCCACCCACACCTACACCATCTTCAGTGAGACAGGGTGGCTCGCACTCCACCTCAAGCTCAATTGAAACCTGCATGCTAATCAAAAAGCCACGCTTAGGGCTTATGCCTGAGTCCACTAACAGACTATTCACAGGCGTCCTTAAACAAACTAGGAGCACTGTAAAGGGGGAACTCCAGGTGCCACTCAAGTGTACTAAACTGGCACAGATCTCTCTCCTTCCTGGGCCCAAAGTGGTTCAATGAGCTGCCTACAAACTCTTGGAAAGTACCAAGCTCAGACAATTCAAAACTGGGCTTCACTACATCACCTCCTTCCAGTATCTTGGAGTTTGGCTTGACCACCACCTCACCTTCTCCGTCCACGCTGATTCCATATTGAAAAACTCCGCCCCAAGCTTGGGGCTCTGTATAGGAACCGTTATAGTCTCCCTGTCCTGTTCGTGTGACCTTATCCAGAAAATGATACTTCCCTTCGATTATTGTGATATTGTCTACAGTGCTGCCCACAAGTCAGTCTTATCCAAGCTGGATACCCCTTTAATGCTTTCTGATGGTTCGCTCTAGACCTCCTCCCTCGCACCCATCTTTGCAAGCTCTACTACTGTACATTCCCCTCTCGAAAACATCCGCCTAATACACTGTGCCAAGTTTATCTCAAAGTGCTGGCTTGGTGCCCTCCCGCGCACCTGGCCTCCACACTATTGTGCCCCCGTGGCACCCACCCGTGCACTGAGGTCCCTAGACTCCCGGTTCCTTTCAATCCTCAGACACAGGACCTCAGTAGGCCAGGCTGCCTTCTCATACCACTTCCCTCAACTCTGAAACACTCTCCCACACAAATTCACCACTCCCTCCTCTGTCCGCTCACTATCCACTGCCCTTGCCAACCTCTACTCGGCAAACTGCTCCTGCAACTAACACTTCCCTGTTCATCCATCGCCCTCCCCGTCTCAACTTCCAGTAGGTCCAAGGGCGCTACATGAGCTAACCCTACACCCTAACTACTGCACTTGATCCCAACTTTGAGCTAGCCAGCTCTGCACTTATTCAGTCTGGGTTCGTATCACAGAACTAACCCTATCTGTTTTCCTCATTGTAACTGTTACTATGTCTGTTAGGGAACTTACGTTATCCACGCTCAGTAATTCTGTCAAATGTATGCAAAATGTTACTCCATGCATCTGTATTATATAAATTGTATGTAACTATGTAAGAAGTTTGATAACCTTATGTTCTCCTCCTCTCTACACCTCTCCCCAGGTCATACCGGAGATGAGCAGTTGTTGCTCAGTGTGCTCTTTCTGGTGAAACAATTTCAATAAATAAATAAATTACCAGTTAGAGCTAAAAAAAATCTGTGAATACCATGCTTAGCCCTTTGAGGCACCTCTACCTCCTCCACCCCATGGCACATACCACCCTACTGCCCCTGCACTCCCCCTCCTGCCCTCTCCATTGAATCTCCCTACCCTCAACACTCCAACCTAGCATAATTTACATTCCCTCCCTACCCCTACAACACTGGCCTCCCCCCGCTCCGAACCTCCCCAGTTGCCCTCAATCTACAACAGACCACGAACATTAACAATGCCTACCTAGGGCTGCTCCCACACCCCCACTCAGCCCTGGCCATCTTTAAGTGGTCAATCAACAACCCCAGCAACTGGCCACCCCCACCCTACTTGCCCCTGCACTACCCAGCATAGGCGCATCCCTTGCTCCTGTTTGTAACACTACAATGCCTTGCACTAATTGCTGTCAATTGCTATGTTAGGCGCCAGTGTATTAGTGAAACAAAGTATGTACAAACCTCTGTAACCGTATTGTAATCAAGATGTTTTACTTGTCGTCTGTTTCTGGTCATTTGACTGACTTGGAACCTCTGAAAAGCAGTCCTTGACTCAAAGTATGAATCCCAAACTGAAATAAAATAAAATGTTAATACTGCCACGAGACCACTCTTACACTTGCAAGCACGGTCTGACTTACATTTACAGGGTCTCAGAACTGCTCACCTCCAGTTCGGGTTCTTACCTTAGCAGTGCGCGTAGAGACCATTGCAGTGGCAGTATTAATATACGTTACTGCTACTCTAACTAGTGACATCTTGGCTGCGATCCTTCAATGGCTTAGAACACTAATATCATTACTTCCACAAGCTGCTACTTCAATGAGAATTGAGCACATCAGATGCTGCTCCATTTTCATCAATGCAGCAACCACACAAGTGCTGAGGTCAGTGCCAGGACCTATCGATAGCTGCAGGTTTTAGGGACCAGGAGACCAAAACAAACAGAGAGAGATGTCCTATGCCAGCCTGGCAGAGAGGAGGGCAGAAGCTACTATGCCTCACCTGCCATCCACGCCAGCGGCCAGGTTCGGGACCGAGCCAGGGCCGCCAGAGGGTTGGGCGGGGTGGGGGTTGGAGGAGGATTCAGAGTCCCAACGGATGGTCTTATCCTGTGGGAGGGGAGGTCGCTTGCTCCATCATGGTACTGCTACCTAGGTGTCCATGGTGGTGGCACAGGCAGGAGTGGCAGTTTCGAGGTGGGAAGACACTCCCTGGAAGATGTCCACATGTCCGGTGCATCTGTCATGCTGCCTCCCTTACAGAGCGTCTCAGGGCTTTCAGGGACAGAAAACGGGGGTGAACAGTTGGCAGGATTATGCCTGCCTCTCCTCAGAGCTCTGCACTCGCCCATTGGGCTCCTGACCTGCAACCAAGCTAACACCTCCTGGGGTTATGTGGGAGACCCCGGGAGGCTCTGCCATGGGGGTAATTCATGGGGCATTGCAACGGGTCAGATGGGGTAAGTCCCATAGACGACAGGTGATGGGGGCTAGGGAAGAGAAGGTGGATGGGGCAGACCGAGCACTGGATATAAAAAGGATTATAAAGAGAGAGAGAGAGAGAAACATGGCCTGAAAGAGAACACGGAGTAAGAAACAGGAGTTGGGAACACTGAAATGTCTACCATCCCCCAACCATTACTTCCTTTTTCATTTGCATAAACTTTTTTTTGAGTTCTCAAAAGACTGTACAACTATGTAACAGTGATCAATAAAATATCGTGTTCCGAGCTTTAAGATTACATTTTAGACAATTTCTGTCCTGTATATTGCTTAGTAATGTGGTCAAACAAAGAATTGTGTTTTATTACGTGAACTGTCAGTCTAATCAGTCTAACATTGCTCCGTTCAGGTTACAAGTTAAGTTCAAGAGTTATTCTTCAAGTTGAAAAATGAGACTTATAAAGTGTTATAAATATCACTTATTTAGTAGACCCAACTCATTCCTTCCCATAGCTTCATAAGAAGTCCAAACCATCTACAACAGGCTGTACAGGACTGGCTGTGCTTGTCAATGCAGACGTGCAAAGTCAGACAACTGAAAACTGGATACTCACCACGTCGTAACGAAAAAATAGATGCTTCTTTAAAGAGGTGGTAGGTGCCCGATATTTAGTTATCTAAGTTCTAGATCCTGCCTCCCAGTCACAAATACACTTCTTTCTAGAATTTTCCTGACTGGCCAGATGGCCAGTGGTGCTAATTTCAGATTCAGTGAAGTGTGTGTGCAGTATGTTTGTGTTTCTGTGCGTGCCGTGGGGTGGGAGCTGCTTAAAACTGAAACATTTTGGACTGATCCAGTTTTCAACAGCCCCATCAACACCAGTAGCAGTGGTTATAATGGGGGCTGTATCATTAACACAGTCATTTTAAGAGGGAGGTCTGCCTGACACTAGACTTTATCCCACTACTTCCAGTATCATAGATACATAGACACTGTCGGCAGATAAGGGCCTATGGCCCACCCAGTCTGCCATTTAAGCCTGTAAGTTCACTTCATATTTTCTTGAAGCCTGTTGCCCTTACCCCTGACCTCCAGAACTCCCTTTATGTCTATCCCATGCATCTTAAATCCTAGATTGTTTCAGCCACCACCACTTTCTGTGGCAGGGTGTTCCACTTATCCACTAATCCTTTCTGTGAAGAAATTCTTCCTCACACTTCCTCTGAATCACCCTCCTCCAACTTCATCCCATGCCCTCTAGTCCTGGAACATTTTTTTACTGGAAAATAGTGTATTCCAGCACCCTGTTCCTCCCTGTAAGTTACTTCTATCTCTATCATATCCCTCTCTCCCTCCTCTCCTCCAGGGAGTACATATTCAAGTCCTTCAGCCTGTCCTCATAGGACTTGTGAAGCAATCCCTGTACCATCTTTGTTGCCCTCCTCTGAACCTTCTCTACCCTGTCTATGTCCTTACGTAGGTAGTCTCCAGAGCTGTACACTGTACTCCAGGTGGGGCCTCACTAGTGTCTTGTATGTGCTGGAATTATGACCTCCTTTTCCCACTGGTGATGCCCTGCCTATGCATCCCAGCATCCTATTTGCTTTATCTGCTGCCTTGTCGCACTGTTTCCCACTTTAAGGTCATCAGAGATGGTAAACCCCAAGATCCCTTGCTTGGTGCATGCTACATCCTCACCCCCAACTGATATGTTGTTTCAGGGTTTTTGTAATCATATGCATTATATCTTACACTTCTTGCATTGAATTTCAATCACAAACCCTTGACAATTTTTTCAAACTTCTGCAGGTCCCTCCTCATTCTGTCTACACCCCTGGCATGTCCACTCTGTTACAGAGCTTCATGATATCAGCGAACAGGAAATTCTGCCTTCCAGGTCCTGCACAATGTTGCTGATGAAGCGTGAATAGGACTGATCCCAGTACTGATCACTCTGGTACCCCACTGGTCACTCTTCCCTCTGTGGAGTGACAACCATTTACCACCACCCTCTGTGCCCTGCCACCCAGACAATTACCTACCCACTGCACTACTGTCCTGCCCACACCCATATTCCCCAGTTTGTTTAATAGCCTTCTGTGGCACAGTGTCAAAGGCCTCATTGAAGTCCAGATAGGCCATGTCCACTGCCCTCCCTGACCCACCTCCCTTGTCACCCAGTTGAAAATGCAATGAGGTTGGTCTGGCATGACTCCTCCTCCTAGTGAAATCATGCTGCCTTGGGTCCTATAGTCCATTGGCAACCAGATGTTCCACCAATCTCTCCTTCAGTAATGCTTTCATGATCTTCCCCACTACCGAGGTCAGGCTAACTGGTCTGTAGTTCCCTTCCCCTTTGTTCTCGCTTTTGTATAGGGGACTACATCTGCTGTCCTCAAGTCTTTGGGTACCTCCCTGTTTCTAGTGACAGGCTAAACAGGATTGCCAGAGGTTCAGCCACCACCTCTCTTAGTTCCGTTAGGACCCCATCTGGCCCCATTGCTTTATCAACTCTTATTCCTTCCATTTCCCTTAAGACCCTTTCCCGTGTAAAGGGACTTGTGTCCATTTCTGCACCGTTCTCACCCCCGTACTCCTTCAGGCCATTACCCTTCTCTTCCACTTCCTACCAGTTTAGCTCTGCAGAAATCAGAACTCATACTCAGCCATCACTGGCCCTGTACTGAGGTGATGTGTGGGGTGCTGCTTTCCTTTTGGGAGGTGCCACCCTTTAAGTGAGACATTAAATGGGGTCCCATCTCCTGTTTCTGCTGGAAGTGGCAGAAGGGACCGAAGAATAAAGCAAAAAAAAAATAGAAGATCTTCATAGCGCCTATTGACGATAGCGATGAATGAGGATACCCCACTGACTTCGACACTGCACTCACTGCAGGTAAAAAAAAAAAAGCTTCTAATTAGATTGTCTACAGCTGTGTGTGGATGCTGCTGGGTGCAGTATTCAACCTTCCTACTGTCCATTCACATTTCATCTAGGATATATGACCTGTTGGGAATTTAGAACACAACAGGGAATTATTACACAAGGAGGTCATCAAGGGTCACACATTGATATGCTCAACTATCTTCAGTTTCAGAAACTGAAATAGTTGAGCATATCAATATGTGACTTTGATGACCTCCATTTAAATATTGGTGACATCTAGTCAGTCAGACCTTGTAAGCATGTCCAATATTTATTGCTTACAAGGAGTGAGAAAGCACTCTTTATTTGTTTAATCTGAAATGGTATCTGCTCTTTATACAGCAGCAACCCTCCCAGACAGTTCACAGCACTGGGCTCTGTAATACTGCTGCTGCCCCAAGGCACTCTTAAAAAGGAGTTCTTGCTGGGCAGCTGGGGGAATTCGTCAGGGAGAGAGAGACTGAGCATTCGGAGGACTGCTGTCCTCTCTCGGGGAGAAGAGATTGCCGTCCTGCTCACTGATCTCCCTCTGGCGGTGGCTGGAGGGAGATCTGAGTCGAGAGACACGTTGTTGACATCAGCAGGGAGGACCTGGCAGGGAAAGCGGAGGAAAAAGGAGCTGGTAGGCTCTGTGATGGCTCCCCGGATATCTAGTTTCACTCTGTGGGAGGAAAGCCAGTACCCTTGCCTCAGTCCTGTCACGGGGGAGCCCTGTGAGGGACTGCAGGGGAAGTCGAGGCGGGGAAGAGCAAAGACTGAGTCCCTGAGGCCGGAGCTGCCTGCCAGACTCCAAGGAGCATGAAAAATAATAGGAGGAGAAAAGGGTTATTTTGCCACAAGGCTTGGTTTTCTGGTAAAATTAAAAACAATGGCTCCTTGTTTATCAGCATTCTCTGCATTACCAGTATCTAACTCTTTGGCTTGTAAAGTGCTTTACAAGACACCAGTATATGGAAGGCACTACATAAAAATCAAAATGATATTCTATGCATGTTGGGATCTATGGAATTGTGAACTAAGGGAGAGAGAGAGAGAGAGAGAGAGAGAGAGAGAGAGAGAGAGAGAGAGAAGAGAGAGAGAGAGACAAAACATACCCAGCAAGCAGTCCGGGAAAGACTGGCCACTGACAGTAAGAAAACCACATGCAGTATCACTACGGATTAGGAGAACATGGGACCTGTGTTATTAGTCACCATTCCCAGGTTTCAGGTAGAACTAGAACTAAGAGATGTGATTCATTTAACGATCTCTCAAAAGGTCACTCGGTACACAGAGCGGTTGGACTCCTCCAGACAAACTACTTTGGCACCACAGAGTACGGGAGAAGCCCCACTATACCGTCTGTACCTGGTTCATGGATGAACCCATGGAAGCAGTGTGGTCTAGTGGTTAGATCACAAGGCTGGAAAACAAGAGGCTATAGGTTCAAATCCCACCAGAGGTGCTTACTCACAACACCGACCCTGAGCAATTCATTTTATTGATTTTTCTCATACAGCTTTGTGGCCCCTAGTCCACCACCTGTGTTTGTCATCAGGCATTCCCCAGTATCCCAGTCCCAGCCATCACTCCCCTTTCCATAATGCCAGTGGGCACTCCACATGGGGGTAAAGCCTGTGAGTAGCGGTGCCATCATGCACTTGGCAGATGGTGCACACTGTGTTTTTCTTGTTTCTTCCTGGACCCTACCCACCACCAGCACAGCGCGGACATTGCCCGTCAGACCACAATAGCACACAGTATGCCCCTGCAGAAAGGGGTCCTCCCTGGACCACCACAGGGTCACTAGTGCAGCGGAACCTGTCATCCATCCCTCCCTGGCTGGGAGCAATACTGCACAGCAGTATCTCCCCAGTGCCCCAGGGTGCCCAGTCAGCTTCGCATCTGCTCCCAAACTTGGGTCGCCTGCATGGAAGCTTGATCGCTACCCATACTGGGCCATCGGGCAGACCTCTGAGCACATCATTTGACCTCTTGGTGCTTCAGTCCCCGGCTATGAACAGGATGGATGCAGAATCCTCCACCCTCGTGGAAATGAGATGCTGCAACTCTGTTTGGCTATCCTGGTAAATTTTTTTTTTTTTTAACTGCTCTCCCAGGCTGCCTAACAGCCTAGTGGGTAACAAATCCCAAGTTACTGTGTTGGCCCAAAAAGCTAGCCAGGTGGTCTGGGGGAGCTGGAGAGGAGTGGCAGCACTCCCTGCCGGGATGGGAGGGCACCAAGTTCTGCTGTACTAGTAGTCCCTGTGGCGGGCTATGGGCATGATATGTGCACATGTGGCCTAGGGGACAGTACCTGGCACCACTCTAATGGTTAGCGAAAAACAGACAACCAAAATGTGCACCAGCCACCACATATGAGGGAGCTGGTACTCTCAGTTCCACCCATGTGGATCCCCACTGGCATGACAGGGATGGCAGTGAATGGGACTGATAGTCCGGATACATGGCCGATGCAGGTGAAAGCCAGGGGACAAACAGCTAAATAAAAAATATACAAACAAAGTGCTCTCCTTCCATTTCAGCTGCCAGGCGCAGGAATCTGAGCTCACACTGTAAACCAAGTCACCTGCATGGTAGAGCAGCAGACCACCTCTGGGTCACCAGAGCACCAACTCTTCGACTTTTACATAGAAACATAGAAATTGTCGGCAGATAAGGACCCTTAGGCCATCCAGTCTGCCCGTAGGCCCTATACATTGTATGTGGCCACTGATCCTATGTGATCAATGGCTTGCCATCACTCCCTCCCCTCTAGGCTTCCCTTGTGCCTGTCCCAAGCATGTTAAACCTCTCCCTGTACTTGCCCCCACTACCTCCTGTGGCAGACTATTCATGTATCGACTACCTTTCTGTGCAGAAAACTTCCTCACATTAACTCTTAATCTACCCCCAATTTCAATATGTGCCCCTTATTCTAATACTTTTCATATTGAAAAGCTCCCCGCCTGCACTCCTTGTTTATGCCCTTAAGGTACTAGTTTTAATCATGTCTCCTCTGTCTCCTCTCCTCCAGTGAGTACATACTGAGGTCCCTTAGTCTCTCCTCATATGTTTTGTGGTATAAGCCCTGCACCATCTTTGTTGCCCTTCTCTGGATAGTCTCCACCTTATCTATGTCCTTGCACAGGTGTGGTCTCCAGAGCTGCACGCAGTACTACAGGTGAGACCTTACCAATGTTTTAAACAATGGTATCACCACCTCCTCCTGCTAGTGATACCCCTGCCTATACACCCTAGCATGCCACTGGCCTCCCTGCTGCCTTTGTACACTGCTTTGATACCTTAAGGTCATCAGAGATGATAACCCCTAGATCCTTTCCTCCTTGGTAACAGTCAGTTTCTCCCCCAACCTGTAGCTCTCCCAGGGTTCCCTCTACCAGGTGCATTATTTTACACTTCTTTACACTGCACCTCAGTTACCACATCTCTGACCATCTTTCAAGCTTCTCCAGGTCCCTCTTCATTTTCTGCCGCTTCTGGAGTATCCACCCTGTTGCAGATCTTGGTGTCATCTGCTAACAGGCAGACCTCTCCCTTCCAGCCCCTCTGCAATGTTACTAACAAAGGCGTTGAACAGGACTGGTCCTAGTACTGATCCCTGTGGTACCCACTGGTCACCACCCTCTCACCAGATTGTACCTCATTTACCACCACCCTCTGTTTCCTATCTGTTAACCAGTTCCTAACCCAGTTCACCACCTTGTCTCCCATGCCCAGACTACCCATCTTGTTAATCAGTCTTCTATGTGGAGGGTGTCAAAGGCTTTGCTGAAATCCAGGTCCTACTGCCCTCCTGATTAAGTTCTCTTGTCACCCAATCAAAAACTATTAGATTAGTTTGACATGACCTTCCTGCTGTGAATCCGTGTTGCCTCAGATCCTGAGCACGCTGGATTCCAAATGTATCACTATCCTTTCTTTCAGCAATGTCTCCATGATCTTTCCTACCACTGAGGGTGAGGCTGACTGGCCTGTAGTTCCCCACCTCCTCCCTACTGCCACTTTGTGCAGTGGGACTACATGCGCCTCATCCAGTCCCTCTGGAACGTGACACCCTGTTGAGTGACTCTGTGAACAGGGGTCGCCAGAGGCGCCATGGCAGTTCCTTCAGCTCCTTTAATATCCTGGGTGGATGCCATCCAGCCCCATGGCCTTATCCGCCTTCAGTTTTGTGAGTTCTTCCAGAACTCTCCACAGTGAATACACTGGTGTCCACTCCCCCAACTGCCTCTGCAACCCAACTGTGGTCCTTGATCCACCCCTCCTTAGTGAATACTGAGCAGAGTATTTGTTCACTATTTCTGCCTTGTCCAGATCCCCTCCTTACACTCTGCCTTCTCCCTTTAAATCTCAGAACCCCACCATATTTTCTTTTTTTTCACTAATGCTATATCTCCTTTGTTTACATACTGTGCTAAGTTCTCTTCTGTCTGACTTTTACCACCGCTCTCAACTGTCCTACATTATGAGGATGGCCATCACTTTATCCCTCAGTATTTCCGTTCCATGCTGCCCATCGGGCATTGGTAGCACTACCATTTGTGATACCAGTGTCCCAGATTCGAACAAGCCGGAGTCAGAGGACCCATAGGGACACACCTCCTCCTCTAGAGAGGGTAGCTGCCCCACCTGCAACACTGCCACTAAGTGACCACAGGAGGTAGTAAGCAGCAGTACTGCAGCAGGAGAGAGGACAACAGACAGGTTTCATACCAACACCCAGTTACATGCATGTGCCTGGAACCCACGTGTGCCAGACAGCACACCTTGAGGTGGGGAGCCAAAACAAAGGAAAGACTTTGGTGTGCAGGATGATCCTCAGCAACCTGCTCAGGCCCCACCACCAGTGCCTCCTCCGCCATGGTTTCTGCTACCCCAGAACTCCAAACAGCGCAGGGAGATATTGCCCAACTGTACCCAGGCCCCAACTCTGGGAGGGGTAAGCTGGGAGGAGGAGCAGTGCTGGGATGTGGAAGGATAGGCCATGCTTGACCATGGAAAGAGGCAGAGACCACACCAGCAAGAAGCTGGCATAAAGTTTAAATAAAATAAAAAAAAAAAATACTTTCCATTCTGTGTGGAAAAGCTGCTGTCCACATAGAGTAGGTGCTGCTGTCTCACATTGTAAACACTGTAAAAGCAAAATGAATAATACTCTATGAAGCCAATTCATATTGGACTTTGCACAAATCAAACTGCTCTTTTCACACTGTTCTCGGCTTTTGCCTCCATATTTGATGATGTATCTCACTTTTTAACAGTCAGTGGTGTCCCAGGTTCCCCTCCCTTTTAAGTGCTGGTGTCCCACATTTCAGTGGCATGGGGTTGAGAGGTTTGACTTTCAGCAGAATGCAAACCAATCAGTTTACAAAGAATTGCAACCTCCCTCTTTCCAGCAATGCTCCCTCCCACACTGTATATAGCTCATAAAAGACGGACCTTGTCACCAATTTCTTTTGTTGCAGCCAAGATAATGTGCCACACACTCACAGGATTTCCTGTAACTAGAAGGCAGATGAACAAAGTAAAAAAAATTTTAAAAAGGTTTGGGGAGTTCAGAGTCCTGGCAGACAAGAAAAAAAAATGAACCAGCCAGCCAGGGAGAAAAACACGTGGGTGATGAAGCACTGTAGTCACACACAGCTCATGGTTGTCATGCGCGCTCCCTAGGGAAGTCCTCTGTTTTGTTTTGTACATTTAAAATAATTGGCCATGGTTAAAAAACACACACATTAAGAGATCACGTCAGCTTTACAAAGGCTGTCTTGGGGGACTCACTATATTGGAGGCAAGAAGGATCTGGGGTCATGTCCCCTCTCATTCCCCAAAAAAACATCCAGGGCTCATTGTCACAGCAGTCTGGGGCATGTGAATCTTCTCTGTCTCTGGGCCAAAGCTGGTTACTTCACCACCAAAGAAGGGCAGCACGGCGAAGAAAATATAAATTCAGGGTGGATGATAGAACAGGAAGTGGTACAGCAGACAGCCACGCTAACTCAACCATCTTTTTGTATCAACATTGCCACCACAGTGACGATGCTAACCACATGTGTCAAAGCTGCATCCTGTGATGTGAGATGGCAGGCAGAGACCCAGATCCCAGACCCAAAATGGGACAATACCGGGGGTAGGAGGAAGGCAGTGATGACTGTCCAGCCTTCCACTAGGAAAACTAATAAACCTCCCCAAAACTCCACCTTCAATACTTTTTTAATTGTCCTACTGAGCGGAGATATAGTCTGACATGACTGCCAATTAGTGCAGAAGCTCCCTAAGCAGCTGCTTCTGTTTGGCTGTTAAAGAAATTAACGGACATCTGTCTAGTTAACAAGGTATGTTGCTGACTACTAGACAAGACATCTCCCGCCCAGGACAAAAATTGCAAATGGTGAGATTAATTTGCACACACACAGGTGGTGCATATATTTACACATGCAAAGTTGAGTGCTCCAGCATTCTTTACAGAAATTGAAGAGAAAATGGAGTTTTCAGTGATGAAAAAATATGTTTTAAACTTTGGCGTGTGGTCCCTAGAGGATAGCCACCTATACTGGCAGGATGGTCTGCATCTGTCCGGGAAAGGAACCAGTCTCCTCAGTAATCAGTTTAAATGCTTCATTGGCAAGCTTTTAAACTAGGCAAGGAGAGGCACTGATAAGCAGCAGGAATTTCAGCCTCCCTTCAAAACAGGGTACTAAATGAGGTAAAGACCAAGGTAGAAAGGTCAGTAGGGAGCAGGACTGGGGTAAATGGAGAAGCAGAATCAGTAAGGGCAGGAAAGGGCTACAAGAGGAAAAGCCATCAAAAATGGAGAGTAGTGAGTACCAATGCCGTAGTCTGGGTAACAAGCTTCCTGAACTAGTGGCCTTGATGGAAGGAACATCTGGATATCATGGCAGTCACAGAAACATAGTACACACAGAACCATGACTGGGATATAACATACCAGGGTACAGTATCTACAGGAGGAACAGGGAGGGTAAAAGAGGAGGAGGAGGAGGAGTAGCTTTTTACATAAGGGAAGAAATCTAAGCAACAGAACAAAAGGGTAAACAGGGAGGAGAGGAAGCACTGTGGGTCAACTTGGAGACAGGCAATGGCACCACAACCGCACAGGGGTTGTATTCAGACCCCCCATCTCAGGGGAGGAAATGGACAGGAAATGATAGAAGGAATCTTTAGAATGGCAGAAAAAGGAGCTATTGTCGATGGGGGATCTGAATATGCTAGATGTTAACTGGAGTGCATTTGCTGCAGCCACATCAAAGGTTTGGGTCATTCTAAATGCCTCCAGAAGCATGCTTGAGACAACTAGTATTGGAACCCACTCAGGAGGGAGCAATCTTAGACCTGGTACTCTCAAATGGGGAAGGAGAAAGGATCTCAGATGTAGAAGTGGTAGCTATCTGGGAACTAGCAACCATCGGACAATATGGTTCACAATAAACACAGCAGCAGAGTCAATCCATACAAAGGCAAAGGTCCTGGACTTTAAGAGGGCTGACTTTGCCAAAATGGGCGACTGCCTAAGGAATGCACTAGCAAATAGGCAGGAAGGAGGGTGGGAAGAACAATGGGGAATAATCAAAACTGCCATCACTAAGCATACCTTAGTCCCCTTAGAAGGACCATGCTAGGCCAAAGGTCATTTGGTTGATCGGGCACCCACCTGGCTCAATGAACTCCCCCACCATTTCACAGGCCCCAAGTATAAGCCTGTTCAAAGCCAGCATCAAGAGGTACCTCCTAGATTCAGAGACATGTAGCTGCACCTAAGTATGATACGCCACCTAGACGTAGGGTTGATTATCCAACCTGAGACAATGCCTGTTGTCTGCAATGTTGTTAAACACATTTGGAAAAGTACTCACAAGTTTCCATAAATGTTGCATGTTCTAATGACCTGGGATGCAATAGCAACCCCAAATGTAATTACCAATACATGTTATTATGTATTTGTCTTATTGTAATCACCTCTGTATAATAATATGTATTACTATTGTTGTTTATCTTGCATAACATGTCTGTTTCCCTGATGTGGAGCCTTTGCAAAGAGTCACTGACTCAAAGGTTGTAATTCGAAACTTTAAATAAATAAATAAACAAACAAGCCTTTGTTTGAAGCAAATAAAACAAATGATATAAAACCACTATGGTTCTCAAAGAGGTGGCAGGGAAGGTTAGGGAGAAAAAGACAGCATTCAGGAAGTACAAGGAATCACAGAAGGAGCAGGACAGAGAACTGTATCGGTTAAAGCAGAGTGAAGCAGGAAGGCAGTCAGAACAGCAAAGGCCCAAACCGAGGAAAAGATAGCCAACTCAGTTAAGAATGGGGCTAAAACCTTTATAGGTACATCAGGGAGTGAAAGAAGACCAAGGGAGGGATAGTGAGACTTAATAAAGGGAGGGTGGACAGAGGTGACTCATGAAAAGGCAGAGATACTAAACAAATATTTTGCTCAGTATTCACAAGTGAAGAAGGGAGGTACCTAAACCAAACAACAGAAACACTCTGGATAGGGGTTGATACCAGCCATTAATCAGACGAAAAGAGTTCTGAAAGAACTCTTAAAACTGAAGGTGAACAAAGCAATGGGGACTGATGGATTCACCCCAGAATTCTAAAAGAACTAAGGAGAACTAGTGACCCCACAGACTACTCTCTTTAACAAATCATGGTAGGATGGGGTGGTACCTGAGGACTGGAGGATGGCAGATGAGATTCCACTTCACAAAAGTGGAAGCAGAGCAGAGGCAGAAAACTACAGACCTGTCAGTTTGACCTCAGTGGTAGGGAAAACAATGGAATCACTTCTGAAGGAAAGAATTGTTGAGTACCTAGAGGCCAGAGGGCTGAGGACCCAAGGCAGCATGGATTCACAGCAGGAAGGTCATGTCAGATGAATCTAATACATTCCTTTGACTGGGTGACGAAGTAGTAGATCAGGAGGGGCTGTGGACATGGCCTACATAGACTTTAGCAAAGCATTTGACACAGTCCACACAAAACATTAATATACATGCTAGCCAGCCTGGGAGTGGGTCCCAAGATGGTATCCTGGGTAAAAACTGGATGGAGAACAGGACACAGAA
Organism: Neoceratodus forsteri; assembly: GCA_016271365.2. NCBI lineage: Eukaryota > Metazoa > Chordata > Ceratodontiformes > Ceratodontidae > Neoceratodus > Neoceratodus forsteri. The sequence continues at coordinate 24,628,463 of JADMNL010000029.1, read as the reverse complement.
GGTAATAGTAAATGAAGTCCACTCTGAAGAAAGGGGGTTACTAGTGAGGGTGCCGCAGGGTTCAGTTCTTGGATCGGTCCTCTTCAATGTCTTTATAAGTGACATTGCAGATGGACTGGAAGGAAAAAGTATGTCTCTTTGCAGATGACACAAAGATCTGCAACAGGGTTGATACACAAGGTGGGGTGGAAAGGATGAGAAGGACTTGGCAAAGTTGGAGAAATGGTCAAATGTTGGCAGCTTAGATTCATTGCTAAGAAGTGCAAAGTAATGCAGCTGGGAAACAAAACCCCAGGGGAAGAGTACACTATGGGAGTGAGATACTAACAACAACAAAAATGGAAAGGGACCTGCAGGTAGTCATATCAGATGACCTAAGGTGGGCAAACAATGTGAGAGGGCAGTAAGGAGGGCTGGAGGAGATACTGGGATGTATAGGAAGAGGCATCACCAGTAGAAAACAGGAAGTTGTTATCCCTCTGTACAGACAGCTGGTGAGACCCCATCTGGAGTACTATGTGCAGTTGTGGAGACCCAATCTCCATAAGGACATAGACAGGATGGAGGCAGTCAAGAGGAGCAACTAAATGGTGCAGGTTCTGCACCAGAAGACATATGAAGAGAGACTTGAGGAGCTTAATATGTATACCCTCGAGGAAAGAAGGGATGGGGGGCATGACAGAAACTTTCAAGTCACCTCAAGGAATCAACAAAGTCCAAGAGGGTAGCATCTTTCAGAAAAAGAGATGTGCAAGAACAAGGGGCACAATTTGAAGAGAGAGAAGGGGACGGCTCAGAGGTAATGTGAGGAAGTATTTTGTCACAGAGAGGGTTGTGGATGCATTTAACGGCCTTTCTATGGAGGTTGTGGTGTCAAAACCAGTGGGGAATTCAAGAATACATGGGACAGACATAAGGCAATTCTAGGGTTTGGTGTAGGAGGAAGTAGGCTGTTGGTTAACTAGGATCTGCAGCTTACCTATTAGGTAGGAAAATGGGCAGGCTGGGTGGGCAAGTGGTTCTTATCTGCCATCAAATTCTATGTTTCTAGTCAACCAGCACATGTAAATGTTTTTGAAAATGCGCAGCAACTCTGTGCATGCAATTGAGCAGTTGTCGCAAATTCTCAAGCACCTTTTGGAGCGGGAAGAGACATAGAAATGTCTGTCCCTTGTCTCCAGGGAGCATCAACAAAAATGCACCACTGCTGCAAAATTGATATCCCTAGTAATCTAGGTCATCCTTCGCTCAGGTTAGACTACCCCCCCATACACACACACACACATAGGACATGCTGGCCCCCTGATGCAGGGAGTGCCGAGATGTTGGTACATGGTGACAGAGGGGAGTGATGGGGTTGGAGGTCCAGAAGACTGGTATGCTGGTGGGCAATTAAGGGGGCAAACATTAAAAATATTTTGCTGGTCCAACCAAATTGTATATGCAAACAGGACTTCAGTTAACTTCAGTGTGGAAGTATTTGACTTCCCAAAACAGATACAAAAACTTACAAAATTAAAGGCTGAGGAAATATTTGACTTCCTTCAGAGGTACTTGGACTCCCAAAAGTAGAATGACTTATACATTTAGACAGCTGGATGTGTTGACTTCCACCCCTCAAAAACATTTAACATTCCAAAGATAGCCCAATACTGGTGAGAAATTGAGAAAAGATTAAGACAACTAGTGGGTAATGATTTAACGTTAACACAACAATTAGTGTTGCTTTATGAAGGGTTGAAATTAGCACCCGCACTAGCCAAATGCTGGTAGATTTTGTATCGGGCTGGTAAGATTTTCATTTAACTAGCCCTGCAGGCTTGTACTGGAGAAGGCAACACTTCAGTATGTACACCAACTGGGCCAGTGGAAACGCCTGTGGGAATGTGGACTCTGCCAGTTACTAGCCCTGCTGGCTACTGGCTGCAAAACTTAATTTTAGAGCCCTGTTTATGATGGGAGATGACTCAATACCACCTAGTAAAAGTAGAATATATTTATATTTGGCCGCAAAGAAAGTTATTACTCATCTTTGGTGAACCAGTACAGTTCCACACTTGCTTTGTGGCATATGGTGATGTCTGAAATGTATTATCTGGAACAGACAACAGCCAAGAGGGTAGGAAAGGCTAAACAGTTTGAACTGGTTTGGAGACCTTGGGTGTTTTATATCGCCCGGACAGATGAATCTTTGTCAAACTAGAGTTTAGAGAAACAGATAAATAAGGTTGATGACATACCATGAATCTTACGGTGTATCTTGATACTGCCTTGTCTTGGATTTGTATGTCTTATAATACTACTGTATTAGGCCATATGAATTGCTGAATGTTTTAAGCATCATCAGTTTGGTAAACTGTATCCTGCTGTCATGATGAGAAGAATAAATATTAAAAAAAAAAAAATTAACATAATTCCTTGCGTGCAAATGTTTACTATCCTGCCCAAGAGTTTGAGGATTTGTCTGACATACAAGCAGTTTACAAGCCCCAAATATACGATCTTCAGCTTTGCATACTTCTGCCTTAGATGTTTAACAGTTCAGTCTAGGAGGAAAACATCTTTTTTTTTTTTTTTTTTAATCTACAGTTTATTTACAGGATAGCCCAGCTGAGAGAAACATCTAATTTCTACTGGGGTCCTGCTTCTACCCATTTTCAGAGATGGGTGGGCTGCAGCACTGGGAGAGTAAGTGACTTGCCCAAGGTCACACAGTCAGGATTGGCTAGAATAGGGTCTGAACCTGCAGTCTAGTGGTTCCCAAACAGGTGGTCAAACCAATACATCACGTGGTCTATCAAATCCCAGTACAGCCACCTATGCAGTAGTGGAAATGGGAGGACCCAGGGGAACTCTGTTCTGGGAATCGAAATTTAAAGTCTTAGTTCCTTGAAGAAAATGTGGGAAAGACAGCCCTGTGTAAAATGTGCCCCCAACATAAAACTTACTAATTAAAGTGTAGAAATAAATAGAAAACATGCCCCACACCGCTAGGTATGTTCAATCCTACATCAATCCAATAGTGAATTGTTACCATTTTCAACACTGCACCAACTAATAGCATGCCCTGGGCAAGTCACTTAGCCTGCCAATATTTCAGTTGGGACTTTCGAAAACTGAACCACTGGAGATCAGACCAGACCAGATCGGTAAGGCCAGATTGATCACAAGTTGTGTGAATTTTGACAGTCTGGCTGGACAGGCGGGCGGCTTTTACTGATCTGGTCCAGTCTGGTTCCAGTGGTCCGATTTACACCAAGTCTTCACATGGGTGAAGATCAGACCACCAAAACCAGAACAGACCAGATCAGCAAAAGCCAAACCGGCTCCTCTGGCAATACCAGCAAAATTCACACAGCTTGCACTCAGAGCAGCTGGTCCAGCTTTTACTGATCTAGCCCAGTATGGTTCTGGTGGTCTGCTTTTCACCCATACTCTGTCTCCTTCAGTCCACCCAGCTGTAAAAATGGGCAAAACTGGTCTCCAGTGAGAATGAAATACTGCATAATAACTGGTGAAGCCCAGTATCGGCCCGTTTTAGCAACTTTGAAAAGTCGTTGATACGACTTTTCCATCCTCGCACTGAGAAGCATACACACAAGCACCAACCAATAAGCTGTCTGACGAGCACGAGACCATTCTCCAACGTAAACAGAGACTCACAGGCTTACAGAGCAGGTTTTCACTTCAAACACATCCTTCCCTCGATTCTGTGGCTTACCCTCCAGTTTAAAGATCTGTACATGTGCAGCATTTATTTATTTCTGATATTTTAGGATCACTCATGAAACCAGCAAGGAGACCCATGCCAAAACGCTCATAATTCCACACTAGTAGGCACTCCCCAGGCTAGCACGTTAAGTGATGTGATGCATTATTCTCTACATCTCGGGCAAGATACATCTCAACGTTCACCCCAAATGGGACAAACTCATTCTCATTCAGCAACAGAGCAGTGTCATGCTGGCACACCACCCCATCCTACATTAGATCAGTGCCTACCTCTGAAGTGTTCACTGCTAAACTGAAAGAACACCTCCAGCAGTCTAAAGTTTGTACCTGCTCTGCATAAGTTTCCACTGTTTATTTATTTACCATATAGGTTGGAATGTTTACACCCTTGCACCATGTCACAATATTATGCATCTTCTGTTAATCACAGCTGTATCTTGTTCCACTGTCTTGACTTGTACTCATCAAGTAGGTACCCAGGTCGTGCCTGACAAAGGCACCTTGGCACCAGTGCCCCACCTCCCAGGTATCATAATAAATAAACACAGACTCTATGAAGACTCTAGGTTTCTATAAATAAATAAACATAAAATTAAACGACAATGTTTAACACTGCTACTCAAAATGTGGGACAAAAAGGCTAAACGTTGAACACGTCATGCAATCTGAATCCAGACAGAATCTCAGAGCTGAGAAACGTCTGCATTAATTTGTCACAAACACAGTTCAAATTATAAGTACATTTTCACAAACCTTGGCCCGCCAGGATGTGGGACATTTACCCTTTCGGTGGGGAACAGAGAAGGATTTTGTGAGTAAAACGAGGAACTAACCGTTCCTCCTAATGTGGGGCGGTTGAGAGGTGTGCAGCTAACCAGGCTTTTAGTAAATGAATAGTGGAACATCAAGAATGAGTGGCAAAACCACCTGAAAGGAGAAGCTGGTAATAAACTCACAGTTACATTGATTCAGTTAAGTGTGGAAAAGATACGTGGGAGCCGATGTTTTTCTTTCCACTCGCTGCAAGTTAAATGGACTGGAGAATAATGCTGTCTTGGCGTGTCCTCCCGTCCCACCAGACCGCTTTCTGTACACGCAGTGGGTGCGAGGGAGGCGGAGGAGCGGACCCCGGCAGAGCCTCCTGGTACAGTCCCTTGCTGAGCCTCCCGGTGCAGTCAAGGAGCCTCCTGGTGCAGTGACCCCTGAGTCTCATGGTGCAGTCACCGGCTGAGCCTCCTGGTGCAGTGAAGGAGCCTCCTGGTGCAGTGACCCCTGAGTTTCCTGGTGCAGTGAAGGAGCCTCCTGGTGCAGTGACCCGCTGAACTTTTAGTGCGGTAAGTGGTTCGAGATTCAACGCTGGCGGTTTGCTGCTGCCTGCAGGAGATGTTGCAAGCGATGATACAGCAGGAAACTGGAGACCTCGAGCGACAAAGCCTGTGCTATACCTCCTAGAGACAGTAGTATCGGGGTAGGGCCTTGCGAATGCCACACCTAGTAAATAAAGCAACACCCACCACCACATGCACTACAGGCTACGACAGGTCCAGCCCTTCTCCCAGCGCGTTTGCCGAAGCAGTCCGATACCGCACCACAGCAGGGGCAGGCCCTTCGCCAAGGAGGATCCTCATGCACTGACCTGGAACGCACCCTACTAGAGACTCAGGCAAGATAGTAGAGCCCAGGTGGGCAATCTCGCTCCAGTCGGCGCCACCTGGTACCTGACTAGGGTTACCACCTTTTTAAGAAGCCCAAAGTTGGACATTTCCTCTTGAAACCTGATTTTCGAGTGCAAGAGATGACCTTGACAAATGCAATAGACTTGTTTTCTCAAAATAATCAGAATTGAGACTAGGTGTTGCAGTTTTTAGTTGTTTCTGTTGTTTCTTATCATTTTAAGATATTTTAGTTAAGGTATTACAGTTTTCTACAACATTTACAGGAAGTCAGAAAATATTTTTCTACGATACGAAGTCAGGGCATGTTCAGTATTTTTCATGTTTCTTCGCAGGACACAGCTGCCCAAATCAGGACATGTGGTAACCCTGAGTGCCTCGGCAGGTCGAGTCGGCTGCTCAGCTGTTCAATGCTGTTTCATTCTGCCACAGTCTCCCCACATCTGCACACTGTCTAGCTAAATTAGTTTTCATAGCCCAGCTATATGCAGTAGCTCAGTGACAGTGGACTGAGAGGTCAGGTCACTTGCTCATGGTCACACACTAGACAGTACCTCGGGAAGGTGTTTATACAGTATACTACACTTCATACCTCTCAACTGTACCACATTACGAGGAACGTTCCTCATTTTACTTCACAAAAGCTCCTGTTCCACATTTTGAGGACTTGTTCCACATTCAAAGTCAACATTTTAAAGCAAAAATCTATAGTAATGATGCAAAAATATATTATTCAATTAATAACAAACTTTCTAAACATAAATGCAACATGTTAACAGTGTTTTGAGCTTCTTAGGTAAAGATTTGTTTAATGTTCCAATTTTGCCCAGTTGTTCCACAATATTTGACAGGCAATGTTCACATTTGGGGACAAAGGTTGAGAGGTATGCTACACTTGCTTCATTCTCGCGACCAACGGGGTTGACAGATGTGATGTGCTTCAGTCCTGTAGTCAGACACTTCAACTTTGTGCAGTTACTCCTACTGAACTGTTGCCCTGACCCTTTTTGTTTATAATTTACATTATCTTGAGCAATACAAAACATTGTGCAACTAGTTCTATGCTACACGGCATTGACATAAATTAATTCTACAGGATGTGTATCTACATCATATACAACTTAAAAGCCTCTGACATCATTAGAAAAACTTGAAATAGGTGTAAGATTTAGACATAGTTCATTTGATATTTCATATATTTTCTATAATTATTTGCCTTTTTATGACTGAGGACAGTCAATGAAAGAAGATTACTGTCCTTAGACTTTATCTGCTCTGCTTGCCACATCTGACATCATAATCCTGTTTATAACATAATAATTATTACCTCCACAACAACAGACTGTTATGTCAGGTATAGGCAGCCAGAACAGATAGGGTAGCAATCTTGTTTGGCAAATGTCCTAGTAATAAAGAAGGGTAGAACAGTTGCCCGCCCGCCGTTGATTTCCGCTTATGACGCCAGCCGCACCGGTTCGGAAACGGATCCGTGGTCATCGGAGGGCTCAGCCGGGGAGAAGGATTGAGCCGTAGGCAGCCTCCTTCTCCAGGGGAGGAATCTCCACCAGTATCCGCACGATGGGGTCCCATAGCGGAGGCTGGGAGAACTCACGCCACCGGCCTGAGGTCAGGAGGCGAGAAGCGGGCAGACGCCATGCCATTGCACGCCCCGCCGAGGGTGGGGAAACATAAGGATAAAATCTCTGCCTTTGCCTACATGACGCCTGCCCTGGACTGCCCTGATTGGCCACCGAGCCGTTTCCCTAACCAGATGCAGTTCCGCGGCGATGAAGGGGTCGGTACCATGGCCCCGCCTCTGGGGTAAGCTTAGGGATGACCTGGGATTCGGCAATGTCCGTGGTCGGGCTCCAGGGTCCGCGGACCAGAGCAGACCAACGACGGAAGGGCAGGGGCATAAAGAGGTAAAATAAAAAAAAAAAGGGTAAGAACTGCAGAAAAATAAATAAATATAAACTAAACTGTGTCTAAATATTAATTTTTCAAAGTTGTCCAACAATGTCGGGTTCTTTAAGTTCTTTCTAAAATAATTATGTGTTCTATGTTTCCTGTGCATCATACTAACATACTAATTGCCAGCAGATTAGGCCTTATGGTCTGTCTCCAATACCTGTCTAGCCTGTGATACCTCTGTTCTCCATGCCCAACGATGGTACCTACTCCCCAAATTTGTCAGCTTATCTACTGTATCCTAATGTCATGTATGCTCACTGTAACTAAATATGTAGTCACTCACAAATCATTATATTTTATATCTATGTATTATTCACTGTAACTAATCCCGGCCGCCCCTGAAAAAAGGGATCTCTGGTCTCAGGTTTACCCCAGTTACCAAAATCTAAATAAATAAATAAATTGTCCCACCCCTCTTGAAGCCCTCCACATTGGAAATCTGGACAACTCTCCAGGCAGTGCATTCCAAGGATCCACCACCCTCTCTGTGAAAATCTCCTCCTCTTTCCCTGATCCTTCCTCCTTCCATCTTCAAACCATGCCCTCTGGTGACCTCCCTGCTTTAGTCTAAAGATCCCCTTGTTTACCCTATTTATTCCCTTGAGGTACTTGAAGACCTTGATCATGTCCCCCGCTCTCCTCTCCTCCAAAGTATACAGGCCAAGCTCAAGTCTGTCCTCATAGGTCGACTCCCTCAGGTCCTCTAATCATCCTGGTAGCCCTCCCTCCACCTCTCCAGGAGCTGTATGTCCCTCTTTATGCAGTCTCCAGTACTGTACACAGTACTCAAGGTGTGGCCTCACCAGCCCATGGTACAGTGGCAGAATCACTTCCCGCTCCTAGAGGTGATCCCCTTACAATGCATCCCAACATCCTGTTTGCTTTGCTAGCTGCTCTCCTGCACTGCTCAGAGTCATTCATACATGCATCCACCATGACTCCTAGGTCTTTTTCCCCAGACGAGGCCTCCAGCACCATCCCAGGGTGTACCTGTGTTTGGGTTTCACCACCCAGATGTAACCCTTGCACTTGTTGTATTAAAATTTAACTTTCATCTGAGCCCAACTTTCCAGGGCTCCAAATCCTTGCAGGGCCAACCTCCCTCTTCCTCTCAACTACTGCTTCCACCTTGGAACTGGGCCGCTAAGAGAGACTCATCTCACACCCTATACCCACCCTGATATCAGATATGTATGCATTAAACAGGATCAACCTCTAGACCGAGCCCTGGAACTCCACTACTGACCTCTCCAGGGTTGAGAGTTCCCACCGATCACCACTCTCTGTGTGTGTCCAGCTAGCCAGTTTCCTATCCATCCTGATCATCAAGGGCACACTCCCAACCCCATCAGTTTCTCCACCAGCCCATTGTGGGGACCAAGTCAAACACCTTGCTGAGGTCCAAAAATATTACATCCACAGGCTTCCCCTGTCCAGTTGAGATGGTACCCATTCAGAACTCCACAAGGTTGGTGTGACATGATCGACCTGGCACAAACCCATGTTGTCTACTGTCCAGCCCCCCTCCTCCTCCAGGAACACCCCCAGTCATTCCTTCAGCATACTCTCCATTACTTTTCCCACTACCGAGGTCAAACTGATGGGTCTATAGTTACCTGGTACTTCCCTTGACCCCCCTTTGTTGATTGGCACCACATGCGCTCACGCCCAATCCTTGTGGTACCATCCCTGCGTCCAAGGACCTGTTCAAGAGCTCTGCCAGGGGTGCAGCCAGTATGTCCGCCAACTCCCATATACCCTTGGATGAATGCCATCTGGCCCGGGAGATTTCTCTTTCTTCAGAGCCTTCAAGGTTTACACACCCTTTCGGTGGAGATAGCTTTGTCCATCCTCGCCCTCCATTTTGGCCTTTCTATCCTTGTCCTGATGGGAAACCCCAGGGTTCTCTCCTCCCTTATGCTCCCTTTCTGTTTCTCCCCTGATCCCACCAATTTTGTCTATCCCATTGTACCTTGCTTAGCAAATATCCCATCTCCTTCCTAGTGAACACAGGGCAAAGTGCTCGTTTAATACCTCTGCCTGTCCCCACCTCGACCACCCACCCACCATCTGATCTCAGTCTGCCAAGCTTGCCCTTAGTTTTTCTCTCTCCTGATGTACCAGAAAAAAACTTTCCCTTCCCCAATCCCTGTGCCAGCCACTGCTCTTACTGGATTTTGTCCCTGCACCATCTCGGTGACTTTTCTAGATGCTGAACGGTACATTTCCTTCTTTCCCTCTCAATGTTTTGTATTTTTGTAGGCAGCCTTCTCCCTGAGCTGCTCCCTGAACTTCAGTGGTCCACCAGCATGTGACCTTGCTCCCTTGTGCTTTACCTTACCACAGGTCCTGACCGCTCATGAAGTCCCTGTTTTATGACCTCCCATCTCCTGCCCACGTCTGTTATTGTAATCCCTGCATCAGCTGAAGTTATTAAAATATTTACCAGTCCAACAGCAAAATCTGTTAATTGAATTCTAATCAATGAAGGTGTTATAGTGGGACTTAAATACAGTACTGTATTATAGATTGCTTCAACGTGGGGTTTTACAGAAGTGAATAAAGACCCCCCGCTCTTCTATATTGCTCTTATATCAGTGTGTACTTTTTAACACATAGTAGGGACAGGGTCTCAGCTGTTTGTTTTGGTTTTGTTAATCTAAATGTTCTCAGAAGATTGATTTCTCTGTTTTGGGACTGAATGCAAGAGGAAAGAACAATTTATTATCCTAATCTTGAAACAAGCAGACTACATACTTATACCCAAGCCTAAAATTGCATCATTTGAATTTCAACTGCCACAGTGACTTATCAGTGTCCACATTGAAATGCCTACAGTGGTGTACTCTGCTCCACCGAACTGGAATGATAATGGCTAGGAAAAGACATATGGTCTGGGACAGATACGACAGTGTAAGTTGACGTGTGCAATGAGTATGCATGCTTACAGCCTTGACAAGTCCCTCCTTCCACCCTAGCCAGTAGTGCAAAAATAGCAGGCAAAATAGTTTTTTAAAAGTAGTCGGTTATTACTTTTATTTTTGAAATATTTTTTCCGTTCTGTTTGCTCATTAGAAGGCTTTTTACCTGATTGTAGTAGGTATGATGCGAAAAAGCAGTACTTTTATTTGAAATGCACACGTCTAGTTCTAGTCCTATTAACACATCATCGGCAATGTGACATCACTCACCATGACATCACAAGTGGCGATCTTGCAGCAGGTGATTGGTTCTCCTTGGTCACATGTGGTGTCACAGACAGTGAGGGTGCAGGACTGATGATGTAAGAGGAGGAAAATAACTAGCCTAGTAATGTCAGGTGGAAGAACATATTCTAATTAGCATAGGGGAAGTTCTGCTGCACTGAAGTGGAAAACATGAAAGAGAACATAGACAATGATGGAAGAACAAGACCAAAGGCCATCTGGTCTGCCCAAGTTCCCTAATAGCCCTGGGGCCTCCTGTTACTCAGGGTCCTAGCCTTCTCCACCCCATTCTCCTCCCCAGTTCTGGAGCCCTGAGCAACCACTCTACTGTTTATCCAGTCCCAGCCATGCTTAAAACCACTAACATTTTCTGCACCACCACCTCAACTGCCAGCCTGTTCTGTGGCTCCACCACCCTTCTGTAAAATAATATTTTCTCATGTCCCTCCTGAACCTCCCTCCTAGCAGTTTCCACTCATGACCACGTGACTCGCGAGGTGGTATTTGAGTTAAATAGTTCCCAGCAGTTCACCCTGTTCCTTTTAGGAATTTGAAGGTTGCTATCAGATCTCCCTCTCCTTCTAGACTCCAGTGAGTACACGCTCAGTGCCTTGAGTACTCCTCATAGGACGTGCCCTGCTTGGTATTGAGTGATGTGTTCCATAAATGCACACTGCATGTGACGCGAGCTCCTGCCACTCTTGAGGACCAACCTTTTCTTAAATCTGTTGCTACAGTTCTTGAATTTCTAAGCCTAATTTATCCTTTACAATTTCTAGTCCATAAAGTTGGCCACCTTTGGGCACTCCTCCCTTCCTTGACTATGCTATAGTGTCCTCTTTAATTTTCCTTTTCTCTTTCAGGTCCTTATATAGGAGGTTATTGTGGTGATCTCCAGATGTATATAAAGCAGGTTGTGTTGATTGTTGTTGTATTTAGTATGATAGCACTACTACATCATAAAATACTTGATATATATACTTTTATGTTTATGAAACCTGTAAATGTTAAATACCATTTCACTTGGTGTTTTGATAATGGTAAAAGTACTAGGTGACTATTATAGAAACTAAGTTAGTTGTGTTATTTAAAATGCATGTAAATTGTTGTAAACTGAAAAAGACTAATGTCATGGTGATTTGCATATATCCCATGGTGCATTGCATTATGGAAGTATGTATGATGTTGTATTTCTTGAAACTTGATTTGTTACCAGTGCCCTTTTGGGGTAACTGTTCTTTCAGTGATTCTGCATTGAGGTTCTTTGTTTATAGCTTGTTTTGTTTTTCTTCTTTTGGGCCCCTACTAGTAGCAAATGAGGGCTTACATAAGGGTTGGGTACATCTTATTGAATTGAATCAGAGATCAATGTCAGTAGATGCTGGCTAAGTACAGAGCAATGCTATTCATAGTCTGTTGCTGCAAACTGATGTAGTGAAAAGGAATATGGCATTGTAGAAGGTTATTTATTGTATTTTGAATAAACGTCACGTAGAGATTGTGTGTTGAATGTGCAGTTTGGTGTCTGTTCCATCTGTTATCCCACAACCTTTCCACACTGCACTCCTAGTGATTAAAAAAGAGTTAGGAAACTATAGACCAGTCAGCCTGATTTAAGGGTCCTGTTCTCAAGAAAGCAGGCTTTTTGTGCCTCAGCTTATGTTTGTGTAATAAACTACCTTTGGGCAGCTTGCAGTCTTATTTGATTTTTCTGCACTGACCTGCCACTTTCTACCAGCGCATCACCACGTGTGTCTTTTTTTTCTCTTTTCCATACACATTTTATTTGACTTCTCTGTCCAGGATTCACCATTTTGACAACCACCCCCCACCCCTGTCACTTGGTTTCTCTGGGGTTACCTTCCCACCATCATCTTTTGCCACAGGACTGCGGGGGTGCCCAGTCACCAGGTGTGGGTCTGCAATGGGTCGGTCAGCATCCTGTGGTCCAAGGGTTTTTTTGCTGATTTTCACCCAGGGCCTATGCCACGTGTAATGGGCACAATATGTGAGCTCCTCCTCTGTGGATATCCCCCAGCACCCTGTTCATGGGGTCCCTTCCCTTCTTTTGTGGTCTCACTTGTGATGTTACCTGGACACGTCCATGTGGCAGGCGAGCAGCGAGCCACATTGGCCCCCCAAGGGAGGAGAGCAGTTATGGACCCTCAATCCTCCCTTCCCTGTCCAACCCCAAGTGACCTGTGTCCGTTCCTGAACCTGGGTCTCCAGTGCTGCAGCAGCAGGACACTCGGTGCCTCAGCCCTCTGCACCACTGGGCTAGCTCCACCCTGTGCTTTTGGGTTCCACAAAGGGAAGCCTTGCCAGATGAACCTTATTGACTTCTTTGATTGGGTGACCTGGGCATCTGACAAAGGACAATTAGGCGATATATATATACTTCAGTTTAGTAAGTCCTTTACTGCATCCCTTCCCCGAGACTGGTTAAAAGCTAGGGGCCTTGGGGGTGGAAGAAAAGTTGGCTACTTGGTTAGAAAGTTGACTGAGGAGAAGGCCACAAAGGGGTAATAGTAAATGGGGGTTCTTATGGCAAGGAGTATACTAACAAAGTACTGCAGGGATCAATGCTGACCCCTGTCCTTTTCAATGTTTTCATACGTGACATAGGGAGCTATAAGGGCAATGCCCGCCATTTACAGACAGCACAAAGATCCATGCAGTGGTTTACAGATAGGACAGGAGATGGGAAGGGAGGACATAGGCCAGCTGGAGAACTGGTCAAAGAGCTGGCAGCTATACTTCAATGCTAAAAATAGCAGCGTAACCCAAGGGTTCAGTATGAAAAGGGGAGAAGGAGGAAGGGTGATACCAGAATGCACGACTGAGGAAAAGGACCTAGGGCATAATATGAGAAACTTTAAAATTCACAGCACTACTGTAACAGAGCTGTGGGTAAGGTGAAGAGGATGTTTGGGATGCACAGGGAGGGGACTTCAGCAGAGCAGGGACGTAATACTCCTTTGCACAGATGGTTAGTGAGAACCCATCTGGAATACTGCACAAGGTACTGGAGTCCACACCCGAGGAAAGCCTGTGATAAGGTGGAAGCGGTACAGCACAGGGCAACCAAGATAGTCCGGTCCGGGGAGCATGACGCACTAGGAAAAACTGCCAGACTTCAACTTGTATACCCTTGAGAAGAGCAGGGGTGGCATGATAGAAATGTTTAAGCACTTGCACAGAATACTGAGGGTTCACTTCAAGGACTTATTTTCTGTGAGCTCAAACACAGGGATGAGGAGAAATAAACTCAAAACAGCAGGAGGGAGAGTCAAGAAAATTGTCTGTGAACTCTTTTTCACAGAAAGAGTGAGTGGTATAGTGGAACAAGCCACGAGGAAAAGTAGTAGGCACCAAACTGGTGAGCAGTTTCAAGGCATGAGGATAGGCATATGAGGCTTATTCAGGGAAGGGGGGCAGGGGGCTAGTGCAGCGTGAGTTAGGTAGGGTGGGCAGACAGGATGGGCCAGGAAGCCTTTTTCTGCCATCCATGTACGTATCTATGTATTTAATAGCTAACTACTTTTGAAAGTTAATATTTAATTTCAAGCCAGTGTACTAGGCTCTTTAAATTATTATGTTACTATGAGCCCAGGTCTCCTGTTTCCCAAGGCTGTGCTGTAACTGTGAGACCATGCTGCTTTTCAAATCGACCAGTAGGAATCAGATTGATGGCGACTGGTCTCACCCACTCATCACTAGGGTTGTAAGTTTGTTCTGGTGGTCATGGATATCCTGCATCTAATAAAAATGCCAAAATGCCATGCCAAATAAAATGCTTACCTGGAATTTATCCCAACACCCTTGACAGTCTCCTACAATCACTCAACCAATCGTTTATTCTGTGATCTCAAAATAAGAACCTTTGGCCAGCCTGCCAGCACAGTGGTAGTGTTATTTTATTTTTATTTATTGTATAATCGGATTTACAACCTTTGAGCCAGCGGCTGGTTTACAAAGTACCTCATCACAGAGAGGACACACATGGTTAACATAGATTACAGAGTACGGTCAAGACAGAGTAACAGATTTTTACATGTTTACAGAATACAGACATACAGAGTCGACATAGTATTACATCGGTTGCATGAACAGAGATACATATTATTACATACAATTGCTTGAACACGTGTAGATAAATAAACATTTCAAGTAGTACCAGCAGGTACTGCAGAGGAGAGAGGGCCTGGGGATTGGGGGTGGGGGTGGGTGTTCAGCCAAGGGCCATGTCAATAGTGCCAGAAGAAACAGCAGAGTATCTTTAGTGACAGTTACTGCTCATGATGCCGACGACCCAGGTTCAGAAACAAGCCTTGATTGTTGGAGCACCAGCCAGGGTTGGAGGATTGAGTGTCCGTTGGATGCCTCTCCTCCAGGGAGGGAGGGGATGCCTGCCACCATGTGACTGCCACCGGGTGTCCACAGGTGGTGGTACAGGAGGCAGTGCAGTCTTGGGAGGGACAGCTGATTGGCTGGATGGATGTGTACACCTGTGTGCCTCCATCAGCCAGCATCCCATGGGGAGAAAAACTGCCAGAAAATGCACCTGTGCACTGTGATGGCTCGGCTGATCCCACACCCTGCAAATCTAGGTTCACGCTGGGAGCACCACAGAAGCTGATCTGAGGGAACTGGTTCAACCCAAGGACCTCCACCATGGGGAGGAGATACCACGCAGCCTCCCTCCTGGCAGCAGGTAAGTCCTAAGAGATGCTGGGGTGACAGGGCTAGGGCAGCCCAGAGTTCAGAGAAGGACTGCAGCTGGCTGGGGATGAATGAACAGAAAGTAAAAACAAAAACATAAGAACCATCTCCAGTGCCAGGAACTCACAGATCCATTGGTATTAAAATCCTTTGCTGTAGCTGCTCTTAACCTGGTGGGGAATGCTACAAGTCTCAATGGCTAAGAGGGACCTTGGGGTGGTGATGGATGTCAAGATGAACAACTCTGAGACTTGTAGGAGGGCAGCGGCCAAGGCCAACAGAATGCTGGGATGCATCACTAGGGGATCACCTCCAGAAGGAAGGAGGATACTCCTCTGTATAACTTGCTTGGTGAGGCCGCACCTTGAGTACTGCATGCAGTTTTGGAGGCCACACTTAAAGAGGGACACTGAACTCCTGGAGAGGGTCCAGAGGAGGGCAAACAAAATGATCTGGGGCTTGGGGGACAGGACCTGGGGAGAGGCTCAAGAGCTAAATATGTACACATTGGAAGAGAGAAGGGACCAGGGGGACATGATAGAGGTCTTCAAGTACATGAAGGGGTTAAATAGGGAGAAGCAGTCAAGGTGTTCCAAAGAAGGGGTGGCAACTAGAGGGCATGGGTGGAAGCTGGGGAGATTCAGGAGAGAAAGGAGGAAGTGCTACTTCACTGAGAGGGTTGTGGAGCCATGGAATGCACTGCCCAGGGGCTGGTGGAGGCAGAGACGGTGGAGTGGTTCAAGAAGGGTGGAACAGGTACAGGGAAGGGTTCTGGATGCAAAGTCCTGTGCAGTGTGAAAATCCGGGACTGGGAAGGAGAAGCCAGACAGGGGCGGGGGCAGCAAGATCAGCTCCCAGGGTAGGGGCTGTCCAAGCAGAGCAATTGAAGGCCGTTAGGCCTATTCTGCTGGCATTTTAGTATGTTAGTATGTTAATATTCAATATAATTTATTTATTTATTGAATTTTGTTGACTGGTACTCCCACTGAGACTAGAAGTCCCTTTTCAGGGATGACCCGGGTGGGGATACAGATGGTAACCAACTGAAACCGAATCAGAGTATGCTGTTGGTGGTATTTCTACTGAATGGAGAAATTTGGCAGGACACCAGGGAAATTTGCCCCTCTTTTCGAGAAGTGCCATGGGATCTTTAACGTCCACCTGAACAACCTCCAGAACAGGCAGATGGTACCTCGGTTTAACGTCTCATCCAAAGACTGCACCTCAGAGGTGCAGCACCCCTCATGCTGCACTACAGTGTCAATACTGGGATAGTAACCCAAGTGCCAGATGTGGGAACTGAACCCACAGCCTTCTGATCTCCCGGCCTCAGAGGTGAGTGTGCTAAATGCTGAAGAATATAACACTGAGTGATCAGTAGCTGAGAGAGAGGAGCACCTTGTGTGACATATTTGTATAAATTTTACAAAGAAGTTTTTTTTCAGGAAATGTGAGAAAGACTTTCACAGAAAAAGTGGTGGATGAGTGGAACAGACTTCCCGCAGAGATAGTGCAGTCAGAAACAATTATGGGATTCAAGAAGGTATGGATTAGATACAGTGGGATAGTAGTAAAGGGGAGGCAGTGACAGATTAGGTCAAAGTGATTAGGTTGGGGTGATAGAATAGATACTGTAGTAGCTAGGGGTGGATAGGTAACTAGGGCAAACTAGGTTGGCCAAGAGGCCCTTATCTGCCGACACCTTCTGTGTTTCTGTGTTTCTAAATTTTAAACAAATTGCTTGACGGATATATAAATAAAATGGTTATTCTAGTTTTAACACCATGGCATTATATTGACTTATGTTTACAGACCTGAATATAAGGTTGCTAGGGAGAGACCTGTTTCTAGATGTACAGTAAATGAAAAGAAGAAAATACAACCAGCTAACATCAGAGAGCACAGAAAGCTTAGGATCTCTAATGAGAGCAAAGTATCACCCTCTGGCTGATGCATTTGATAAGGTAATGGCTTCATAAGTGCAACATGAGAAACAAGAGAGAATAGTTACTTAGATAAGAGATGTACAATGGATAGATAAAATCTTGAAAGTGGATTGGTCTAGAAGTTCGAGCATGATAATATCTCAGTACAATACCAGAGTCAGAAACGGATCAAATGAAAAACCTGTATCAGCTGCCTTATTTTAGTTCTTCATGATCCATTTTCTAATCGTAAAATGGCAATCTGTGGCATGTGTTACGCTGGTTAAGTAAGCATTAATCACTGATTAAGGTGGCATCTAATGAGAAGTTAATGCATGGTTGGACTATTATACGCACTCGGCTGGCTACTTCACTACTACTACTACTACAACCATGTGTTGGGTAGCTTTTGTTGGTCTGATCTGATCTGATCCAGGCCCAGCAGTTTGGTTTTCACCCATGCCTGACACCAGTGATGAAAGTGAACAGGAACGCACATGAACTCAGTTCCTGTACTCTTTTTTGCAGCAGGAACGGAGTTCCTCTTCTTCCCACTGACACTGGAACTAAAATTCTTAAACCAGCAACATAATGACAGTTTCTGGGTCTGTGACCTAAAATCAGGGTTTCTTAACAACATTTGATTTGTACAGCAGTGCTGTTTTCCTAGAAATACTTCAGTATCTCTAACTGAATCTACTGGTGTCTAAACAGATAGATGTGTCTTGGCACAGCTATCCCTCAGATTGAGGATCTTCATTCTGCATCTCATATTTGCCAGTGCATGAGTTCCTGTACTTCTTGTTTACCACTTACACAACTGTCTGAAATTTAGTAAAAACAGACTGCCAGAACCAAACCAGAGTAGGACTGGACCAGCCCAAAGTCTCACGAAGTGTTTTCAAGAAGTCCCCAGTGTGCCTCACTTCTGGGACATGATATCCCATTAAAGAGCAAGCAAATTTCATAGCCAAGAATAGCGATGTCATTTGAGCAACCTGGTTTTAACAGTGCATGTTAATGTCAGCGTTGTTAAATAAGGAGTGAACAGTATAGGTAGTCAGTTCTTAAATATGTAGGCAGTAATTTGTAGGGCTGGATCTGAGCTGGCAGCGTAGACTAGATTAGAGTCACTGCCTCTGTGTGCAGCTATGGGTGGTAGACCTGGGTTCGATGCTTCTGGGTACTGTGATTTTTCCTCCCTCCTGACTTTGTTCCCTCCTCAAGTTCAGTCCCCACCCGGAGTTGGAATAGTAAATTTACCCCCTCCAAAGTTTGTCCCCTCCCAGAGTACAGTCCTCTCCAGCATTAGAATAATAAATGTACCCTCCCAAGGTTGTCCCCCTCCCGAGTTTAGTTCTCGAGTTGTGATATTTATCTTCTCCCCCCTCCTGAGTCCCCCAACCATCGTGTACTACCCATTCCCTGCACCATTCTGTTTCCTGTTCGCCTGCTATGTGGTGCTCTGTTTTTTTTTGTCTGCGCAGAGCTTGATTCACAGTTTTGCCTTCACTATTATTACAGGAACCCTAGGACACATGACAAAGTCTCCAGTCGTGAGATTCATAAACATAAAACCACAATCTCATAGGTGGCAGCACTTCTGGCCACTGCCACAGCATTGATCTGCCTGGCAGGCGCAGCTTCTTTTCTTGTCCTAGATTTTTTCCACCTGATTCCACCCCCACCCACCCCTCTTACCTGACAGATTTAGTCACCACGACTGCACAGTTCCTCAGAGCTTCATGGCAGTGCCTGCCTCAGTCAGCCGATGGCGTGCACAAATGCTGGACAGTCTCAACCTCCCCTCGTATCAGAGCCTTTACCTCATAGACACACTTGGCTCCCAGTCAGCCTTGTCTGGGGTCTGCACACAACAGGAACTGTTACACACACTGCATCGGTCAGTCTAGAAATGTAGGTCATCTAATTCACTTCACATTTGCATGTCAGCTACAAGCAAATTATATGGATATTTACTGTTTCAGAAAGGATTAAAACAAAAGCTTTGAAATGACACCATAAAATCGCCCCTCCCTACCACAGGGGTACCCAGCCTGTGCCATAAAATAGGGGATGATTGTTTACAATAGCCCACATCAGTCTTTTCCAGTGAGTTTTCTTTTGCCCCTTCTGATAGGCCTGTCCCCACCCAGCCCTGTCACACATCTTCTTGTAGACTTATCAGCTTCCTCCTCTGTCTGCCCACCACTTACCCCCTCCTTTCCACCCTGTGGTGGGGTTTGGTGGGCACCAACTGTCACTAGTCCAGGATCTGATTTGGGGTGGTCTGCCACTATGTCGGTTTGGGACTCAGTGGGGATTGGTCCATCACTCTGCTGCAGGTCTATCACATTTCCTCCATTTTCTCCCTTCCTGAGATGCCGGCTGGGGGTGTGACATAAGCCCTCACACAGATATAGTGCACTTCATGCACCAGTGTCTTCCCACCGACTGAGCCACTCCTGAGTGCACTGCTGCCTGTGGTTACCCATCTGCAGTCCAGTAGGCAGCCCTCCCTCCCTGGAGGAGGAGAGTGTCCTCGGAATGTTTGTTCCTCCTCCCACTAGCCATCCCCTAATGACTCAGGCTCACTTACTAACCGGGTCACCAGCATCGTGAGCAGTAACACTACGCTGCAACCAGGAGCCAGCAGTTCTTTCCAGCGGAAATGTCATTGTGCCATTCCTGGAGAGTGGGAGACATTTTTTCTGGCAAGTAGTCATTCTGTGGCCTCCATGGCCACCAAGGACATTCAATAGCTTTATTTCCACATGTTTTGTTGTTTGTCTGCATCCAAAACACCAAGTGCAAAGCAGATGTTCTCTCACAGTCCTAAAGGCTGATCCAACCAACGCTGAAATGTGCCCAGAGAGAGAAAGAGAGACAGTGTCTGCATGCAGGTTCAAAAATTAATTCAGTTTCTTTGGGGAACCCTAAGCAAAGAGACGTGATGTTTTGTAGTAGAAATCTTTATTTTAGTCAGGAAAGACTGATAGCACAGCATTAGGTAATAGTGCCTTATTTACAAGGTGATCCTGGTTCCATACCAACACATTTCAACAAAAATCTTTGATACAAATTATCCCTTAATACAAACTAAATAAACACAGTACATAAATACATTAACGACTCATAATTCACAAATACAACAATGTAAACTGAAAAAAAATTGTGTAGCAAAGATTTCTTATTCATCTAAGGTGACATTGCAGAGGGTCTGGAAGGAAAGGTATGCCTCTCTGCAGATGACACAAAGATCTGTAACAGAGTTGATACACAAGGAGGGTAGAAAGGATGAGAAGGGACTTGGCAAGGTTGGAGGAATGGTCAGACACATGGCAACTTAGATTCAATGCAAAGAAGTGCAAGTAATGCACCTGGGAAACAAAAACCCAGGAGGAGAGTACACAATAGCAGGGGAGGTACTAACAACAACAATAATGGAAAGGATCTGGGTGTAGTCATATCAGATGACCCAAAGGTGGGTAAGCAATGTAGAAGTCAGTAAGGAGAGCCAGGGGACACTGGGATGCATAAGGAGGGGCATCACAAGTAGAAAAAGGGAAGTGGTTATCCCTCTGTACAGACAGTTGGTGAGACCCCATCTGGAGTACTGCATGCAGTTTTGGAGACCTCATCTACACAAGGACATTGACAGGATGGAAGCAGTCCAGAGGAGGCAACTAAAATGGTGCAGGGTCTACATCAGAAACCATATGAAGAGAGACTGAGGAGCTTAATATATACCCTTGATGAAAGGAGGGGCGAGGACATAATA
This sequence comes from Neoceratodus forsteri, assembly GCA_016271365.2. NCBI lineage: Eukaryota > Metazoa > Chordata > Ceratodontiformes > Ceratodontidae > Neoceratodus > Neoceratodus forsteri. Next base: position 24,607,453 of record JADMNL010000029.1, on the reverse strand, counting down.
GAAACTTTAAATACCTCAAGGTAATCAACAAAGTCCAAGAGTGTAGCATCTTTCAGAAAAAGAGACGTGTGAGAACAAGGGGCACAATTTAAAGTTAGAGGGGGACGGCTCAGGGGTAATGTGAGGAAATTCTTTTCACGGAAAGAGTGGTGAATCATGGAACCACCTTCCTGGAGAGGTTGTGGGGTCTAAAACAGTGGGGAATCCAAACATGCATGGTACAGACATAAGGCAATTATACTGGGGTTTTGCAGGAAGTAGGCTGTTGGTTAACTAGAATCTGCAGCTTATCCAATAGGTAGGGAAATGGGCAGACTGTGGCCAAGTGGTCCTTGTCTGCCATCAAAGTCTGTGTTTCTATGTTAAAACAATCGCAACGCACTATCAGTTCTTGGCTGACGGCAGAATTAAAAGGCAAGGCTTTTTTGCTTGGAATTTAATACTTTCAGCTAATCTATTCCAGAGATATGTAGCAGAAAAGGAAACAATCATTTCCCCAAATCTTTATTTAGGTGTTAGCTCCATATATTTTCTTTGTTTGTTAGTTTGTACACTATAGTGGCTGCTGACCTTAGGAGTACCTAGGGCACATGCCTCTCCTATTCTCAACCAAATGTTGCTTTTTGAATGGAGGAAGGGCTGTAAAAGTATAACTTGTTAACATAGAAACACAGTATTTGACGGCAGATAAGGACCACTTGGACCACCCAGTTTGCCCATTTCCTACCTATTGGATAAGCTGCAGATTCTAGTTAACCAACAGCCTACTTCCTGCAACCCCCACTATAATTGCCTTATGTCTGTCCCATGCATGTTTGAATTCCCTCACTTTTTAGACCCCACAATTTTGCTCCCCTGATAAAGTTTTAACTGTGTGCCCACCCCCAGAAATTTCTTCTATGCAACACTGGAACCGCTCAGGCATTGGTGTTATAATACCTGGAAAGACTAGCACCTGCATATGAGAGATTACACTTTTCTGCCCCCACACTGTTTGACGCTAGAATAGATAACTTATTTGTTTCTCATGAGCATATGGGAAAGGTGCTCTCAGGTGACATTGGTTAGATCTTCTTGTCGGATCACACCCCAGTTTTACTTGAACTGGGTAAGGTCCATAGGACCAGTGCCTGTTTTCAGGGGTGACCCAGATGCACTGGGAAGGTCAAGTGACTTGCTCAGTGTCACACAGTATGGAAGTGGAGGTTGTGGGACTCAAACTCAGGCCTACTGGCTATAGCAAGCTCATTCACAGCTTGTCATGCTAACCTCTAGGCCATACTGCCAGCCCCATTCATTGGTCCCTTAATTTATCCCCATTTGAATGACCAAGACTTTTGAAGCTGATTAAACATGCAATGCCAGAAATTATAAAGGTCAATAAAGGGTCAGCCCAATAGCGCAGATGGCACAGTTACCCACCCATGACACCAGCACCTGGATTCAAGAACAAGACCAAGTCGTCGAGGGCTGGCGGGGGTGGAGCATCCTTGAGGGTGCTGTCCTTCTCAGGGAGGGATGGTTCACAGACTCTGTTAGGATACCGCCACCGAGTGACCATGGTGGGGGTGCAGCTGAGCCAGAGTACAGGAGGGGAATGTCGACAGGCTGTGATGTGCGCTGACACACTTCTGCATGCACACGCCACTGAACCCATGCAGTTAGTGTGCCTTAGGAAGGGATCATGAAAAACGGAAAACCCCAGCAGGCATGCAGGATAATGCAGGGCTGTGACTCTGCAAGGCATGCAGGACGATGCAGGCACTCTCAGGCTGCAATCCCACAAGGCATGCGGGATGATGCAAGCACTCGGGCCACAATGATCCAAATGTCCACTGCCTCTGGAAACATAGTCTTCAGGTGGAGAGTGTGGGGAGGCTCCCCAGGGATCCCTAGCCTAGAGGGGCAAGTCTGGAGTAAGAGGAGCTGGTAACTGGCAGAGAAGGACTGGGTGGTCTGGGAGATTGCCCAGTGCTGTAATGGGCTGCTGTGGTGACTAAGGGAGAAACAAAAATTAATCTCCAGATCCTGTCACCAAACTGGTAGTGACAAAACAGATTAAATACTGACAGCTTGGACAGTTTATTACCAGAATTTGTACTGTCAGCTCAGGAACCACCTGTACACAAGACACAGACTAAGAGAGCTCAAAATGTACTTCCTGGAGGATAGAAAGGACAGAGGAGATATGACTGAGACCTTAAGTTCAAAGTTAGAACTGAGGGTATGTTTAGATTGAAGGGGAAGGAGCATGAAGGGACATAGACTGAAACTGGTGGGGGAATTCAGGAGGAGCGAGGAAGCATTACTTCATGGAAAGGGTGGTGGCGGCTTGGAACGTGCTGCCTGAGGAGGTGATCTCGGATTCAATGGGGAGTTTTAAGAAGGGATGGGGTAGGTTGTGGGCAAGGTACAAGTAGGGAGAGAAATGACCAGGGTGGCGAACTCCATGGAGGGAAAATGTGGCGGAGGATGGAAAGGAGAGAGGGGCAGCAGCAGTTATCTGAACTACGAGCCACATTTTCAAACAGAAGAGCTGTACTTTGAGGCCTAATTCTGCTGGCACTGTAATATGTTCAGATAGAGATTTTCACAGTATAAGACTTCCACAAGTACCTGGAGTAAAATTGGGCCTTAATTTACCCTGTCCGAATGATGGAACTTCTAATTGCATGTAGGGTTTAAAAATGAGAAGTGGGACAGTTTTAGTATAGAATTTTTCCAAAACGTTTAAGACTTCGCTTAGTAAATCTTTACTAGCAATACAATGAGGAGGAGCTTGGGGGTGTCTCCCACCCAACTGGAGATTATGATAATCTCAGCAGTTTTGAAGCTGGCAACATGAGGTGAAGTGTGAATCATATCTTACAACATCAGTACTGAATGTGGATTATAAAATCTTTGCCTCGATTAAAGCCAAAATATTAGAATCACTCTTACCAACTCTGATAAATGAGGACCAAACTGGGTTTGTGTCCATGATAGACACAAGATAATATGAAGTGCACCCTTTTCTTTTCCAGCCTCTGCGGTGCATGGAGCAGATCAAAGTGAGTCCGATCTTAGCTTCCAATGCCGAGGAAGCATTGGATCAGGTGTCCTAGGCATTGCTACACCATGCGCTGCAACGCTTTTGCTAACATACTCAATTTTAACATTGCTCAGGATGCACTATACGACACCAACGCCTACGCTTGCACAAACGGTAGTTTATTCTCCCATTTCCATTACAGTGTGGCATGAGGCAAGGTTGTAGTTATCACTGTTACTTTTCCTCTTTATGTAGGGCTACTGGTTCAATACATTTGGCAATGGCCATCAGTATCAGGGGTGAAATAGGAGCACAGACGCATAAAGAAGCATCCTATGCCAACAACCTGCTCATCTATCTGCCTATCCCACTGTATCTTGACTTGCACCTGGACGCCCATAGATCTTTACATACAGCCAGCAGGCTATAGAATTAATGCAGATAAAATTGTAGCCATTAACACGCCATCATTTTTATTTATTTAACCATTTGTAACCAGTAAAGGCACACTAGTCAGCTTCGTTTCCAGGTGCAACCAGGGGCAGGGATACAGGAAAATAAGAGCATTGGATAAATAATTAGATACAAACAATGACGAGAAACTCATATTACAGGAAAACATAATAGTTATACAGTGGAGTATAAAACATACTACAGGATTCATAGTAATTATATAGGGATGTAAAACAAACCAATTCTTTGTACTCTGGTTCATAATGAGGCCATTAGACCCTCTGCTGGAAATTACAGGGTAATATAATTTCCTATGGTCATGGGAGACAGTGGAAATATTTGGAGTTGAAGATCCCATAGCACGTTCCAAAAACAGATGGAGTATTTCCTGATGTCCTGGCCAGATTTCACCCATTCACTGAAATGCCTCCAACAGCTTAATCTAGTTTAAGTTCAATCAGTTTTCGTCCTTGTATCCCCATCCCTTGACAGTGCTGACAATAGACAGTTTTGTCTAACCCTCATTTCCCGTCAACAAAAAACAGACTACATATTACATACATAAACACATGTCATCAGAGGGACTCATTCTTCTCTCTTTAATTCATCAAGTGGTCTAAGGCTTTGAGCTGCAAATTTGGTGACATCCAGCAGACCAGACCTGGTTTGAATCCCACAGCTTCCACTTGCATACTGTGTGACCCTAGAGCAAGTCACTTAACCTCCTTGTACTCCCAGAGTCGCTCCTGTAAAAAAGCTTCCAGCTTAATGTACTATACCTAGTTAAACAACTAAATAAATCAGTAGAAGTGAATCAGAGCACTGTATTTCTCTTGGGTGAAGGAATTCCCATCTGTATATCCCAAAAGAACTGGGAGCCTATATTAACACAGCAACAAGTAGTAACCTCTTCATATCTGTGCAGAGAATTCGCTTGGAAGGGTGTTAATATGGCAGTTTGGAACACCAGTAACTCAGGCCAGATTTCAGAAACAAATGACCTCACTGTGCTGAGAAAGGACACGTGGTGAAACCCATGCTAGGCACACATGTGTATTTTTGGGTTGCTTCATCATCACAGAATACTGGATGGGTATATTTATGGACTTACTGAAGCAATTTGTGGTATTGTCCCATGTTGCCAACACTGGTGCTTTTTACTGCCTCTATGCCCAGTGAAAAAGTAAAACAAACAAGCGTCATAAATCCTTATTGTCACTTCTTTAACTGCTGCAGTGGAGCTAGAACCAGGTTGTGGCTTCAGCCTCTTCCTCCATCACTGACTCCACGACCTGTTATTATAATAGAACTGAAGAGAACCCATCATTTGAAGCACAGAATGACTTTATTTGAAGGAAACATTCATGTACAGTAGCTGACCCAGTTTCAAAGCCCACGAAATGCTCTGTCAAACAAGGTATTGGGCTCAACAGTAGCTGGACGACTACAGAAATACAGACGACTGAATCTGTTCAATATTAATACTACAAAGCAGCCATTTGTATTTTTGAATGATGTTTATTTAGTTCATCAGAAAAGGCTCTACTGAGCATGCTCCTTACAAGGAGATCCTGGGTAGGACAGCATACAATGTTTGAAATGATGATACCTCGGGTTTGGGAACATGCCCAGGGTGTTGGAGGCCAGCCAGGGAGGAGGCTTGAGTGTCTCAGGACCGCCGCATTCTCTGAGAGGGAGGGTGCTAGGGCTCGGCACTTGACTGACCGCCTGAGGTATAGCAAGCCCAGCCATGTAGCAGGGGCTGCGTGATGGACATCGGTGCTTGTGCTTGACGTCCAGGGTGCCACGCCACCGGTGAAAATGGAAATGGGCTCTCTGTGCTCTGGGTAGATGGAGGCGCTAGGCACAGGTCCCCAACACCCCTACCTGTCCTGGACTGGTGTCCCAATGAAAACAAAGAAGTCAGGTGTACTGGCCCCCCACCTCACGCTGGGGCAAACCAAGGCTCCATGGGGACCAACCACTTGGCTCTAAGGACAGGGACAGATGCCTATCCTGAAGAAGAGGAGTACAGGGGCGGGGTGAGCGTAAACAGAAAGTAAAAAGAAAAGAATGACAATACAGAGTACAGAGATATATAAAACAGAGAACAGTATTCACAACAACAGTAAGTTCTTTAGGTCACAACTGTAGGATTCTATATAAAAATATAAAGTATACAGGACATGGCTGGATATTTAAACTAGCAGTCAGTGCAACTAGTAGTTTGTTAGCCAAATCATGGAGAGAAACTGCACATCGTTCAACAACCAGTCAGTGAGGGCAGGAGCAGGCTAGCACATGAGCAGGTTTCAGTGTATAGTTTTTCTATGAGCATTTTAAGGTGCTGGGTCTGACTAGCGAAAGGAGTTTCAGAGATGCTTGAAGCGAGTTCCATGTTGTAGGGATGAGACAACTGATTGCAGATTTTCCTGTCTTTGTAGTGTTTTTGAATATCCAGAAATATGTAATTGTTTTTCTGAGGGAGTAGCTGCTATTCAATTGTAGAATGTTGTGATGCTATCAAGGAACAAGCTGTGCTTGACTCAATGTAGTTAGGCACAGTTTATTCCTTGATGGCATCACAATGTTCTAAAAATGGCTGCAGCGTAGTATTAATATTGAACTAACTCTGTGGTCTATATCTCCTGAGTGCTTACAGCTACACATGTGTTCAATACCTCATTTGAAAGCACTTTTCATGAGCTTTCATACTATGATGGCTACTGGGCATATACTAGACCAGGTAGTATACTGGCAGTCCACTGCCAGTCTATACCTGGTCTCAATAACTCTGAGATATGCACATTCCATACTGGAGCAAATAGAAGCCCCAGCTATACAACAATGCAATGGCTAAACTCGTGGCTCCTCCCCACATGAAACATCATTCTCAGGACAGCCACGGGTGGTTGTGGGAGCACCACTCAGAGAACGGTAGTATGAAATGCCAGTGGAGAGGCAGGCAGGATCAACCAGATAAATTATAAATAAAAAAACATTGCTGGAGAAAGAAAAATGCAACTCTGGTGTAAGTGTTAATCTGGCCCTGCCTCACACTGAGATGGGACCCATTTCTTCATGGACGTTTCTCTTTAAGGTATAGTACAGTACAGGAAAAAGAGCTGATAGAACTAAATTCCTTGCTTCCTTCTATGGAAGAGGCAAGCTAACTCCATACTTGCAGCAGCAGTGCCTCAGTGTCATAATTACTGTATGGTTTAGTGTCCATAATACTGTAGACCAGATATATGCAGTCACACCCAAGCAAGTCAGCAGTTCGAGTACTAAGCCAAGGAGAGCACCGTGAAGTAATGGTAACCAAGTTCAAAAGTAAACAAGAACAGTCAAATGTTGCCATGAGTCATGTCGGCCATTGCTGTTTATCTCTGACTAGTCTGGACCCCTAGCGCCTTGGTTGTGAAAGGATGACATGTGTTTGTTGAATCAGAATATTACAAAACTTCAGAGCTGGCGCAGAAATAAAAATGAAACACTGCAGTGAAGGAAATGGGAAAGCAGAGATATCTTGAACTGGCACCTATTTTTGCTTTTATTCACACAGTATGGACCTACTGAGATGCATCATGTTATTTGTAGGTTCATGCACTCCAGTGGTGGCAGTAGTGGGATTATCAGGACATATTACATAGCAAACATATAGTAACATGGCAGCGCCATAGTAGGCACTGTAGTAGCAAGCGCTCGTGCCTAACACTCTTGAGAGGTGTGATTATTGACCCATAATCACACACCCTGTTATGCATTACTGCACATAAAGAGAAGCCCTGCTGCCTGATTGGTAACATGTGTTACAAGTATCCAATCAAGCAGCAGGAGATTGGCTCTTCTTGGTGTAACCCCTAGATGGCGCTATCCCAGGGGCTACTACCCCTGCCTGATTTGCCACTAACAGGTTGAGGGCCTGGATCCAATGGCGGGTGCCTCCACCCAGAGGTCAGGGTTTGCAATAGTTAAACTTACTTGGTCACAGCCCTCTGGGACACTGCAACCCCTTTCTTCCCACTAGTGGCCCACACAATATATCAGATTACCTTCACAGTATACACTTACCCCCAGGGCTGGTTCAGGCACTGGGACCTCCTGTAAAATAAGATACAGTGCAACAATCACAGTACAATACTTTAACATAGACAAATACCTCAGGCAGTATAACTTTGCTGAAACAAGCAGCTCTGATTTATTTAGGGGAATATAACAAGGACAGGGGAAATCAGGTTAATTAGCTTATCACTTTACTCATCTACCTATGGCTCTGTGCACAGGCCTATCCCTACCAGTTACTGTCCCTGGGTACCCAAGCCCTAGTGGCTAGTTCAAACCATGGCAGCTGGTAGGGCCCTTTCCCACAGAGAAAAGAAAATTAGTTTAAACAGTCAGCAGTACAGTGATTCCATTTGGATTTAATGTGGCAATTCAACAGGCAGCACCCTGAATTAGTACTCACGACCTCCAAACAAGATAGGGTCCTTCAATGTCAGAAGGGCTACTCTTGAGCTCCACGAGACTCCTCACACTTTATATGGCAAACAGGCAGGCTGCTTCTCTATCCGATCGCAATTACTGCACAATACCGGGAGAACACAGCAGATTCAGTTCCTGACAGACCGAGTGCAACTCAGCAATTTCTCCAGTCTTCTACAGGGTGAGCCTGGTTTCTACTCTTCAGATATCCTTTGATTCTCTTCACAGGACGGATTCAGTCCTAACAAGCAGTTACACAAGCTGCAGACGGAACTCTGGGCCTTACACACGTTTCCGACTAAAACTGCACACTGAAAAAGCACAGGGCTCCTTCCCTCTTCACTGCCAGAGTTCAACTGAAACTCCAACAGACAAACCGGGCACTTCCTTTGAGTTCCTCCCAGTTCTTGACTGAATTGGCTGTCACTCACAATAGACTGCTCCTGTTGGTCCAAAAAGGCCTCAAGTCTAAACTACATCTCCCAGAGTCACTGCCCATACAATCCTCTTGTGGCTGGCTCAGATTATGAGTCCAAGTTCTGATTCGTCCAAGGCACCATTTAAGAGCTAGCTTACCCCACACTGATTGGTCCAGTTCAGCAGTTCAAAACCAGAATGGGGAACTAGGCAGACACAGTTCTGACTGCAAAGAAAGCAGGTTAGACAAACTGTAATTTCATTATTACTCTAAATGGTTTCTGGCAAACAGTTACATCTTTCAGATAGGTTCCTTTGCACCCTAGTGACTGCAAAATGGAGTGAATTGGCAGCAGCTCGAGTGGTACTCAATCAAAGAAACACACAGTCCCCATACAAACTAATTATGTCTGCAAGCAGACAGCTCTTAAAGAGACAGTACCAGAGGTTCTAAAAACACTCACTGATAAATAAACGCTTCCAAACACCATTCAGGCTTGGAGCATTCAAGCAAGCTCCTGGAAGTTCTTTGGGAACCCCCATTTGCGAGGGTTACATTGGTTACTAGTGATGTCACAGTCAGTGAGGTCACAATGCTGATGATATATAGGGAGGAATAGAACTATTACAACCTCCAGATAGAGTGCTGTTCCACTCATCACACCTAGTACTGTCAGGCAGAAAATCTTCCCAATTAGCAAAACAGAAAAGAATAAAATCTTCAGATAGAACAAGTGATAGCCCAATAGTAGTGACTGTTACTACAGAATTCAGGCAGTACACTAGCTCTTAAGAAAATACTAACATTCAGGCTGTGGATCCCTGTATTTCACCGTGAACTCTGAACAGAAATACTTGTTGATTTCACTCATCTTCCCTTTTCATCTTCCTCCCACCGCCTCCCCTTCCTGTGCTCGAACACACTTTGCTGGTTGTGAGCTGCTCACATATGTATTAAAAGAACACTTTGTAATCTTCTTTAACCCCGTCTGCTAACCTCAGCTCTGTATCCACTTTCACGTTTCACTGTTCTATAGGCTGCCCTCAACTTCTCCTGATGTTAACCCGTCCACTTCTGTCTGCCTTGCTTTGTACCTGGTGAATCCCTTCTTTTGCATTCACTGCCCTGCCACCTGCTTGGAAACCACAGTGGTTTCCTTGTCCTCTTGCTCTTCCTCACCATCCTTGTGCAGCAACTTGTCATCTTTTGGTACCCCCTCCTTTATGAAATCCCATTTGCTGCCCACTCCTGCTGTTCCTTTCACACTCTGCAGTCTTTCCCCTAGTACTTCCTTCATCTTCCTGAAATTCATCTTTCTGAAGTCTAGGACCTTTGTCCTGAATGCACCCAGTCTGCCTGAGACTTGACCGAAACCCACATGGTCTTGTGATCACTCCATCTCAGTGGTTCTCCCAACCAGACTTTCCCCACGCTGTCCCTAACTGTCAGGAGTGCGTTCTGTGACTCTTCTGGATTAGAAATGCTTTTGCATTCCATCCACCAGAGACCAACCCCTTGTGTTAGTTTACGAACATACAAAATTTGCCAGCAGATAAAAGTCCTAGAGGTCTATAAAGTCTGTCTGATGTGCAGCTAGCACCCCTATTCTGCAGCTGCCCTCCCTTCCACCCTTGCCCTTCATTGACCCCCCTTGTCCTGTCCCATCCCCTTTGAAGCAGTCCACTGTTCTACTGGATACCACTTCTGCAGGTAATGCATTCCACCCAGCCACCACCCTCTCTGAAAAAAGTGTCTCCTTATCTCCTCCTGAACCTTCCTCCCTCCAGTCTCATATCATAGCCCCTGGTGGCCCTCCCTCCTTACTTTAGACAGCCCTCTGTACCTGTCTTGTTTATTCCTTTCATGTACTTAAAGGTTTCAATCATGTCCCCTTGTCCTCCTCTCTCCAGTGAGAGCATGTTCAACTCCCTCAGCCTCCTCTCATATGATAAGTCCCCAGCCCTTGATCATCTTTGTCACCCTGTGCTGCATCCCTCCAGTAACTTAATGTCCCTCTTCAGATACGGCGCCAGTACTGCACGAGTACTCCAGGTGCGGCCCAACTATGACCTGTACAGTGGCGGAATCACCTCCCTCCTCGAGGATATACCTCTTTGCACAACCCAGCATTTTGTTGGCCTCTTGCAGCTGCTTTCCTACATTGTGCCGAGTTGTTCATTGACCCTGTAATGAGCACACCCAGATCCTTCTCCTCTGTCTGGGCTAGCTGCACTCCCCTAACTGGTAACTCCCTCCTTGGGTTCTTCATCCCAAAATGCAGCACCTTGCACTTTTGGGCATTAAACCCCAGTTGCAGGTGTCTGACCAGGTTTCAAGCTTTGCCAGATCATCCTGCAACCCCTGCCATCCCCTCAGTCATCCACCACCGCGCCTACCTTGGTATCATCAGCAAACAGACTGATCTTGCTCTTGATGTCCAATGATATGTCTGCAATGAATATCCCAAACAACACTGGCCCCAACACTGGGCCCTGTGGAACATGGCTTGTCACTACCCTTGGGTGTGAGAGCTCCCACCCACCACCACCCTCACTTGTCTTCCTTGTAGCCAGTTCCTTACCCATCTCACCAGCTTTGCACGTGCCCCTGTGCCTACTAACTTACTTCCCAGCCTTCCATGTGGCACCAAGTCCATGCCTTACTGAAGTCCAGATACAGGACATCCACTGCATGGCCCCTGTCCAGTTACCCAGTTACCCAGTCATAGAACTCCACCAGGTTGGTTTGGCAGGATCTGCCCCATATGGAAGCAATGCTGTCTGCTGTCCTGTAGTCCTTGGCCTCTAGGAGGGCCACCAGCCACTCCTTCAAGATAGTCTCCATTAGCTTACCACGATGGATGTGAGGCTCACTGGCCTGTAGTTTCGGTTCATCCTTGGGGCCACTCTTGTGGAGGGCACCACATGATCCATCCTCCAGTCCTGAGGTACACCCCGAATGTGCTGAGGCATTAAATAGGGTCTGCCAGGGTCCTGCAAGGACCTCTGCCAACTCCTTCAGTATCCTGGGGTGGATGCCATCTGGGTTGGCGCCTTATCCATCCTCAGTGCCTTCAAACCCTCTCGAATTCTGCTCTCCATGATTTTCCCATCTGTCACCCCTCCCCCATTTCTGCCGTTTCTCCCCTCTTCTCTTTAGTAAATACTGAGCAGAAGTACTCATTTAGTGCTTCTGCCTTATCACACCCTGCTTCCACCCAACCCCCTCTGCCTTATCGCACCCTGCTTCCATCCAACCCCTTGCTTGCTTGTTGGGATGCTCAAGTCCATGTTTGACCCTTTGTGCTCAGTACAATTGGGATGCTCCAGTCCACGTCTGACCCTTTGTGCTTGCTGCAGTTGGAGTGCTCCAGTCCACGTCTGACCCTTTGTGCTCACTGCAGTTGGGATGCTCCAGTCCACGTCTGACCCTTTGTGCTCGCTGCAGTTGGGATGCTCCAGTCCATTTCTGACCCTTCGTGCTCGCTGCAGTTGGGATGCTCCAGTCCACGTCTGACCCTTTGTGCTCGCTGCAGTTGGGATGCTCCAGTCCATTTCTGACCCTTTGTGCTCACTGCAGTTGGAATGCTCCAGTCCATTTCTGACCCTTTGTGCTCGCTGCAGTTGGAATGCTCCAGTCCATGTCTGACCCTTTGTGCTCGCTGCTGTTGGGATGCTTCAGTCCATGTCTGACCCTTTGTGCTCGCTGCAGTTGAATGCTCCAGTCCATTTCTGACCCTTTGTGCTACTGCAGTTGGGATGCTCCAGTCCATGTCTGACCCTTTGTGCTCACTGCAGTTGGAATGCTCCAGTCCATGTCTGACCCTTTGTGCTCGCTGCAGTTGGAATGCTCCAGTCCATTCTGACCTTTATGCTCACTGCGTTGGAATGCTCCAGTCCATGTCTGACCCTTTGTGCTCGCTGCAGTTGGGATGCTCCAGTCCAGTCTGACCCTTTGTGCTCACTGCAGTTGGAATGCTCCAGTCCACGTGTGACCCTTTGTGCTCGCTGCAGTTGGAATGCTCCAGTCCATTTCTGACCCTTCATGCTCGCTGCAGTTGGGATGGTCCAGTCCACATCTGACCTTTGTGCTCACTGCAGCTGGGATGCTCCAGTCCATTTCTGACCCTTCGTGCTCGCTGCAGTTGGAATGCTCCAGTCCACGTCTGACCCTTTGTGCTCACTGCTGTTGGGATGCTCCAGTCCATGTCTGACCCTTTGTGCTCACTGCAGTTGCTGGTATGTTCCAGTCCATATGTGACCCTTTGCTTGCTGCTGTTGGGATGCTCAAGTCCATGTTTGACCCTTTGTGCTCGATACGTATTTGGATGCTCCAGTCCACATCCGACCCTTTGTGCTCACTGCAGTTGGAATGCTCCAGTCCACGTAGACCCTTTTGTGCTCGCTGCAGTTGGAATGCTCCAGTCCATTTCTGACCCTTCATGCTAGCTGCAGTTGGGATGGTCCAGTCCACGTCTGACCCTTTGTGCTCGCTGCAGTTGGATGCTCCAGTCCATTTCTGACCCTTCGTGCTCACTGCAGTTGGAATGCTCCAGTCCACGTCCTGACCCTTTGTGCTCACTGCAGTTGGAACGCTCCAGTCCACTTCTGACCCTTTGTGCTCGCTGCAGTTGGAATGCTTCAGTCCATTTCTGACCCTTTGTGCTCACTGCAGTTAGAATGCTCCAGTCCATGTCTGACCCTTTGTGCTAACTGCAGTTGGGATTCTCCAGTCCATGTCTGACCCTTTGTGCTCACTGCGGTTGGAATGCTCCAGTCCATGTCTGACCCTTGTGCTCGCTGCTGTTGGAATGCTCCAGTCCACCTCTGACCCTTTGTGCTCACTGCTGTTGGGATGCTCCAGTCCACGTCTGACCCTTTGTGCTCACTGCAGTTGGGATGCTCCAGTCCATTTCTGACCCTTCAGTGCTCGCTGCAGTTGGAATGCTCCAGTCCACGTCTGACCCTTTGTGCTCACTGCTGTTGGGATGCTCCAGTCCATGTCTGACCTTTGTGCTCACTGCAGTTGCTGGTATGTTCCAGTCCATATGTGACCCTTGTGCTTGCTGCTGCTGGGATGCTCAAGTCCATGTTTGACCCTTTGTGCTCGACATCGATTTGGATGCTCCAGTCCACATCTGACCCTTTGTGCTCGCTGCAGTTGGAATGCTCCAGTCCACGCGTGACCCTTTGTGCTCGCTGCAGTTGGAATGCTCCAGTCCATTTCTGACCCTTCTTGCTCGCTGCAGTTGGGATGCTCCAGTCCACGTCTGACCCTTTGTGCTCACTGCAGTTGGGATGCTCCAGTCCATTTCTGACCCTTTGTGCTCGCTGCAGTTGGAATGCTCCAGTCCATGTCTGACCCTTTGTGCTCACTGCTGTTGGAATGCTCCAGTCCACGTCTGACCCTTTGTGCTCACTGCTCTGCAGTTGGGATTCTCCAGTCCATGTCTGACCCTTTGTGCTCACTGCAGTTGGAATGCTCCAGTCCATGTCTGACCCTTTGTGCTCGCTGCTGTTGGAATGCTCCAGTCCACTCTGACCCTTTGTGCTCACTGCTGTTGGGATGCTCCAGTCCACGTCTGACCCTTTGTGCTCACTGCAGTTGGGATGCTCCAGTCCATTTCTGACCCTTGTGCTCGCTGCTGTTGGAATGCTCCAGTCCACGCCTGACCCTTTGTGCTCACTGCTGTTGGGATGCTCCAGTCCATGTCTGACCCTTTGTGCTCACTGCAGTTGCTGGTATGTTCCAGTCCATATGTGACCCTTGTGCTTGCTGCTGTTGGGATGCTCAAGTCCATGTTTGACCCTTTGTGCTCGACATGCATTTGGATGCTCCAGTCCACATCTGACCCTTTGTGCTCGCAGTTGGAATGCTCCAGTCCATCGTGACCTTTGTGCTCGCTGCAGTTGGAATGCTCCAGTCCATTTCTGACCCTTCATGCTTGCTGCAGTTGGGATGCTCCAGTCCACGTCTGACCCTTTGTGCTCGCTGCAGTTGGGATGCTCCAGTCCATTTCTGACCCTCTGCTCATGTAGTTGAATGCTCCAGTCCATGTCTGACCCTTTGTGCTCACTGCTGTTGGAATGCTCCAGTCCACGTCTGACCCTTTGTGCTCACTGCTGGTTGGAACGCCTCAGTCCACTTCTGACCCTTTGTGCTCGCTGCAGTTGGAATGCTCCAGTCCATGTCTGACCCTTTGTGCTCACTGCAGTTGGATGCTCCAGTCCATGTCTGACCCTTTGTGCTCACTGCAGTTGGGATTCTCCAGTCCATGTCTGACCCTTTGTGCTCACTGCAGTTGGAATGCTCCAGTCCATGTCTGACCCTTTGTGCTCGCTGCTGTTGGAATGCTCCAGTCCACCTCTGACCCTTTGTGCTCACTGCTGTTGGGATGCTCCAGTCCATGTCTGACCCTTTGTGCTCACTGCAGTTGCTGGTATGTTCCAGTCCATATGTGACCCTTGTGCTTGCTGCTGTTGGGATGCTCAAGTCCATGTTTGACCCTTTGTGCTCGGTACGATTGGATGCTCCAGTCCACATCTGACCCTTTGTGCTCGCTGCAGTTGGAATGCTCCAGTCCATGTCTGACCCTTTGTGCTCGCTGCTGTTGGAATGCTCCAGTCCATGTCTGACCCTTGTGCTCGCTGCAGTTGGATGCTCCAGTCCATGTCTGACCCTTTGTGCTCGCTGCAGTTGGGATGTTCCAGTCCATGTCTGACCCTTTGTGCTCGCTGCAGTTGGGACGCCCAGTCCATGTCTGACCCTTCGTGCTCACTGCAGTTGGGATGCTCCAGTCCATGTCTGACCCTTTGTGCTCGCTGCAGTTGGGATGCTCCAGTCCACGCCTGACCCTTCGTGCTCGCTGCAGTTGGAATGCTCCAGTCCACGCCTGACCCTTCGTGCTCGCTGCAGTTGGAATGCTCCAGTCCACGCCTGACCCTTTGTGCTCACTGCTGCTGCTGAGTTGGAATGCTCCAGTCCACGTCCTGACCCTTTGTGCTCACTGCAGTTGGAATGCTCCAGTCCATGTCTGACCCTTTGTGCTCGCTGCAGTTGGAATGCTCCAGTCCACGTCTGACCCTTTGTGCTCGCTGCGTTGGAATGCTCCAGTCCACGTCTGACCCTTTGTGCTCGCTGCAGTTGGAATGCTCCAGTCCATGTCTGACCCTTTGTGCTCGCTGCAGTTGGAATGCTCCAGTCCATGTCTGACCCTTTGTGCTCACTGCAGTTGGAATGCTCCAGTCCATGTCTGACCCTTTGTGCTCGCTGCAGTTGGAATGCTCCAGTCCATGTCTGACCCTTTGTGCTCACTGCAGTTGGAATGCTCCAGTCCATGTCTGACCCTTTGTGCTCACTGCTGTTGGAATGCTCCAGTCCACATCTGACCATTTGTGCTCGCTGCTGTTGGAATGCTCCAGTCCACGTCTGACCCTTTGTGCTCACTGCAGTTAGAATGCTCCAGTCCATGTCTGACCCTTTGTGCTCACTGCTGTTGGAATGCTCCAGTCCACGTCTGACCATTTGTGCTCACTGCTGTTGGAATGCTCCAGTCCACGCCTGACCCTTTGTGCTCGCTGCTGTTGGAATGCTCCAGTCCACTGACCTTTGTGCTCGCTGCAGTTGGAATGCTCCAGTCCACGTCTGACCATTTGTGCTCGCTGCAGTTGGGATGCTCCAGTCCACATCTGACCCTTTGTGCTCGCGCAGTTGGGATGCTCCAGTCCATGTCTGACCCTTTGTGCTCGCTGCAGTTGGAATGCTCCAGTCCATGTCTGACCCTTTGTGCTCGCTGCAGTTGGAATGCTCCAGTCCATGTCTGACCCTTTGTGCTAACTGCAGTTGGAATGCTCCAGTCCATGTCTGACCCTTTGTGCTCGCTGCAGTTAGAATGCTCCAGTCCATGTCTGACCTTTGTGCTCACTGCAGTTGGAATGCTCCAGTCCATGTCTGACCCTTTGTGTGCTTGCTGCGGTTGGGATGCTCCAGTCCATATCTGGCTAAATGATGCCCTGCATTATTAGACACCTCCCAGTTCCACCACCCCTTTATTTCTCCCATAGCTCTGTTGGTTTTTTCCTTTGTGGCGGAGGCATGCACACCACAAACCCAGACGTAAAATTGCAGTATATGAAAAAGGTAAAGCAAGGGTTAATGTTCACTTGAGCTATTTAATACCTTGAGCACATCACATAACCTTCCTGAGCTTCAGCCTCCTTGATGTGCAAATGAGAGCACAACCTGACTTGGGACATGATATTGATGTATAGAGAATTGAGGGACACATCATTATTCAATAACTGACAGAATGAACAACTATAGAAGGTGTGAGGGGACTTATTGCTGATGCTTTATGTATTTCATTGAGACATACAGATACAGGGAGGTACTATAGCTGTGGTACCCCTAGCATAGCCAAGACATTACGATTTCAGAGCACAAAGGTGCATGCTTGGGATAAGAACCCATAAACCTAGCAGTACAAACAGCACCCCAACTGACTTTTGCAACTGTTGGTCAAATGCATGTATTCTTATTCATTTTAAACATGTCTCGTATGGAATCTTCCATGTGTATGTATTGAATTCATGAAGAATTAAACAAAGATGAGTCTGAAAAAACACATGGGAACATTCCTATCAGAGTCAATGGGGAATTATTCAAAACAAAAAGGAGAACTGCTTCACACAGATAGTGGTCTCTGCATGGAACAGTCTTTTGAATGACGTGGTAGATAATGACAATCTGGGCATTGTTAAACATTGTTTAGACACTTAAATGGATAGGAAGGCTGTATGCAGTTATATGGGCGGTACCAGCAGGCAATCTAGACAGGCTTTCAGCCTTCTTCTGCCTGTGTATTTCCTATGTTCCTATGTGTCCTTCTGTAATTGACATATTGTATCTTAGCTGGGCTACCCTGGGTATATAATTCATAAAAATAGAGTTCGGCGCTGTGGAGCCTGCCTGCTGTAAAGACGCACCTCCAGCAGCTGAGTCAGACCGAGACCAGAATTCATTTAAAACCTGCTACGTTAAGTGAAAGGACTGTGTTACAAGTAATATTTTTGGATTTGTCAAATCGAGCTGTACAGTTTGATATCTTTCATGCCATGGGCCATTCGCCTAAAAGTGGTCAGGGAGTGGTCCCAGAACTCAAGAGGCGATGGAGCCCCAGACCGCAGGAGTGGCACCAGTAGTTGCTGGAGGAGATCCACCATAGAAATCCTTGCAACTCTCCATGCAGGCTATCAGTCTTAAAGTGGAGACGATTCCAAGTCGCGGGGAACAAGCTACAAAATAGAAGTGGCTTTGAAATCGGCAGCCTCCGCTGAAATGCAAGCCCTGCAAGCTCTTGCTGCAACGAATAAAATTGCACAAGAAAACTCGTAGCTCAAATACCATTTGGAGGCCTTAGAAAATGCAAATCGGGCTCGCATGTGAATGGTGGGGATTCTTGAAGGCTCGGAGGGGAGGATCTGTTGGCCTTTTGAAACAGTGGCTATCAGGAGCTTTGACTATGGACCAGACAGCACCATCCTCTTCGCTGGGGCATACCGTATATCTCTTCACTCAGCTGTTGCCAGAATGGACTTGCCTCAAACTATTCTTTTGGTGACTGCAGGAGTGGGATCCGTGGCACAATTCTAAA
The DNA here is from genome assembly GCA_016271365.2 of Neoceratodus forsteri. NCBI lineage: Eukaryota > Metazoa > Chordata > Ceratodontiformes > Ceratodontidae > Neoceratodus > Neoceratodus forsteri. The sequence continues at coordinate 24,589,414 of JADMNL010000029.1, read as the reverse complement.
TGCATCTAGGGCCTCAGACCGACTTCACTACAAGCAGACCCGCGATACATGCTTTTCCAGACTTGTCCTGTGCCACTAGAACCCGTCAGAAGAAATATGATGGGTCAGGGCCCAACCTGCGCAGTTTGGGAGTAGTGCATTCACTCCTAATGCCTGTCCAACTTTGAATATTTTATGGAGGACATACCTTTCAACATAACGATCCAGTGGAGGCAGGGAAGAGGCGGAGATCATTGCCAAGGAATTTGTGACTGCATGGCGGCTGCAGCAGAAGAATCGGACAACAAGGAGGCATGAGATGTGGCTGTGACAACTGCAGCTTTACCAGTATTAGCAACTCAATGTAGGTGCTTGGACTGTTACAGGTATTGATATTCTTCTGTTGGGACTGTAATCACTGAAATAGTTCCATGTTAAAGTTGATCTCTATAATGACCACTATCATATCTGCAGCTTTATATCAAGAACTGTCCATTTCACAGAATTTTCTATAATGTTAAAATGACTGGTGGTTCTCATGCTGAGGGTGGTAATTGGGTGCTATCCCTTTCTGGAATTTAATACATGTTTGATTTGGGGTCATATCAGCACAGATTGAGGAGCTACCTTACGTATATATTCATTATTTTTTCCTAATAATTTTTATTAAATGTTAAACTTATGTACAATATGTATTCATTATTAAGCCATGACTGCTGTATACTTGTAGGGCATAGCTATCCTGAGCGTTAGTTGGAGTCTTGGACATTGTTGGACTACCCCAAACTGCTTTTACAAAATGCTTAGATTATACTGCTATGTACTTGCAGGAATACTGAATATGTATGCTGATGTCTGGCATCTGCTGTACTGCATGTTAAGGTTTTATACATAACATAAAAAATTAAAAAGTTCATGGGCTACCCATGGGCCTAGAGGGTAGAGGGTAGCAGATCGCAGTCCCACACCAGGGAACCAGCCTCGCAGCAGACTCAGGAGTTGGATCAGGCAGCCAAGGGAGCTGAGGCAGTACTGCTGCATGACGGTGTTCCCAGACGGAATTTGGATGATGCTGTTGTTCTGCCACTGTGGCGACCACTGCAGATGTCCGGGGAGCTTTCTTCTCTGCAGGGGTGTTACTGAGTACATGCGATGAGGCCTGATGAGGCACTGCCGAGCATCCTAGAGATGGGAGGTCAGTAAGGAATGGGAGAAGAACCCAGAAAAAAAACATGCCTCCCTTGGCCGACTGTATGACAGCCCCTGAGGTGTTTAGGCCCTCACACTGTGAGGATCCCCATTGGTTCTGACAGTGGATGGGGTTGGTAGATGAGCCACATGGTCACCAGTATAATGGCAAGAAGAAGGCAGAGGCAGCGGCACGGAAGCAAAAAGCTCAACAGCAGAAACAAAATTGAATAAAGTTCATGGTCTGTGTTGTTCTCAGTATTTGTCCCTTTCAAGGCTTGGATACATGAAACAGCTGAAAACACAGGAATAGAACATAATGTAAACAGTTTTCTCACACCAATGCAGCTGAGCAGACACATAGCCCATTGTAGACTGCGTGTGGTGTAGTGGTAAGAGCACTGTTATACAGGGCACAGTTTAATATCCCACCATAGATGCCTACAGTGTGACCTTCTGGAACCTGGAGCAAGACACCTGAACTCCCTCTGCTTCTGCCTCCCTTCCTCCCTCCCTCCTACTCTTGGTAGAAGCAAGACCCCACTGTAACTGAAATGTTGGTCTATCCTGGACGACATTTTTTTTTTTTCATATGTGATTTCTGGGTTTTGCTGGTTTCTCCTGACCCCTACACCCACGTAGCACATGGGTGTGGAGAACACAGCGTGCGCCGCGCCGTTCGGTGCCCTCCTTCCAGTTGCACCGCTGACCGCTGCTCTGGACTTGAACCTACATTCAGTGATGGCGGAATACGGGCTGGTGGACCCTACCCCTCACCCAGCAGAGGAGAGCCAACACTTGATCATGCTCCCCTGCGTCAGCACCCTAGTGACCCGAGGTCATTCCTGAACCCAGGTCGCCGGGCGAGCGGAGGTGTGGCGTCCAGCACTAACCCTCAGTGCCACCGGGTGGGCAGCACATTTTTTAAATTCTATTCCACCTCCATCTCCAGTGCTGACCCTGTCTACTCACCTGCCCTCCCAGCACAATCCGCATCATCTCTTGGCCTTAAAGATGATCCCAAATGCGTTGAGAACAATCAACCAATTGCAATCGTGTCTGTGCTCAGCGGGTTACTGGAGAAGCTAGTCGTTCTCAGTTGTGAAGCACCTTCAAAAATACAGTCCATTATCCACAGCTCAGCATGGCTTCAGGCAGGCCCAAATTACATGGACTGCTGTTATCCACAGCTCAGCATGGCTTCAGGCAGGACCAACGTACAAGGACTGCCATTATCCACAGCTCAGCATGGCTTCAGGCAGGACCAAAGTACCAAGTACTGCCATTATCCACAGCTCAGCATGGCTTCAGGCAGGCCCAAAGTACATGGACTGCCATTATACACAGCTCAGCATGGCTTCAGGCAGGCCACCAAGTACATGGACTGCCGTTATCCGCAGCACAGCATGACTTCAGACAGGCCCAAAGTACATGGACTGCCATTATCCACAGTTCAGCATGGCTTCAGGCAGACCCAAAGGACATGGACTGCCATTATCCACAGTTCAGCATGGCTTCAGGCAGGCCCAAAGTACAGGGACTGCCGTTATCCACAGCTCAGCATGGCTTCAGGCAGGCCCAAAGTACATGGACTGCCATTTTCACAGCTCAGCATGACTTCAGGCAGGCCCAAAGTACATGGACTGCCATTATCCACAGCTCAGCATGGCTTCAGGCAAGCCCAAAGTACATGGACTGCCGTTATCCACAGCCAGCATGGCTTCAAACAGGCCCAAAGTACATGGACTGCCGTTATCCACAGCTCAGCATGGCTTCAGGCAGGCCCAAAGTACATGGACTGCCATTATCCAGTTTACAAATTATGCCAATGTGGCTATGATAGGGTGTGTACACGGGCTGTCTTCATCGACCTAACAAAAGCTTTCGGCCTTGTTGATCACACCCTAATCAAAGTTACATTTTCTGCCCTGGATTTGCACCTGCTGTTATTATCTGGTTCTCTAGTTACCTAATTGATAGACAGAAGTTTGTTACTTGTTTTTTTTTTTTTTTGCCATACAAGTATTTTTACCTCCTGTGTCTGAGGGGACAGGTACATCAACCGTCCCCAGCTCTCCAAAGCTGGCTCTCTGCCTACCTCAGCCTGTGCCTGACCGTTGAGTTCTCCTCTTGTTACAGGGCCAAGGAAAGAGGGCCTCCTCCTCCCCCAGTACAGTAAGTTCAAGGCGGACTGGAACATGTGCTGAGTGATGGCGTGGGCATGGAAGCAGCTGGGCTGGGCCATGAAGACCCCTCCCGACACTCTATTGTTCACTTTTCTGGTTCTCCTGCCCCTATTGTGGGTGTCAGACTGTGTGGAGGCACACTCATCCAACGTTCCCCGCAGATCCCGCCTCTTAATTTTGCCTCCCAGACCTGCTCTACCCCATGGCCTCTAACTGGGGCAGCCAAGGCGGAGCTGACAAGCCTCCCACCCTGGGAGAGGAGAGGAGAGCAGTCCCTCTCTTGGATGCTTGATCCTCTCCCTCCCCTGATGACTCCTGATGACCCGAGTCCATTCCGGAGTGGGGTCGCACGCACCAGAAAAGTGGTGCACAAGGCTCCTCAGCTGTCTTCACCACTGAGCAGGCTGCAGTTCGTTAAGTTGAAGCAGTCTGAGTCTGACCTCTCCCATTAACACAGGGGTACCTCAAGGCTCCATACTGGGACCACTGCTCTTTACCCTGTTCATCAGTAACCTGCCGAAATCTGCATCCACCTGCTCCACCCTCCATTATAGACAATATGGTAGTATACACCAGCTCCAAGAACACAGCTGACATTAACGTGCAGCTTAATGCAGACTTTGGGAGTGTTCAGTCCTAGCTAACCCAAAACAGGCTTCTCGTGAACACAAGCAAAACTCACTCAATGCTCTTTCGGTCAGCCTGGTCACCTGATTAGATGTTTTATGTGATGATGGCTCTCCTTCCTCTGTTAACTCCTTCTAGTACCTGGGACTAACACTGGATCCTACCCTCAAATTACCCAGCACATATCCAACACTTCGAAGCCTGTTAACTCAAAACTAGAGCTGGTGTATGGGGTCAGATGTGCCTTAGCACCAGCTGGTAGGTGGGCTGATGCTCATAGTGTTTTATTGCCGAGCCTTACCTATGGTCTGATGCCCTGTTTGCAGGCAAGCAAATGTAACCTAAATAAATGGGACACCACTTATGACAACATTTGCTGTTTTTGCCTTACTATGCCCAGGCTGTCTCACCACTGCACCTCTACTTGAACCTAGGATGGCTATCTCCAACTTCATGATGGCAATATACTCTGGTCTGTACCGAGACAAGATCATGAAATCAATTAAACCTGCTACCCCTGCTGACTTGTTCAACGAAACCTGATCAGGTTTACCTTTTGAGATCAGTGACCTGTTGCTTATGTCCGTGGCTCCCAATGCACTAGCAGACATGGGTGAGAGCAGGCTTTTCCTCTGTTTCGTCACTAAGCTCTGGAACTCACTCTCACCCAGCCTGAGGATCTTGCCATTTCATCTGATTTTCAGGGCAAGCTTCGCAAGTTCTGCTTGTCCTCTGATAAATGCTCCAGTGCCTGATCTTGGGATGCACTGTCTTCGCTGCTGTTATGTGCCGTTCTTGTGCTTTGTCGGACAGTCAGGTTGTATTTGCTCTCGTGTATATTGCACTATTGAACTGTTTGACTTCCACTGGGCTGTCTGTGTTACTGTACTTTGTACCTTGTAACACTGTAATACTGTTTCATGTTGTAGATCTCCCAGGTTGTGTCTGAAAATAGGCATTGTGTTGTCGACTGCACCTCCGTAAACAAAAACTATATACATACATACATACATCCTCACCTGAGGGTCCATAGTGTGCAGCTCCTGCCGCTGTTGTGGACTTCATCAGAGTCCCGAGGCATTCCCTCTTCTGGTCCGAAGCTGTGGGGCAGGGACCTGCCAGTAGGTTGTTCGGCCCTGGGAGGTAGTGGTTCATCCTATGTGCTCCAGTGTGTTTCTACTCTGTCTCCCCATGCCCATCAGATTGATTTATTTACTTTTTTTTTAAATATAATTTTTATTTAGTTTTTCAGGAGACACACATCAGGTTCTTGTTCAGATTAAATTATTGTACATAATTGAAAATTCACCACAGTTAATCTTATGATATGTACAATAAGTTCACCACTCTTAACCTTATGGTATAAAGATTCTCTGTTCTCCATTTATATATAAGACCATTGTTCACTATAAAAGAGATACCTTCTTCAGTCAATGTAGTCTTGTAATTATAGTCCACAATTATAAGTTAGGTATAATATTCTCTGGCTTCAACAACTCTCCTCTCCCCAGCAAGAGCAGCACCCTTTTCATTTCAGGGAACCTTAGGAATGCTTTAAGGGACAAAGTCTGTTCCACCTGAGCCATATACCATATCCAAGGCTGTCATTTCCTAGTGAAGGAGGGCACCCACTCATGTAAATCAGCCGTTAATCTTATTTATTTATCTGAAAATTGGTGACAGGGAAGGGCACACGGAGCCAAGGCTCATTTAGGTGGATACACAGCATGGGTACAGTCAGATGGCAACAATTAGGGCACCGTGTGGATGTGCAGCACACAATTGTGTAGTTGTGCACGGCCCCAGCAGGCGCCTCCTTCACACTAGCTGCTCCATCCAGACTGCTACATGTGGTCCCCAGGTGGCAGTATCACAACACAGCCCTGCCTCCCTCCCCTCAGGAGGAGAGCTTCCACTGGGATGCCAAACCCTTCTCCCCGGTGTCCCAGACTCATTCCTGAACCTGTATCACCAGCGTCATGAGTGGTAGTGCTACCATTGCACCAACAGGCCAAGTCTGGGCAGCTTTTATAGGTAGCATGGTCTAGTGGTTTGAGCACAGGTTCGCATCAGGAGAGCCAGGTTCTAATCTCAGCACAGCCACTGACTCACTCTGTGACCCTGGGCAAGCCATTTAATCTGTCAGTGTGTCAGTTCTCCTAGTTATAAAATGGGTAAACGGGACCCCACCGAAAACAAGATATTGCATCTCAGTTGGGCTGTCTAGGGAAAATAAATTGTGAAAAGCAAATAAATGCTGTAGAGAGACACAGGATTAGCCACTAACTCTTGGGTCATACTGTAATTTGTTAATTAATGCAAGCAAGACCTTTGGAAACAAGGTCTGTGGATAACCTTTTTGCCTAGGGACTCGAGTTTGCATGAACTCCATCAGCTGCTCGCCAACAATTTGCATGATTTGCTTAGAAAAGTGAGTGATTTCCTGCAGTATCTAAAGCCCCAAACTCGTACAAACCATCATGGGTAGTGCTATGCAGTTCCTTGTGTAGAGCAAGTTGGAAAGACTCAGCAGGACCAAAAGTACCCCCAAGCTGGCTCTGTGGCACTGGAGTGGCGAGACAACCACTTGGCAATCTGGCAACCTGGGTTCTCATACCCCAAGTCCAGGATATCAGAAGCAGTTCCTGCCTTATGGCCCTCTTGGAAGTACCTATGCACTTCTGTGCTGATGACCTGGGTTTGGAAGTGGACTCAGGAGGTCAGTCAGGTGGCCAGGGGCTGGGGCAGTGCTGTCATGTGCAACAGCCCGAGCCAGGGGAGGAGGTGCCCTGGTTCTGGGGCCACAGACCCCTGCAGTGGGTTGAGGGAGCTTGTCCCCTGCAGGATGTCACTACATGTGGCAGAGGTGATGTGCATGGGGACATATGTCCTGCACCATGGTGCCAGGAAGGGGGAGGTGAGGGAGAATACCAGAAAGATCTGTGTGTGTCGGTGGCAATCAATGACAGCACCTGTGCCCTTGGGTCCCTCCATGTGGATCCCTCGAGAGGATAACAGCCTGAAGCAGGCATGAGTAGGCCACTGGTGACCAAAAAGTTATATCGAAAAAAGAAACAGAGGCGTCCCAGGCAGACATCCAATGGTTGCCCCTGGACCCATAGTGGATCCCACATGTAGGGTGGCATGGGTCTGGGGCTGTACATGCTGATAGCATGCACCCAGAACAGTGCGGCACCCTCCAGTCCCAGTGCTGCCTCACATAAACTTTCTGGGTGCTTGCCCATCCAGCTGCCCTGCCACCTCCTGCTGCCCAGCAGTCGGGAGCAGCACAGTGTGCCCTGTCCTAGTCCCCGGTGACCAAATGCCTGTGTTCATGGGGGCATGCTGTGGGTTATGGCAGGGTCTCCCTAGTGTGCCCTGCACCACCCTCTGCGCCCATGCGGCCAGCATCACGCTGGGTTGCGGGAATACACGTAGTGCTGGCACGCCTCGGGAATGTCCCATCGTGGAGCTGTCTGCAGACATGGGGGATCGGGTGCAGTGGTCTGCATATGCCCCTTCATGCATGCTATAGGCACAGGGTGTGGAGTAGCTACCGCCCCCAGATATGCATGCATAGCCACTCCACACCAGTGTGCATTGGGCCCACAGCTCTGTGTACCTGTAGTGCTTCATTAATAAACATTGTTTCAGTGTATTGTTGTGTTTTTCATTAGCACGCAAGCATCCCCTGCACACACACACACACACACACACACACACACACACACTACCTTGTGTGTACACACACACACACACACAGAGCTTTGTGCACCAAACTCTGAGGTAAAACAAATATTCCCTTTTTTTCATTTATTTTACTAACCTTAGGCCAGACCAGGGTCTATGAGTCCTTCTGATCTCACACATATAATTCATAACCCCTGCTTATCTTGATGAAGACACCCCATACCTTTCCTAGGCTCACAATTAAATAGAAACATTGTCTAATTTTTTTCAAGTAACCTCAACCTCTAGGCTGGTCAGAAGAAGTGCTGCCTTAGTGATCTTTTAAAAACACAACTCTGCTCTGTGCACCAAACAAGCCAAGTAGCATAGCGCTCTTGTGTCCCGTCACCTTTTAAAGCCCATCATCATTGAGTCTCTTTTGTCTGGCTCGCTTTTGCCCTCAAGGCCCAGATATTCAAAGGGTTGTGCATGGTGCAACAGTGTATTTGCAACCATGCGCAACCACTGATACACCCAGGCGTGATATTCAAAGGGGAAAGTGTGCAGCACAAATCCCAGAGCGCATCAGTAATGTGTCGCAGGTGCAGTAGGGCGCCCATGCATACTCTGCACAGCCCGATATTCAGCCCGGGATGTTCGAGCCATGCATGCGCAACCCCTACCTGCACCAGCACAAAGTTAAGCAAAAAGGAGCAGGGCTGGCCACCCACAGGTGAGCTGCTGTATTGCAGGGCCTTAGCCACGGCAGCTGCCACCCGTGGGTATCCACCAGCTCCAGCTGCACCGCGGGTGGCGCCACCTCTTCATGCCTGATCGGTTATAAATAAAGATAAGTCCAATATCCCTGGTGGTCCAGTGGACTGCTGCCCACCATCGCAGGCAGCGTCCACTGACCACCAGGGATATTGATTTATCTTTATTTACTTAGCCCACGATCAGGCGGGCAGCGTCCACTGGACCACCAGGGATATTGGATTCATCTCTTTACTGCAGCCCGCAATCGGGCTTTGGGGCACATTGTCACTGCAGGGGTGTCGGTCCCCGATGCGTTGTCTGGCAGGCGCTAGCGCCAGGGATTAGGCACCTGCATGCAAATGAAGCCATAATGACGCAAATGGCCCCATATGCACCTTGCATACATTATGGCCCCATCTGCATGTCAACTTTGAATATTGCGGTTGCTGCACCTTGCGCAATGGAACTTGCGCTCAGCCATCTCCATGCTCCACTCTGGCCACTGGCACTGGTGCAGTGCCACTGTGCCATGCGCTTTTCGCGGAGTGGCCAGGGGTGCGATATTCAAGCGATGCTGAGCCATGGCGCAGCTCTGTTGAATATCGCCTGTTCAATGCCCCCGCAGCTGTTGCGTCATGCCAGGCTTGCGCCACAGCCTGGCGCAGTTTGAATATCTGGGCCCATGTGTTTAAAATAGGCAAATTTGCAAAACAGAAGGTTTGTTTTCCTTGGTGGTCCAGGATGCTGATTCCCCAAGCAACACTTAAGCACTTTTTCTGCACACCTCCCCAAAGCATAACACCATCAAGTGGTCAGTCTTTTGTCTGACTCATGTTGCACTTAAAATGAGTTTAAAATAGACTAACCTGAGGCTGCCCACAAGAAGGCCTGTTTACCTTCAGTGGCTTAGGCTCTGCCAGTCCAGAACAGTGGCATTTGAGATGCAGCTCAGCTGACTCAACGGTGTTGCTGTTTTGAGGGGGCCACATGGCAGGTGTTTGGATCATGCAGCAGTTCACTGGTTCCTGATCAGAAGATCTGAATTCATCCTCAAAAAGATGCACTGCCAGCATATTACCTTATTACCCAGAGAAACACAGGCTGCAAATGGAACAACAGAATTGCTTAGTGTAGCAAAGTCAGCAAACTGAGCACCAATTGAGGGCTCTGTCTGAATCTTGGCAGCCATGAGATTCATATGGCATTTTCCCGTAGTGTTTGTCCATTTCCCATATATTTTAAAAATAAAAGATTTTCTTCCCATATCCTGCTTTTTGTAGTAAAATCCTTAAAATACAGGAATCCCTGTAGATCTGGGAGCACTGCAATGTTTGAGGAGATCAGCTCTTAGGTCCTGGAATCTCAAAATGAGCTTAGCTGGTGAAGGGGCCAATTGCTTCATGGAAGAAAGACACTCAGTGCACAGAGAGGGCGGTGCTGAATTGCATGACATTTTCACACCCCATGTCAGTAGAGCAAGGTACTAGCAGAGACATTGGGCATGAAGACAGCAGTTCACCTGCCTTGCCAGCCAGAGGAAGTGCCCAACTGTGGCAGTGCCATCATCGGGTTGGTGACCCGGGCAAAAACAGGGAAAACACCATTTAAAAACCTGAAGCTGCCAGCTGTGCATCTCAGTTGTGTTTTCAGCTACCACGTGCAACGTTGGCAGCTGGGGTTTGGAAATGAGCCTGTCTGATCAAGGGCTGGCTAGGGAAGAAAGATAGTGGCCTAACGGATACTCCCTCCTACTGCGGGAGGGTGGGCAACAGATGCTGTAGCAAGCATCACCTGGGTGACCACAGGTGATGCTACAGACTGCCTTGCTAGAGAAGGGGGATGTTGGCTGGTGCCTTGCACTACTGCCCTAGCATGTGTGTGTGTGCACTTTTTATTCTTTGTTAACAGGATAAGGCCCACTAGGCACAAATGCCCATTTACAGAGGCAACCCAGGAGCTTGGGAGGTTAAGTGACTTGCTCAGAGTCATACAGTATGCAAGTGGAGGTTGTGGGAATCAAACCCAGGTCTGCTGAATGTACCAAGCACATTCACAGCTCATTACTCTAACCTCTAGGCTACACTGCCAGCACTCTTGCCACCAACATCTCAGGGGAGTGACAAAGAAAAGCTGAAATGACCCTGACTGCAGCAGTATGATGCTGGTCTCCCACAGGCTCTTCACTGCTGCCCTGTCCCATTCCCCCACTTGAATTTGGTCTCTGTGTGGTGGGGGACTCGGCACTCTTGTGGCTCCACCAGGAGGGAAACCCATGGAAGATGGAGGTAAGGGGGTAAGACCATGAGAAGGTGGATAAGGGGCTGGTGAGACCAGTGGTAGTGAACAACCTTGAAAGAAAGGGCACAAGCTTTTAAATTAAAAAAAACATGCTTTTCCAGTTTTTGCCCCCACACGCACATACATGCATACGCACACACTATGGTGTAAAACGTGACTTCCGACTCTGACTTTATCGGAAATCACTGGATAATTTGATAGCTTCACTGAACAACATATGTCTTGTACAAAGATGGTGTAGTACACAGGGTGTGATACCGTCTTTGTACAAGAAATGTGTAGGTCCAAGAAAAGGTATCAAACGATCCAGTGACTCCTGTTTTCAAGGACCAATATGCCTAAAATCTCTTTTACTTTTGCCGGAAAACACATCTATAAAATGCAGTAACTGTCGTAATGTGATTTCAATTACCTGCCAATCATGTGACCTTGGAAATCATTCATACTTCAAGTCAAAGTGCAACGTGATAGCAGCTTTATTTACGGTTTCAAATAACCAATAATAATCTGTTTTCTCTGCTCACTCCGTACATGCCCACGCTTAGTGCACATTTCTGGTCTGCTTGTAACAGAAATCTTCCTTTAACGAGCCGGCAGGTGAAACAAAATCTGTAACTGCCTTTGCAATGCAGATATGCAACAAATGTGTATTTTTCCTCACCGCTTGAATTACTGTATTATACGTGCTAGTAGTATGTTGTGTATTATGTTAATGTTTCGTACTTTGACGAGGAGCTTTTGTAAATGAGTCTTTGACTCAAAGGTTGTAAATCTGAATTACTCAATAAATAAATAAATAAACTACAGTGTAATTACACCCTGCTGCATGTAATTAATGATTACCTACCCCGCAGTTACACTGAAACTGACACTTAAAGTGTAACCCAAAATGTTTGTGTTGTTGCGGCAAGGAAAAATAAATGCACTGATCTACTTATTTCTTTTCTAGGTATTTTCATGGAGCGGCAAGCAAAATTTATTTTCTTTCTCTCACAGTGGTTGACTGGTATCAGCAGTCCTGGATCAACCCAAAACCAACTAGAACTAACAGTCCAGGTTTGCTTCGGGCTGATCAGTACCGAGAGTGCTAGATCACTTTTGGGACAGGCTGGTACCAGCAGTCTCAGAGTGACCCATAACAAACAGGAGCCAACAATGAGATCTTCTGCGACTGATCAGTACCAACAATGCTTGGTCATCTTGGGACAGGCTGGTACCAGCAGTAATGGATCGACCCAACACAAACTGGTACCAACAGTCCAGGATTACTTTGAAACTGACTGGTAACAGCCGCAAGGTTAGTTTGAAACTTCCTGGTATTGGCAGTTCTGGGAGGCTAACTGACCCAAATGTCCTGGATTGGTTTGGAGCTGACTGGTACTAACAGTGCAAGATCATTTTGGGACAGGCTGGTACCAGCAGTCCCAGAATGACCTAAAACAAACTGGAATGACTAGATCAGGATCAGTCTGGTATTAATCCAGAGGTGCCAGCTGGCTTGGGACTGTACTACATATGAAAATTAGAGACTAGACAGATGATGAGAATGAAAGGCAACCTGTCCCTTTAAAGGGACCCAAACAGTTCCATGTATGGAAAAAGTAGTGGTAAACACAGGGTGGATCAAAACTCTGACAACTTCTCTTCATCTTTCACAGTGTGTGTATGTTGTGACGTCAGGACTTTATTGCTTCCAGTGACCTACTAAACCTATCGCTGCTCAGTGCCTGAGCTGATCTTCACTCCCTACATGGACATTCGAGAATTTATGGTCTGCTGATAGCAGCACTGTGGAAATTTGTACTTTGTCCTTTATGGATAAACAAGAGCAAAAAATATATATATATATATATACACACACATATATAGCAATTTACTGTACTTTACTTAACGTTAGCATATTAAGTCCTAGGTCAGCCTAGAAGCAACTTTAATTGGTATCAGCGGTCACAATGTGGCCTGCAACTAGTGGTACCAACAGTTCTGGTGCAGCCTGGGACTAGCTGGTACCAGCATGGAGATGCTGGTACCAGCACTGGAGATACTGGTACCAGCAGTCCTGGTTTGGCCTTGGAGTAAGTGGTACTAGTGTGACAGGTTTCTGCCCCAATTGTCTCTGACTATGTCTGGTCGACTGTTACCTGCTTTCTTTGTATTTGATGGCTGTATTTACTGTTGGTGCATTGCTCCCTCTGTGTTGTTTTCTCCCAATATTGTACCACACTCTGTAGTCGGCACTGTTATCTGACTTTCGTTCTGTAATGTATTTTGCTTCTCTTTGTTATTACTGTTGTTGCTGCAAATATTGTACCATGCATTCATTCTGTACTGTGCTTTGATTGTCAGTATTTCTGGAGTTGTTACTGTAGTCATTGTTCTAAACACTTATTTTTTTTTTTTTTTTATTTACCTTTCTATTTGCTATTTTATTTACCTTTCTATACTTGTAACTTGTTCTTCTGACATGCAGCTTTGTAAATGAGTCTCTGACTCAAAAGTCTGTAATTCCAAATTATAAATAAATAAAATTTAAAAAGTCCAAAAGACCCCATTACTGCTTCTGCTTTTCAGAGTAGAGCCTGGGGAAAAGTCTTGTGTTCTTTTGCTGTCGCTTTGCAGTATTTTTCCCATCTCTCTCTCTCTCTCTCTCTCTCTCTCTCTCTCTCATGGGTTGCAGGTGCCATGTCTCTGGGGTGTCTGCAGGTTAGACTGGCAGGGTGGAGTTGTGTCCTGGGGTCCACAGAACTGCAGCTTCCCGGTATTTCTCCCCTTGTGCTGATCATTTAAGGTTTTTTTTCTCTTTCTTTCTCATCTTTCCTGCTGCACTTTGTTTCTAAGTCCTAACCCCCATCCCCACTAGATACCTGTAGACAGGCAGCCAGATTTGAGTTTTGGGAGGAAAGAAAAGGCACTGGTTTCCCGAGTTACCCTGTTGGGGACCACAGGCCTTGGGGAAGGGCAAAGGTTGTTACCACCTGGTCCTTTGCTGTAATAGTTGATGCCTTTAGGGCAACTGTATTGATTTGTAGCAGAAAACGACTAAATAATCAATAACATTTATAAACTGTGTTGGGAAAATCCTGCCCTATGATCATTGGTTGGTTGGGGCTGAAAAGGTGTGCATTTAGGTATCAGCAACCCGGTTACACACTTCTTCCAGCACCAGAGCCACATTACAGAGTTCAATCAGTATTAAATCAGTACACCTGTAAGCAGAACTAACTCAGCATATTCACTAAACAGTTTAGCTTCATTTGAAAACTGCCATTTAATATAAATAAGCATGCCCTGGACAGTCATAACTGCTTCTCCCTTTGTTAGAATCAACTTTCATTTTAACTTTTTTCCTGTGTGCAAGGATCATATTAAAACATGCATTTCAAGTGTAAAATGCTGTATTTATTTTCTCTTTTAAAACCCATTTAATAAGCGTAGTAATACACTTCAGGGTTGATGGGCTGTGGTGGAACAACCAATGCCCCAGGTGTTTGAAGGCATTTACAGTAGCTGAACTGCTGTTATGAAACTGAACTGCTGTTATGAAGCTGATCTGCTGTTATGAAGCATGCTAAATGTTTCAGCAGCATTTTCAAATGTAGTCATTTTTCTTTAAACCTTACTGACGGCACCTGTTTACACACTCTGACTCTCACAATGGCAGGGTGCATGACCTGTGTGAATACCATGTGGCACTCGTGACGGGTCTCAGGGCAAGCAAAAGGCTGTATATGTCTCTCAAGATTTAGAATACACAGCAACGCCCGGCCTGTCAGCGCAGCAGTTAGTTCTGCTTCGGCGCCGGTGACCGGAGTTCGAATGGACTTGGGCACTGGAGGCGGCCAGGGGGAAAAGGCAGGCGTCAACGACTGCTCACCTTCTCCCATGGGGAAGGTGGGTCTGTGGCCTGGTGTTTGCTGACTCCTGGCAGAGGCCAGAAACAGCAATGCATCAGGCCCCACTGAATAGGGAGCATGACAGATGTCGGCATGCGCCTTTGAGGTCAGTGGCACGCCACACTCCAAAGGGGAAAATGGAAAATGGCACCACAGCCAACCGGATGATGGACGTTGGACCCTCGCTGCCATAGAGCCCCAGACAGTCCGGACCAACCCCAGCAGCAACCAGCCCAACTGGTTATGCCACCGGCTTGTTCCCCAGAAGGAAGACCCACCCGACAGGGTATAGCCGGGTTTTCCTGAGGGATGCTGATATGAAGCTGCAGATAGCGACGAGGTGATGAGCAGTGCAGAGGTCCCAGGTGGCCCAAGGAGTGGCCGACTGGGCAGAGGAGGGAGCAAAAAAAAAAGAATACACAGCAACACACTGGCCCGTGGCATTGTGGGTTGAGGCACTGGACACCACACCTTGCGCCCACGCCGCAAACCAGGTTCGGAATGAACCCAAGCGCAGTGGTCGGTGGAGGGGAGACAAGGAGTGGGTTGAGCTGCCGTAGGTGGCTCTCTCTCCTGGGAAGGATGTGCTTGCTCCCCCCATAGTTCCACTCCCATCGGGTGGAGGTGCAATGGAAGCATAGGCTGAGGGGGCGCAGGCGACTGCCTGGGGTGGGCAGAAGGTGCTGAGCCGGGTATCTGGCATGCATGTGCACCTCCACGCCCATGCATGCATGTGTCTAACGGGGTCCCAAGTGGTTGAAAACTGGGGAAAAAGCACAAACCATATATGAAAAGAATACACAGCAACCCCACCCTGCTGTGCATTATTGGTTACTTAGCTTGCTGGTGCAAATCAAGTCTGCCTGCCCTCAGTTCACTTCCAGGTGAGCTCTAGGCTGAGGTGACTCACTGGCCTCCCATTAGAACAGCTTTTTTCATTTTGTTTTATCCAGGCCATACTCCACTGCAGGATACACCCTGCCGCAGGCCCCAGCCCTTCTGCTCCTGACCAATACCCCGCTGGCTTTCCCTCCATGACAGGAGCTGTTGGGGAGGAGGCTATCCTCCCTAAAGTGATCCACTGGTGTGGGCAGGTTCAGGTGGTGGTCGGCCCAGGACCTGACAATAAAATAAGGGACTGGACGACATACAGAGGTGTATGTTGTGTTCTCTGCTTTTGTCCCTTTGTTCTTCCCTCCCATTGTCTTAGACAGAACTCTTGCAGCCTCAGCTGCATGCAGCGACATCCTTCTGAGGAAGGAAGCTCCCTTGGCCCATGGCTCAAGTGCCATGGCACCAGTTGCCCCAGCAGCTGCTGCAGCCAAACCAGCCTCCTGACAGGCTGTCCCGAACTCGCTCCCACTACCCTGCTTCTATGCACCAGAGTCTTTTGTATGTTTTGCTTACTTTAATAATAAAAGTGTGGCACTGATGTTAATTAATGGAAGGGTAACTCTTATTTTCTGGGCTATCAGGAGTGTTGGAGCTGGCCCAGTGGTGCTAAGGGTTGAGGCACTGGATGCCACACCACACAACATGCCGGCACCCGGTCTCAAGAACGAACCTGAGTCATCGGGGGCTGCATGGGGGAGAGAGGATTGAATATCTGGAGGACAGCTTCCCTCTCTGAGGAGGGATCCAGGCTTGCCTGGCATTGCAGTGGCTCCAGATGGAGACTGGAGGTACTGCACATGTCAGGGCAGCAAAGTAGTGGGCAGAGCTGCGGCGGGCGGCTCCAGGTGGAGACCGGAGGCACTGCACATGTCAGGGCAGCAAAGTAGTGGGGCGGAGCTGCAGCGGGCAGCTCCAGGTGGAGACTGGAGGCACTGCACATGTCAGGGGCAGCAAAGTAATGAGGTGGAGCTGTGGCGGCATCACTAGATGCCATTGCACATCTGAGCCCGGGAGGACGAACACAAAGAAAACCACCCCTGCCTCAGGGTAGGCGGAAGGTTGGATCAGTGGCCACGGTCCCATGCCCAATGTCAGGCTCCTCTGCTATGTGCCTCTGTGTGTCTCTCTCCTCCTCTCCGGTCCTCGTCTGGATTATAGATAGAGTGCTGGAAGGAGATGGCAGTCCTGCCCTTGGGGACTTAGAGCTGGGGAGAGAAGTGAGCGGCTGGATGAGGCAGGAAAGCAAGTGCCCGGCCGGAGGGTGAGGTGGAAGGAAGGAGCTGGGCGGGCAGCAGAACCCGTGAGCTGAGTATCCCTTTGAGAGTGGCCACCAGGGTACGTGCAAAAATAAAGTTCGAAAAAAAAAGGAGGAGTTAGCCTGTTTTGCCTTTCCACAGCTAAAAGGGCAGCTGGACCAGCAGGAAAACTGGAGAAAGAGGCAAAGAATTACCGTCGATAAAATAAATCAAAGAGCCGTACGCCCGGCGCAGTGATTAGTTTCGGCTTACGGCGCGGCGACCGGGTTGAGGGAGCGGATCCGGGTCGCTCGGAGGGCGGGCCGGGGAGAAGGCTTGAGCGCCGTAGGCAGCCTCCTTCTCCGGGGAGGGTCCCACCAGTATCCGGGCGCTGATGAGGGTTCTAGCGGAGGCTGGGAGAACTCACGCCACCGGCCTGAGGTCAGGAGGGCGAGGTAGGCGGGTGGACGCTGGCGTCATTGCACGCCCCGCCTCCTCGAGGGTGGGGAAACATAAAAAAGGATAAAATCCCTGCCTTGCGCTCTACATGACGCTCTGCCCTGGACTGCCCTGATTGGCCACCGGAGCCGTTTCCCTAACCAGATACAGTTCCGCCGGCCGATAAAGGGGTCGGTACCGCGCCCCGCCTCTGGGAGGTAAGCCAGGGATGACCTGGGGATTCGGCAATGTCCGTGGTCGGGGCTCCAGGGTCCGTGACCAGAGCAGACCAACGACGGAAGGGCAGGGGCATAAAGAGGTAAAATAAAAAAATAAAAAATCAAACAGAAACAGAACAAAATGCCTGCTGGGGGCTCCAGGTGCAGCTGTGTGCAGCACTGCAGTCTCCTACAGCGGACTTAGAACATCATTTGACATTTTGGGTGACCAAACAGTCCCCCACTCCAAAAGGCCATCATTGCAGGTTGGGTCCAAACACATGGAAGCCGGAGGGTGAAAAGGTCCATCCATACCTTTCAGTGGCCCCAACTCTGTATTAGATGATTGAGGAAGGCACTAGAGACAAGTTGCAGCCCACTGTGGGGTGAAACCACAACTGAAAGAACCCAGGAGGCCTATGGTTAGTGTTGTGAGATGACAGTGACAGGATGGAGGAATGGATGAAGGTAAGAAAAAAATGTGCACACAAAAATGGCTCGCTACAGGGCATCATTGGAGCTTTGCTTTGCTGTGAATCTGACTCCATCTATCATTATTTTTACAGTATCAAATCAGGCTAGCAGTCCAGCCTAGAGGATAGAGTAATGAGCTGTCAATGAGTTTGGTACATCCAGCAGACCTGGGTTTGAGTCCCCAACCTCCACTTGCTTACTGTGTGACTGAGCAAGTCACTTATCCACCACAGTGCTCTGGGTCACCCCTGAAAACAGGCACTTGTGCCCTTTGGATTGTATCCAGTTACCAAAGAATAAAGAAAGAAAGAACGAAAATAAAAATTCCAGATTACCCATGGCATCAGAAATAAAAAAAAAAAAGATTCAAATAACAAAACAAATTGCTGACAACAATGGTTTATTTGCACATACAACTAAATTACTGCTGTTACAAAGCAGTGACTCCCTAGCAATGCAACTTATGTAACAAATGGAGTCTTTGATTAGTGAAGCATTTTACACAGACATATCCATAAATCATTCACACACGATATACAGTAGCTTTGATCAGTGCGTGTGTGTGTGTGTGTGTGTGTGTGTGTGTGTGGGTGGGGGTACATTATGCTATATTCGGGTACTGTTTCTGCCAGATTTCTGTTTTTAAGTTTTTTATTCATTGTTCTACACACCCATCCTCACCCACCCCACAGACTCCTGTCTCTGACTTCTCCTCTTTCAGGATGGCCTCCTGACTGCTGCCCATCTGGGTCTGTGGCCCTACACCCATCAGCTGTAGCCAGCCCTGCTGATCCATAGCCCCACCCCAGGGATCCTCTCCCCAACCAAGCCCAAGCAGCGGCTGTTCACTGAATGACACGGTACAACAGTTCCAGTCCCAGGGTCTCCTGGATCCTAATTTTATTTCAGAATGAAATTAGCATTGAGGTTCCACTTAAGAGAAAGAACAGATCCCAACAGAAAATCAGCTCTAAGCACCTTGTGTGCTCCTCCACCCCGCCCTGAGCTTCAGGTTTGAATGTAACCGAGTTCAGAGATGCCTGGCCAGGATAAAGGGTTCTAACTTGCATGTCTGTATATTTTATGACACTTTCAAACAAATTGAGGGCTGAGCTTATCTGTGCTTTTCTGTGTGACGCAAATAAACAAATCAAACGAAAGAAAAGCCACTATGGTTCTCAAAAGAGGTGGCGGGAAGGTTAGGGAGAAAAAGATAGCATATAGGAAGTATAAGGAAACACAGAAGGAGCAGGATGGAGAGCTGTACCAGTTAAGGCAGAAGGAAGCAGGGAGGGAAGTCAGAATAGCAAAGGCCCAAACTGAGGAAAGATAGCCAACTCAGTTAAGAAGGGGATAAAACCTTTTATAGGTACATCAGGAGCAAAGAAAGACAAGGGAGAGATAGTGAGGCTGAATAGAAGGGACGTGGGTGGGCAGAGAGGACAGTGAAAAAGCAGGAATACTGAACAAATGCTTCTGCTCAGTATTCATGAAAGAGGAGGGGAGGTGCTAATCCAATTAACTGAAGCACTCTGAATAGGGGGTCGATCCCAGTCCTTTCACAGAAGAAAGGGTTCTAAAAGAACCCTAAAACTGAAGGTGGACAAAGCAATGGTGCCTGATGGAATTCACCCCATAATTTAAAAGAATTAAGGGAGAACTAGTGACACCGCTGACTACCCTTTTAACAAATCATGGGAGGATGGTGTGGTACCTGAGGACTGGAGGAAGGCAGATGTGATTCCCTTCATAAAAGTGGGAGCAAGACAGAGGCAGGAAGCTACAGACCTGTCAGTTTGACCTCTGTGGTAGGGAAAGTGATGGAATCACTTCTGAAGGAAAGAATTATTGAGTACCTAGAGACCAGTGGGGCACAGGACCCACAGCAGCATGATTTCACAGTGGGAAGGTCATGTCAGACAAATCTATTGATTTCTTTGATTGGGTGACCAAAGCAGTAGACCAGGAGGGGCTGTGGACATGGCCTACCTAGACTTTAACGCATCTGACACAGTCCCACACAATAGATTAATAATCAAATTAACCAGCCTGGGAGTGGGTCCCAGGGTGGTAGCCTGGATAAACCACTGACTGGACAACAGGACACAGAAGGTAATTGTAAATGGAATCCACTGTGAAGAAAGAGGGTTACTAGTGGGGTACCGCAGGGTTCAGTACTGGGTCCAGTCCTTTTAATGTCTTTATAAGTGACATTGCAGAGGAACGGAAGGAAAAGTATGCCTCTTTGCAGATGACACAAAGATCTGCAACAGAGTTGATAACAGGCATGGAAAGGATGAGAAGGGACTTGGCAAGGTTGGAGGAATGGTCGAAGTATTGCAGCTTGGATTCAATGCAAAGAAGTGCAAAATAATGCACCTGGAAACAAAAACCTAGGGAAGATTACACAATGGGGGAGGTAGTAACAACAACAACAAAATGGAAAGGGACCTGGGGAATAATCATATCGGATGACCTTAGTTAGCAAGCAATGTGAGAAGGCAGTAGGGAGGTCTGGGGGATACTGGGATGTATAGGGAGAGGCATCACCAGCAGAAAACAGGAAGTTGTTATCCCTATGTACAGACAGTTGGTGAGACCCCATCTGGAGTACTGTGTCCAGTTCTGGAGACCCCATCTCCATAAAGACATAGACAGGATGGAAGCAGTCCAGAGGAGGGTAACTAAAATGGTGCAGGGTCTGCAAGAGAAGCCATATGAGGAGAGACTAAAGAAGCTTAATATGTATACCCTCGAGTAAAGGAGGGAGAAGGGGACATGATAGAAATTTTTAAGTACCTCAGTGGAATCAACAAAGTCGGGTAGCATCTTTCAGAAAAGAGATGTGCAAGAACAAGGGGACACAATTTGAAGATAGAGGGGAGGCTCAGGGGCAATGTGAGGAAGCATTTTTCACAGAGAGGTTTGTGGATGTATGGAACAGCCTTCCTGAGGAGGTTGTGGGGTCTAAAACTGTGGGAGAATTCAAGAATGCATGGGACAGACATAAGGCAATTCTTGTGGGGGTGGGAAGAAATAGGCTATTGGTTAACTAGGATCTGCAGCTTATCCTGTAGGTAGGGAAATGGGCAGACTAGGTGGGCCAAGTGGTCCTTATCTGCCGTCCAAGGCTATGTTTCTATGTCAACCTTCTTTCTCTGTTATGCGTTATAAAAATATAATAAAAGCATAATACAAACAAGTTACAAAAGAGAAAATCAATCTCCTTGTCCCTCAGGCGTCATCTGCTCCTGATGCCTGTCAATACATGATGTCATAATCCTTTGTTTATGACTCATAACTGGTTGCCATGGAAATGGTTGTGAGTCACAGGCAGCTGATTATGACATCACAGAGAAACAGCAGCAGCAGATGCAGTGGAAAGGACAGGGATGTTGCTTCCAAAGAAATTTCCTTTGTAATGAATAAGGGGAAGATAAAAATAAAAATACAGGAATGTAACTAAAATGATTTGCAATTTCCAAAGCTTTCCGAGGCGTTGCAGTTATTTTCTAATTCTGTGAATGTTTCCATGCACTGGAGTTTGCACTGCAGACTTGACTCCCATCACAGGCGGGTCTTACAGGCGCTGCCCAGGGAAGGAGAGTGTTTCCTGTTCTGTCGTCTCGTGCCTCTTGGTTGGGACAAGGGCAGGTTTGACATTGGTTCATTGCACCCCCATGCAGGACAGGTATGACTGGGTGGGATCAGCAGAGACAGGAGGGTGGATTAAAAGGAAGTAAACATCCCTTTCCGGCTGAACAAGGATCCTGTAAATGCTGCCTTATTCTCTCATAACCTTCTGGTGACTTCACCATCCCCAGCCTCCACCCCCACGCACTTCAAATGAGAACGTTTGAAGCTGAGGTCCCACAGTAGTCAACATCGTAGAAGCATATTGGGAGGGTATGGCAGTAAGGCATCTGAGGGGCCTTTCATCCAGTATCTGGGTACGAGTCAGTATGTCTGACAAAGTAGGGGGTCACATAAAACAGAATATATATTTTTGTTAGCATGCTTTATGCTGTGCGCTCCACCCACATCAGTCTGCTACTTCACCCAGCCCGTCACCTGCCACCTCAGGACTTAGCCTTCACTCCCGTTCCCCATGGATGACCCTCCACGGGAAGGGCTGCTGGTGGCCACCACACCTCTCAACCTCCTGCCTCATAAATCAGGGACAAGGCTTAGAAAATCAGGGACACATCTTCAAATTGGTGATATCTACTCAGGAACCTGGCATAATAAGGGACTTGGTGTAAAATGTATTTTCTAAGGAAGAACAAATCTGTAACTTTAATGTTTGACGTTATTTTGTGCTTATAACCCTACTGTTTGGTCACAGAAACACAATTTT
Organism: Neoceratodus forsteri; assembly: GCA_016271365.2. Classification (NCBI taxonomy): domain Eukaryota; kingdom Metazoa; phylum Chordata; order Ceratodontiformes; family Ceratodontidae; genus Neoceratodus; species Neoceratodus forsteri. The sequence continues at coordinate 24,567,202 of JADMNL010000029.1, read as the reverse complement.
TAGGAGGAACAGAGTCAAATTTTGAGGTAAAATCAGGACATCCCTGAAAATCAGGGACAGTTGAGAGAGCAGTGGCCACCCCAGCTCCCCAACAAAGTCGAGTGTCAGGGCAGGAGTGAGAGCCCAGTTGGTTTTATGGTACCTGTGACGGGTGACATATGGCACAAAAGCAGTCTGGGGTTTCGATTGTTTACTACCCTAGCCTATGGGATGTTGTGGAGACTCTGTTCGATGCACATGCACACTCAGAGCATGCTATGTGTATCAGAGCTATGACATCCGCCTTCCTCAGTTACTGGCTCCAGCTTGCAGCACCGCCTGTGGTCACCAGGTGGCAGTACTGCAGCAGAGACCAGGAGTCTTCCTTCCCTGAGGAGGCAAACAGCTACTGTGATGCTCTACCATCCATCCACACCCAGCTAACCCTGCAAGGACCCAGGCTTGTTACCGAGACTCAGGTTGCGGCGTCGGCAGTGGCAGCGCTGCTGATGGACTAGCCCATAAAGAATAGTAAAACCTGAGCTCTGGCACTGTCATGCTAGACTGCTTACAATCTATTTCCCCAACAGCGTGTTTACAAATCCGAGCATTCCGCTGCTTGAGACTTGCCAGTCCCAGCATTTGCACCTGCCTGATTGGTGCCTTGCTCATGAAAATGATCCTGCTGCTGCGATGTCCAAAAGTACTCCAACCGTTTGGAGTGATGTCACTCATAAAATTATCCCTACGGGTCTCCCATACTTCCCAGTTTGTTTAGCTGCCCTCTCCGCCAGCATCAGCAAAGTTATGGCGTGATGCCAGGAGAAGCGCGGGGATGAGCTCCATTTTAGTCGATGGGGGTACCTTTCAAGTAATTTTCTAAATTCGGACACCGGTTGACTAACAAGACCCTGATAGTCGACCCGTGCCCACATTTCATCACCAACTGTCATTGCAATATAGAAAAATGACTTGAAGGTACCCCATCGAGCTAAATGAAGCTCATCCCTCGCTCTCCTGGCATCACGTCGCCTTTTGCTGGCAGGCGGCGGCGATGTGGGCAACTAAACAAACTCGAAAGTATCGAGACCAGTAGAGATCAACCCCTGACCGATAATACTCCAAAGCGATTGAAGTACTGAACATCGCAGTGCCTCAATGGATCAAGTCCCATTCCTAGATTTATCTGCTGTGCCAGTAATATAGCCACCATGGAGAAGTGTAACCAGCCTTCCTCCCATAAAGCATGTGCATGTACGTGCATCTGTGTGTATACACATCTTTGTACATGTGTGCATAATTGTGTGTGTGTTTCTGTATGCATGTGTGTGTGCGTGTATACACATCTTTGTACATGTGTGTCAATAATTGTGTGTGTGTGTGTGTGTTTCTGTATGCATGTGTGTGTGTGCGTGTGACTGTGTGTGAGTCTTAACAGTTCCCCACCACCTGATCCTTCACTCCAGGAACATCAGAGGAATCAGCTGAAGGCAAACCCCCTCCCCGACTCCTTCCATTTCCCAGTTCTGTGTGGAATGAGAGGAATACTGTATTTCCTTTGAGGTTAAGAGTCTGACATGTGTCCGCATCTTCGCCAGATGAGAACACCAACCAGGATTGTACAGGCAACTAGAAGTAGAGCCAACTGGAGGAAGAGCTGGTGTCGTTCAGAGAGGAAGTAGCAGCAGTCCATTCAGCAGGGTTCTGAGACGTTCAGGCCTGGGGAGTCAAAATAAGAAACCACTTGTAATGTTTCAAGAAAATGCAAAATATTAAGATTGGCTCCTATAGTTCCATTTAGAACCTCAAACAGTCCTAAAAATTGCAGCTTTAACGAGATAGAATGACAGGGCAGACCAGGTGGATGAAAGTGCCTGTCCTAATGTATGTATGGGTAAGCAATAACACACAGCAGGTATGAGTTAATGCTAAAAATGTATACCCCAGGTGTGCTGTGAGGCATGAGACACAGCTGAGTGCCTTCAAGCACTTGGGAGGTGTGGTAACTTATGACACCTCTGCACACCTGGCATGTGTTATTGCACTTACAAAATTATTTTAAAAGTTAAAACTAAAAGAAAAAGTAAAATCAGAACCATATGGTATTATGACATTAATCCTCAGTCTTGTGACTAGTTTTGATCGGATTGCAAGCCATTTTGTAAATGTGTCTATGGACCCAGTAATTTGCAGATATGTGCATGTTAATTATATGCTAATTACATGCTAATGAGTTATTTTCATTTTGATCTTCTAGCTGTTGATTAAAGGGAGGGAAAAGTGTCAGCACTACGTCAGCCACACTACTGTCACAGACATTAGCCATCGCCAGAACAAGAAAAAGCAAAACAGCTCCACCGGCAGTGCCAGCTTGCAGCACATCATCCAGATTCTGACTAGGTGTTCTGCAAACAGCACTGGAAGGGGTTCAAGTCCCATCACTGCACATTCTATTTTACGACTATAGCCCACTGGCTAAAACACAACTTACTGTGGTGATCCACAGCAACCTGAAACTAGAATAATAAATCTGTGCAGGCAGGTGTGCTGCTGTAGCTGTGACATGTTTGGCTGTACAAACTAATTACGAGCATGCTTATTCTACTTTTTCTTTTTGTCATAATAGTTTATATTTTATATATATATATATATATATATATATATATATATATATATATATATATATATATATATACACACACACACACACACACACGTATATATATATATATATATTTTTTTTTTTTAAAGAAAAGGTAAAATAGCATACATAGATGGGCGATTCCAGAACAAATGGTGTAACTTGCACATGGCTGTGAGTTATGCCATTCAGCCGCTACGCTGGGGACCCTATGCTGCATTTCAAGATGGCAGGGTCCGGCATATTACAACATATGGGTTACGCTATGTGGAGGCTAACACCACTGCGCGTAGGCGTAAATGCTCCGCATGTCACAAGTCACGGCCCATGACTGGCAGCTTCCTCAAGCCCCCACCCGAACAGCAGGGCAGACACCAGGGGGCATGGGGGCAGGACAGATGGCACAGGTGCCCTGAGGTGCACAGGTGCCCTGAGGGCGCTCAGGTGTCACGGAACCCTGGGGTCCCTAGCCGAGTGTGGGTGTGGGGGCATGGATGTGCTTGTGGGATCATGGGGTGCAGATTGGCTCTGTTGCTGCGGTGCAGGCATCTGATGGTGCCAGCAGTTGGATGCCTTGGGACAGCTCAGAGCTGCCCTAACTTAGCTTTGCCAGTCGGCTTTTGGAATCAGCTGGTGGGTTACGACAGTTGCCCTCCTGGAACAGGGCACAGTTGCTGTCGTAACCCACACTTGTGCCATGTCATTGCAGGCTGCAGCGTAGTAGGTGGCGTAACCCACAATTGTCATAGCCCACACCTGACATGGCGCAGGCGCCTCCTGGAATAAGGCTGGTGTAGCATGGCGAAGTTGCGAGATACACCATGGGGTTTGGCGTATCTTGGCTTATGCCAGCGTGAGCTCTCTTGGAATCAGGCTGAGTATTACAGAATATAGCATGGAGTAATATAAACAGCTCATCACAGATATTTAAGTACATACCTATAATTTATACAAATTAAGGTAAGTAAAAAAGTAACTAGTTAATTCATAACATTATATTTGGAAATTAGATTTATAGCCAAGCTGACACATACTAACAATCAAACAAATTAACGAGAGCATTAACCTGCTAGAACAGAAGTCATATATTGCTGTATTAATTGTCATTACTATTATGTGAAACCTGCTCAACGTATTCAGCTCCTGGGGAGTCATCTTCTGTAAAACCCGTCTAGTCTATCGGAGAGTAAATAAGAGATTCTCTCATTACTGGCAGTATAACTCATCATATTCAGCCATTCAGGGAATGAGGGGACCCTGGGGGCTTTCCAGTACTTCAGTATTAAACGTTTAGCACATACAGTGGCCACAGAGAGCCATAGCATCTGTTGGTACGTAAGCATAAGAGTAGGAGGGAAATTCCTAAATATATATATCTAGGGAAAGAGGTACTATGCTAGACATACAGGAATCGCATATTCTACCCACCTCAGTCCAGAATTCTTTCAATTTCGGACAGTCTCATAACACGTAAAATATTGGCATCGGAGGACTTAACACTTCCAACAATGAGAGTCAGGAGAAATACCCAGTTCATAGAGCGTAGCAGGGGACATATAATATCGATGTAGAGTTCTGAATTGGATACGCTTACCTTGGACATCTTTGTTCCCATGATAAGCCTGATCCCAGGCAGAGCTCCAATCTTGCTCCTCTATTATAATTCCCAGATCCAGCTTACGCTACTGATGCTTTGGGGTGGGGAGTAGGCTACAGAACAAGTAATGAGTGTATTTGAAGACCGTAAGGTGGCACAAGCCACTGCAAAGCTCCAATAAGTCACAGATGGCCGGTAGCTCACGGCCGACTCCACGGTGCTATGACTGGTGAGCTGTTGGTAATACTGGTGATCCTGTTTTTTCCCACACAGATTTTTCTTGCCCAGAGCTGGCCAGTCATCAACCCCACCCACCCAGTCAGCACATACCTCCCTCAGGACTTACCAGCATGAGTTCCTCATGGTTCCCTCCCCATTGTGGGCCACAAAGGGAGAGCCGGCCTCCCACTGAGAACACACCCATATTGCTGGACCTGGGTGGCAGTGAGGTCTGAGGAATGGGCCAAGCTTCATATGCCCATTACATTTTCTGTTTTGCCCTGCCCCCGATGTTGGGTACAGCCCTCATGACAGCCTCGCATGCCACAGACATACCCCTGTGAAGGAGCAAGCTGCCCGCCCACTGCAGGGGTCATCAGCATGCTGGATCCTGATGCCTACCCTCTCTGAGCCAAGAGCACAGCCATGTGGCAATATCTTCCCAGCCCTAGGGCCAGCCCACCCCAGCCACTGAGTTCACTCCGAACCGGGTCACAATTGCAGGAGGTAGAGTGCCACCTGTTGGGCTCTGGGCAGACTCATGACCCAGGTTTTGTGTCCAAACCCAGGAGTGCTGCAATGGTATGCAGAAGGTGGAGGTCACTTCCTGAAGAGAAGGTGACCAAGAGAATAAAAAATAAAATAGTAAAAAAAAAAAAAATAAGAATCATTGAGGACTTGCATTTTCAACCACGTTTCCACTTCCTTGTTCACACTGCTCTGCCCATCTCTCCGTCTGCTGCCTCAGCTCTTCCAGCAGCTCTTAGCCATCTCTTCTCACTTTTCCAGCTTAGCTAATAAGACAGAAATCAAAAGCTGTAATAATTGGAGTGGTTATAACATGTTTACCAGAGAACAGATATGACATGAATATCACAAGTGTTGCAAAGTTTCAAAATGTTGTACATTTTCCCATTTGTGCCAGTAGATTTTTCGCTTAAGTTTTGCGGCAGTAAATTTCAGGTTTTGCCATCAGACTTTGGCATTTACCAGGCCCTAGATGACCCAGTGGCACCACCCTATGCTGCTGTGCATGTGATTCGGGTTTGGGAAGGAGCCTGGAAAGCTGCATTGGGTTGAGACCATGGGTTGGATCAGCTGCTGCTTGGCAGTATGCCCCGCCGGAAGAGGTTCTGGTGTCACTGCACCATCTGCAGGAGGGCCAGGATGCTTGCTTTCACTACAGTGAGCGGTGTACACACAGTGCCAACAAGGCTATCAATTGCCAAGGGGTGGAAGGAGGGTTAGAGAGAAAATGGTGAAAGATAAATCACCAGCCGGCATCAGAATGACTGCTCAGCCTGAATGACAGGTGGCTGACTGGAGAAATAAAACCTATATAAAAAAAAACATAAAACACCCTTGACATTCACCACAGGAACTTTTGCAAATGTAGGCACAAAAGGATTTTTCTGGCTGGCACAGTGGCAGAGTGCTATCTTGCTACCTGGGAGAATGGGGTTTGTGTCTGAGCCCTTGAATCTCAAACTGAGCAGGCTGGTAACAGACATGAGGCCCCTGCCATTTGAAACAGAGGAAGCAGGCCTTGTGCCATTCACGTATACCCTGCTGGGTGACAGAGTGCAGCAGTGGCATGACTGGCATTGGCTGGGAAGGCAGCTGCTCACCCACCCTCCAAGCTGTAGGAATGGTGCAGCCATAGAAGCATCTGGTCATTGAAGGGGGACAGAGGGCCACCCTCATAGCCCAGTGGCAGAGTCTCGTGCTCCCATGCAGGTGACTGGAGTCTGCAAGTGGACTCCAGTTGGCCATGTCGTGGGCAGGTGGGTGCTGCAAACAACTGCCAGAGGGCAGCGTACATGGCCAGAGAGGGCTGGCAGCTGGTTCCAGTGTTCCTGCAGGTGGGCCAGGAAGCTTGTTCTTTCCACATGGGCACTCGGTACATCTGAGGACAAAGGGCATAGCTCATTCCAGAAGGAGGTGGAGGCAAGGGGTGGGAACTAGGGCATAAATCCTGTTGTCTGCATGAAAATACAATCAGCCTGAACACTGTATATCCCTGATTAACAGAGTCTCTCCCTGGATGACAGCAGGAGCAAGAAATAAAAGTCTGTATGTAAAAAAGAAAAGAAAAGTGGGGACAAAAGTAAAATGAGACAAATGGGGTTAAACAACATAAATTAAAAAGACAAACTTCATGTTTCAAGAAATTCTGCCCAGTTGAGAATTTCATGGAAGTACCACATTTTAGGCTGGTCCAGTGCTGTCCCACCGTGCACTGCACACGCCGCCTGGGAAACTGGGAATGAGGTGCAATTTCTGGAATCCCACATTGAGATGACTTGGGCCATGTGCATTGTAAGGGTGAAATGTTCAACCCCTGGAGGGAGGGGCATGGGCCACTAATGATAGCCAAAGACCAGCCGGTCAAGTACAAGCGCAGCAATGGCATCAGCTGTGAAATGCAGTGCTCTACCACAAGAAGGAGGGCGAGCCACGGTGAGTGAAAACACTGGGTGTGAGAAGGAACAGGGAGAGCCAAGGAAAAAACATAATGAGGCGGACTCAGCCTTGGGGAAATAAGAACTGCAGTATCTGAAATAATGCTCCCTTACATGTATGATGACACCCCACCCTCAATCCCTTGCCCTTGTGCTGGATCCAGTTCCCTGGTGATCCCCACCTGGAAAGCAGACAGCAGGGTGAGGAGGACACAACTGACTGCAAGGTTGAGGAGATGCCCCATAAAAATATGTTCCTGATTGCAATGAGACTATTAAAGAGCAACTGACACATCTCAGTATTTTACTGTAAGGATGCAGGAGCACAATCGTTCCCCACCACAGCATCAGGTCAGGTCAGGATGGGGATCGGTGAAGTTCCATTTTGCTGGTGAAAGTGTCACAGAATTAGCATTTCACCGGCAGAAGTGGCATTTGCCCGCAAAATGCTAATTCTGCAACACTTTCACGGCCGAAATAATTTCACCAGGTCCCCATCCGACCTCTACGTCATCCTCAGGTTTGGATCGGAAGGGACCTGATGCTGTAGAGGCACACATTGCGCTCCGCCACATCGTTAGTAAAATACTGCCTTACAGCACTTCTGTTTATGGTACTCCTGTACCGGGAGGTACTGTAGGCAGGATAGGCACCACTGGCACATCTCTACTTTGACGTGTCAGTTGCTCTTCAAAAATACATAATGCATGACAAAAAGCATTGGGGTAATTGGTTCTAGTCCCATCTAAGAAGTGCTTCTTCATCCCTCCCACCACACACAGTTGGCATTGTGTAAAATATCTGGAGGAAAAACAACGTACATTATGCTAACCCACCCGTTAAAGGAAAAGAGACTGTCTTCCTCTTGCTCACTGCTGTCTGTGGTAAGCAAACTCTGTCTGGAGGAGGTGGAGTCTGCTCCTTGAGTGATGCTGTCTTTCAGTGAATCATCCGACTGGTAAAATGGATGCCTTCAAAACAGAGATAAGGAAGTGTGTTCATTTTTTTATTACGTAATTACTGTGTGAATTCTTTTGTACTTGCGAAAGGTGCCAAACTGACAGCGCTGAAAACTGAAGCCGTCTGTTTATCCACATGGCAGATACAGCATGGGCGATCACAGTGCAAACTTCCACCCATAACTCCTCACAGTGTGCCTCAACCATTTCATGGAGGGACCACCACATGAAGTAGAGGGTTGTGCTAGTACCACACCCATGTAATCCATAGCCTCTTACATGAGACTGCAAACAAGGCTGTCGGTGTGAGGTTGTGTTGGTGGTCTTGTGATGTAGACACTTGCCCACTGGGAACTGGACTGAGACTACCACAACTCATTTCACACAGCTCTCCGTGATAATAGCTTTTTTCCCCATAGCTGTTTGCCACTAGGGCTCTGGGGCAGGTGGCTGCAGTCCTCCTGGAGGATCTCGAGCCTCCTTGTTCTCAGGGCTTCATTGAGCCTGCCCTGATGTCCTATTTTCTGTCCCCCTCCCATTATCCCAGGACCCCAGAATACGCGCTCATGCACCCCATGGCTCTGGTGATGGCCCCTTCCTCCCACCCAGCGTAATGTCTGGCTCCCTTTTGGCATGGCCCTGCCACCAGCCTCCACCTGGTGGAAGCCCATGTCCCCCCTTGGGAGAGAACTGCCTTGTGGCAGCTCAGTCCAGCTCTTCACCCCCCGGCCGACCCCTGGTGACTCAGGCTCATTCTGAACCTGGGTCACTGGCATGGGAGGAGTTAAGGCATCCAGTGCCTCAACCTCCATGCCACTGGGCTGAACTTATAATGGCTTTTGTGAACATTACCGTCCTGGGTGGGATGTGAACAAGTGACCTAGAGGTGAAAGGCTACTTAAGTCGCTACCTATCCACTGAGTCATCCAGCTCCCTTGGAAAAGTGTGCTAAGACCTAAAATGGAAGCAAAGAAGTAACATTTTATAAAGATGGAGAATTTCAACCCCAGCTAAAAATGTATTCACTACCTGCTGCCTTGCTGTCCCTCTCCCCGCTTGCTTGGATGGGTCAGACTCAGTGCTTGCTCTGTCACTGTTAGAGCCTTTGGAATCAGGAATGTGGAAATGCTACAAAGAAAAACAATAGCAAGAGAAGTTCAAGAAATATTAACAGAAGGACAGACTGGGATTTCCTGGTCCCCATCACACCTGTTACAATGGACAGCTGGAGGTACAACTCAACTGCCAGATTTAAACCAGATTAATGATTTCCTGCCACCTGACTCTAGTAAAATCATCTATCCTTTGCACCTGCAGGTTAGGCAGACTGCTAGCGAGTCAAGCCGGTAACCTGTCCCTTGAGGCCTCCACTGATGCACAGAGGAGGCCTCCAGGAAGGTGTGGGGGCAGCCTGCATCCAGCTCCAGCTGATGTCCCAAGCATCCTTGCTATGTTTTGCCACCTCAAGTGCAAGCTAACTTGCTTTGGTTCCTTCAGGAGTTTAAAAAGTGCACCATCTTGGGAGTTGCAGATGTCAAATGGAGGTGACCCAGTGATAACTGCGGCATGATGTGTGAAACAAAAAGACATCACTGACAGCATTGGACATTGGGTAAAAAGTTAAACATCCCTGAGTAAGTACAACATGAATAATCCATCAAAAATCCATGAATAATCCATAAAAATCCATGAATAATTTATGAATAGCCAATAAATAACCCACAAAAATCAATAAGTAGTCCAAGAAAATCCATAAATAATTCATGAACAGTCAATGAATAATCCATGAATAATCCTTGAAAAGTATATAAGCAGTCCATGAATACCATTGAATAGCCTATAACTAGTCCATGAAGAGCCCATTAATAATCAAATAATCCTTGAATAGCCCTTGCATAATCCATACATACTCTATAAACAGATGATGAATAGCCCATGAATAATCCAAACAAGACCATTAAATAATCCATAAATGGGCATTGAATAAGGAATAGTCAATGAATAGTAAATAAATAATCCATGAACAATCTATGTATATAACAGAATTATCTATCAATAACCAATAAATAATCAATGAATAATCCCTGCACAACCCATGAATAAACTTTGTATAATGTATGTTAGAACGCTGTTAACCTTAGAAATCATCATTCCTAAGGTTAACCTATCGATGTGAGGTAGTATGTTGTTAACCTATCGATCCTATGTCACATCGATAGGTTAACAACAGCGAGTGGGGTTCGCGACGCGCGCTTTTTTCGACGGGAACCGACTGAAGGGAAACCGACGGGAAGGACTGAAGGGCGTGGCGGTGACTTTTAAAAAAGCGTAAGCCGTTTAATTTTGATAGTAGGGACCATACACTATAAAAATAATGTAAAGGTCCCTCTATGGAAGCAGCGGTCAATTTAACCGTCCTGAGGTTGCCATGGCGACATAAACCTCCTCAAGCTTAGCCTCGAGGTTTACATGGTCGCCCTGGCAACCTCTCACTGTTAACTGACCGTTAACGATAGAGGACCATCATTATCCTCTATATAGTAGATGGTTGGCGTTTGGGCCGTATAAAATCAGCCTGTTCAAAACCTTGTTGTGCACATTCTAAACTGTTGTGTGCATTCTAAGGTGCTGTTATGTGCATCCGAACATTTGTTCAGCACAGTTCAAAGGTCACAAATGTTAAATTCTTCATTTACCCAGCACCTAGCTGATTGCTCCCTTCCTAGTGTCCAAAGTCATACATTTTATTTTATAAAAATCTATAAATTTAATGTCAATCATAAAACAGAACAAAGAAAGAGCAAGTTTTTTTTCTTTTGTTTTATTTAGGAGGTAACATGTCTAGTATTTCTGTGTACAAAACCATATACTATAAAAATACAATATGGTAACAATACAACTCAGCATGTGTTTCCATCTTGGGGTGAGATGGCAGCATGGACCTCCGAGCCTCTGCCTCAAGGTCCATATGCTGTCATCTCAACCCCTTGATGGAAACACAGCCTGTTGTGATGGTTGCCATAAATTAATCTCTATATAGTCAATAAATATTCCATGAATGGCCACCTGTTGCTGCAGTGGTAAGGCGACTACTCATGATGCCAGAGAACCAGGTTTGGGATTGAGTCTGGGTCACTGGGGTGTGAGGGGATTGAACATCCCAGAGGATGCTCTCCTTCTCAAGGGTGAGGAAGCTATGTTCTGCTGTGCTACATCCACCCATAAACGTCACGGGTGGCAGAGTGCCAAGGATGCAGGAGGGCGGATGTGGTCTGCATATTGTGAGAGCATGCTAACGGACACTCATATCGGGGTCCCAGTCCCAAATGCAAGCATCCCTATATAGGGTCAGGGAACATGAAACTGAATTAAAGGAGGGAAACAATAAAGGGTAAATCCCTCACCTGTATAGCACCATGAAGGCTGTACATCTGCCTCGCATTTGAGCACAGGGTGCAAAAATATAAATTAAACAAATTCTATGAATAATTCATGAATAGCCCATTGATGATCGATGAATGATCCATAAATTTATCATTAGCCTTGAGTAATCCATAAATGATCCATGAATAATCTGTGATTATTCCCAATTAAACCGATGAGCAATCCCTGAATAATCTTTGATTATACCATGAATTATCTGTAGCTAGTCAATGAGTAATCTATGAGTAATCCTCGCATAACAGGTGAATAAACCTAGAGCAGTCAATTAATACAATGAGAGATACGACCAATCCGAGGTTCTATGATAAGGTTTGTCTTAGGCAGCCACTTTGACCATAACAGTTGAAGTAAAACTCTCAGGTAGCCAAAATATCTGGTTAAGTGCCACAGCAATTTCTTGGTATTTGTGGTCTTGGGAAGCATGGTCTGAACTCACAAAAAACAATGTGCAATTTGGGGCCTGGCGATAACCTCACTGCTCACTGGCCAACATAATTTAGGTTGCTGTGCAGCTATTTTGGTTAACTAATGGAACACTGAATCTATCTGATAGATTGGCAGTCGAGTTCACTGTTTTGTAAAGGGAGACAGATGCTTCCGATGCCCATGTTAAACTGCCTTGCTTGGCCTTTCCCCTTTCTTTGCATAAAAACACTAAAGTGTAAGTTCTTACCAAAAACTGTTCTTACGAGAAACTGTTTAGGTAGGACAGCAATGCTCACTGTCTTCGGCTGTGGTCTTTCAGGAAAGAGGGAAAACAGCAAACTTAGAAACATAGAAACATAGACTTTGATGGCAGATAAGGACCACTTGGCCACCTAGTCTGCCCATTTCCCTACCTAGAGGATAAGCTGCAGATCCTAGTTAACCAACAGCCTATTTCTTCCTACCCCCACACAAGAATTGCCTTGTGTCTGTCCCATGCATTCTTGAATTCTCCCACAGTTTTAGACCCCACAATCTCCTCAGAAAAGCTGTTCCATGCGTCCACCACCCTCTCTGTGAAAAATACTTCCTCACATTGCTCCTGAGCTGTCCCTCTATCTTCAAATTGTGTCCCTTGTTCTTGCATCTCTTTTTTGAAAGATGCTACCTTCTTGGACTTTGTCGATTCCACTGAGGTACTTAAAAGTTTCTATCATGTCCCCCTCTCCCTTCTTTTCTGATGGGTATACATATTAAGCTCCTTTAGTCTCTCCTTGTACGGCTTCTCTTGCAGACCCTGCACCATTTTGGTTGCCCTCCTCTGGACTGCCTCTATCCTGTCTATGTCCTTGAGGAGATGGGGTCTCAGAACTGGATGCAGTACTCCAGATGGGGTCTCACCAACTGTCTGTACAGAGGGATAACAACTTCCTGTTTCTGCTGGTGATGTCTCTCCCTATGCATCCAGTATACCTCCAGCCCTCCTACTGCCTTCTCACATTGCTTGCTAACCTTAAGATCATCTGATATGATTACCCCCAGGTCCCTTTCCTTTTTGTTGTTGTTACTACCCCCCAACTGTGTAATCTTCCCTGGGTTCTTGTTTCCAAGGTGCATTATTTTGCACTTCTTTGCATTGAATCCTAGCTGCCATACTTCTGACCATTCCTCCAAACTTGCCAAGTCCCTTCTCATCCTTTCCACGCCTCCCTGTGTATCAACCCTGTTGCAGATCTTTGTGTCATCTGCAAAGAGGCAACTTTTCCTTCCAGTCCCTCTGCAGCGTCACTTATAAAGACATTAAAAGGACTGGACCCAGTACTGAACCCCGATGTACCCCACTAGTAACCCTCTTTCTTCAGAGTTTACTCCATTTACAATTACTTTCTGTGTCCTGTTGTCCAGCCAATGTTTTACCTAGGCTACCACCCTGGGACCCACTCCCAGGCTGGCTAACTTGTATATTAATCTTTTGTGTGGACTGTGTCAAATGCCTTGCTAAAGTCTAGGTAGGCCATGTCCACAGCCCCTCCCTGGTCTACTACTTTGGTCACCCAGTCAAAGAAATCTATTAGATTCATCTGACATGACCTTCCTGCTGTGAACCCATGCTGCCTTGGGTCCTGCCCCACTGGCCTCTAGGTACTCAACAATTCTTTCCTTCAGAAGTGACTCCATCACTGTCCCTACCACAGAGGTCAAACTGACAGGTCTATAGTTTCCTGCCTCTGTCTTGGTCCCACTTTTGTGAAAGAGATCACATCCGCCTTCCTCCAGTCCTCGGGTACCACACCATCCTCCATGATTTGTTAAAAGAGTAGTCAGTGCTTTCACTAGTTCCCCCTTAATTCTTTTAGAATTCTGGGGTGAATTCCATCAAGCCCCATTGCTTTGTCCACCTTCAGTTTTAGGAGTTCTTGGAACCCTTTCTTCTGTGAAAGGACTGGGATCAACCTCCGTATCAAAAGTGCTTCTGTTAATTGGATTAGGCACTTCCTCATCTTTTGTGAATACTGAGCAGAAATATTCATTCAGTATCCCTGCTTTTCCACTGTCTCCCTCTGCCCACCCACCGTTCATTCTATTCAGCCTCACTATCCCTCCCTTTGTCTTTCTCGCTCTCTGATCTACCTATAAAGGTTTTATCCCATTCTTAACTGAGTTGGCTATCTTTTCCTCAGTTTGGGCCTTTGTTATTCTGACTTCCCTCCCTGCTTCCTTCTGCCTTAACTGGTACAGCCTCTCTCCTGCTCCTTCTATGTTTCCTTATACTCTGGAATGCTATCTTTTTCCTGACTTTCCCAGCCACCTCTTTTGAGAACCATAGTGCTTTTTCTTTCATTTGATTTGTTTATTTGCTTCACACAAAGGCTTGTTACCTCTGTGATGGCAGTTTTGATGATTCCCCATTGTTGCTCCACCCTCCTTCTAGCCTGTTTGCTAGTGCTTGCTGAGGCACTCTCCCATCTTGCCAAAGTCAGCCCTCCTGAAGTCCAGTACCCTCACTTTTGTATGGGTTGACTCCATAGCTGAGTTTAACGTGAACCACACCGCTTGATGGTCACTTGTTCCCAGATGGCAACCCACTTCTAGATCTGAGATCCTCTCACTGCCCCCATTTGAGAGTATGAGGTCTAAGATTGCTCCCTCACAGTGGGTTCTGAAACTAGCTGTCTAAGGCCTGCCACCTGTAGGGCATTGAGAATGGTCCTGCTCTTGGATGTGGCTGCAGCAAATGTGCTCCAGTTAACATCTGGCATATTCAGGTCTCCCATCAACAGTATCTCCCCTTTCTCTGCCATCCTAAGAATGCCTTCTATCAAATCCTTGTCCATTCCCTCCCCTGACATGGGGGTCTGTACACAACCCCTGTGCGGATTGTGGTGCCTTTCCAGTCTCCAAGGTGACCTACAGTGCCTCCTCTCCTCCCTGTTTACTCTTTTGTTCAGTTGCTTTATCCTTCCTTTACATAGAGAGCTACTCCTCCCCCTTCTCCCCTGCCTGTCTCTCCTGTAGGTTATGTACCCTGGTATGTTAACATCCCAGTCATGGTTCTCTGTGTACCATGTTTCTGTGACTGCTATGATATCCAGGCATCCCTCTTCCATCAAGGCCACCAGCTCAGGGAACTTGTTGCCCAGACTACGGGCATTGGTACTCATTACCCTCCATTTCCTGATGGCCTTACTCCCTTTTACTCCATCCCTGTCCTTCTTGCCTTTGTCACTTTCCCCATTTACCCCTGCCCTTCTCCCTATTGACACCTCTATGTTGGTGTTTACCGCACTTACTACCGTGATTTTTTTGGGGGCTAGGATTTCCTTCTCCTTTCCAGTGCCTCCCCCTTGACTAGTTTAAATTCTTGTCAATGAAGCCTTTAAACCTATCACCTAGGATCCTGGTTCCCTCCTTGGACAGATGCAGCCCATCATGCCAGTATAGACTTGCAACTTTCTTTAGTTCTGACATCCACAGAAATTTGACAATCCCCCAACTTCACATTTAAACCACTCCCTCCCTCTCTCATTTACTCCTTATGCAGAAACCTTGGTTAGACACATGGGCAAGATGAGCCATGGGTTTCTTTCCAGTTGTGCTGTTCAGCTCTCTCCACCCCAAGAGGTACAGCCAAGCCCGGCAACCTTCCTCTTCCCTCAACCCATGTAAACTTGTGTTGTATATCGACCATTTGCAGATAAACAGGTTTTGGTGCAGTGACAATACAGTATTAAAAACATAGTGCAAATAAAATATTCTAAGTAGCTGGGCACTTTCATGATAAGTAGTTGATGTGATAATAAGGAAATAAGCTGTGTCTGTGAATGGAGAAAGGACAAGTAACTAACAATAGACAACATTTTATAAAGTTTATTTCCTCCAGAACACAGAATTTAACAATGACCATTGGAAATATAAAATGAGCTTTGTGTTATTTTACACCGTTAAAGTGTATTTAAAATAAACTGCTTTTCTTTTTTTATTTAGCAAGATGTTGTGTGTTTGTATTTGTGGAAAACTTGAATAAAAAGAAAGTAAAAAAAAAACACAACTTTTTATTTTTGCTATAGAGATTTCTGCTCTCTGAACACCCCGCCTCTGCCTTGATTCAGGCCGCTAAGCCAGCAACCTGCCCCCACCCATCTGCCCTGCCTCCCCACCGCCAAGGTCAGGGGTGGGGCCTGAGAGCAGTAGTTCATGCAGGGAGGGGGCCTGGGAGATGGAGTGTTTCTGGGTTTTCTTTATTCCTATGACCCTTGCCTCCTACTTACCCAGTGCTGGGTTGTGCCCTCTCAGACCTCGCACACATGCAGCGACATACCCACGAAGAAGGTGAGCTTCTGGGCCCACAGCAATGATCACAGCAGCTGTGGAACCACATCACCATATTTGTAATGTCATCTTATTGTAGTGCTTACTCATGTATTACTTATGTATACAATACATTATTTACTACTGTATTTCTTACTCATGTATTACTTATGTATACAATGTATTATTTGATTGCATTTATTACTCATGTACTACTTATGTATACAATGTATTATTTACTATTGTATTTCTTATTCATGTACTACTTATGTATACAGTGTATTATTTCCTACTATATTTATTACTCATGTATTACTTATGTACACAATGTATTATTTACTATTGTATTTCTTACTCGTGCTAATGTATACAATGTATTATTTACTATTGTATTTATTACTCATGTATTACTTATTATGCTGCCACTCTGTTCACAGAACTAAATCTGGTCTCGACTGGGAAATATTTAAAACCACGGGGTCCATCGGTTCATCAACTCTGGGACTCATTTTGGAGCTTAGCTGTCAGGCTTTCCATTTTATAAATATCATATATGGTATTTCCCAAGTATGACTAGTGGGTGCCTCTGAATGAAGCCACAGTCTAGTTATACATTTTTGGCTGCTCCCAGGAAGGTGCTAAGCAGGTATGTTTGATGTTGTTCTTTATTACACTGCCTTGGAAAGTGCAGAAGGAGAGAGATCTCTGGTGAGAGCACCAATATTGGGGAGCAGCTCTCCTATTCTCGTATTTATTGCTGACCAAAATGGATCCAGGACTGGACAAATCCAGAATATGTGAGAGTGTGCCACTACCTCACATCCACAGAGTCTCCAGCACGATGAGTCTCTAGACTTTGAGTATTTGGCTGTGATCTGTATGCGTTCTAAAGTATTGAATGACCACTTTCCACGAGAACTCTCTCCAAGAATAGGAATTTGATGTCTTATGTTGTCATCTCCATATATGGAGCCAGTCTTCTGGAGTCAGTGTGGTCATTAATTCCACTTCCACTGAAACTGAACCAGGTCCATGGGTTAATAGAAACATAGAAACATAGAATTTGACGGCAGATAAGGACCGCTTGGCCCACCCAGTCTGCCCATTTCCTACCTACTGGATAAGCTGCAGATCCTAGTTAACCAGCAGCCTACTTCTTCCTACCCCACCCCAGAACTGCCTTATGACTATCCCATGCATGCTTGAATTCACCACTGATTTTGACTCCACAACCTCCTCCGGAAGGCCGTTCCATGCATCACAACCCTCTCTGTAAAAAATACTTCCTTAAATTACCTCTGAGCCGCCCCCTCTATCTTCAAATTGTGCCCTCTTGTTCTTGCACACCTCTTTTTTGAAAGATGCTACCCTCTTGGACTTTGTTGATTCCTTGAGGTACTTGAGCGTTTCTATCATGTCCCCTCTCCCTTTTTCCTCGAGGCTATACATATTAAGCTCCTTAAGTCTCTCTTCATATGTCCTCCGGTGCAGACCCTGCACCATTTGACTGCCCTCCTCTGGACAGCTTCCATCCTGTCTATGTCTTTAGTGGAGATTGGGTCTCCAGAACTGCACACAGTACTCCAGATGGGGTCTCACCAGCTGTCTGTACAGAGGGATAATAACTTCCTGTTTTCTACTGGTGATGCCTCTCCCTATGCATCCCAGTATCCCCAACCCTCCTTGCTGCCCTCTCACATTGCTTGCCCGTCTTTAGGTCATCTGATATACACCCAGGTCCCTTTCCATTTTTTGTTGTTAGTATCTCACCCCCATTGTGTACTCTTCCCTGGGTTTTTGTTTCCCAGGTGCATTACCTTGCACTTCTTAGCATTGAATCTAAGCTGCCATACATTTGACCATTCCTCTAACCTTGCCAAATCCCTTCTCATCCTTTCCACCCCATCCTGTGCATCAACTCTGTTGCAGATCTTAGTGTCATCTGCAAAGAGACATATTCTTCTCTTCCAGTCCTTCTGCAATGTCGCTTATAAAGACATTGAAGAGGACCGGTCCTAATACTGAACTCCCGCGGTACCCACTAGTAACCCTCCTTTCTTCTGAGTGGACTCCATTTACTATTACTCTCTGTGTCCTATTCTCCAGCCAGTTCTTTACCCAGGCTGTCATCTTGGGACCCACTCCCAGGCTGGCTAACTTGTATATTAATCTTTTGTGTGGGACTGTGTCAAATGCCTTGCTAAAGTCTAGGTAGGCCATGTCCACAGCCCCTCCCTGATCTACTACTTTGGTCACCCAGTCAAAGAAATCTATCAGATTCGTCTGGCATGACCTTCCGCTGTGAATCCATGCTGCCTAGGGTCCTGTGCCCCTCTGGCCTCTAGATACCGACAATTCTTTCCTTTAGAAGTGATTCCATCATTTTCCCTATCACTGAGGTTAAACTAACAGGTCTATAGTTTCCTGCTTCTGCCTTGCTCCCACTTTTGTGAAAGGGAATCACATCTGCCCTCCTCCAGTCCTCGGGTACCACCCCATCCTCCCATGATTTGTTAAAAGGGTAGTCAGTGGTGTCACTAGTTCTACCCTTAGTTCTTAGTTAGATATCCCCAGTGGGGTATAACTCGGAAATTAAATGCCCATGTCCCCCCCAAAGCTGAGGTCAGAAGGTCGTATAGTGGAGGGATTTGCTGATAAGAGACATCCATGCCCAGCTTCTTGTCTAGGAAGTGTCTAATTTGTAAGTATCGAAGAAGAAATTCTGTTGGGGTAGGGGTATTCTCTTTGTAGTTGCTCAAAAGTCTTAAAGATCCCTTTGTCGTGGAACTCATGAGTGTATGTTAAGCCCAATCTATCCCATCTTCTGACTGTGTGATCAGCTTGAGCTGGGAAAAGCCAGGTCCCTGGCCGGGATGCCCATCCACCCGTCAGGAATCTGTTTTCGGAAGGGACAGAAATCCAACCCAGCTCTCCAGCAGTCCCCTTGTAAATGGTGAATCTCTGTCTGATAGGCGGGTTTGTAGGGTTCACAAATTAGGTACTGATCTGGAGATATAGATGAAATGTCCCTTTCTAAGATCGTCCAGGTTGGTGCCTGGGCTTTAAGTAAAAGCCAGGTTGCCATGTGGGAGAGTAGGGCAGCTATTCAGTATTTATATAGATTGGGGAGTGCTAGCCTCCTTTGTCCTTGGGGAGTTGCAACTTGTCTATAGCTGTTTGGGGTCTTTCTCCACCCATATGTATTTCCCAAATGATTTATCCCAGTGATTCAGATCCCTGCGAGGGGTGGGATTGGATGTTTTGCATAAGGTACAAAAATTTAGGTAAGGTATTCATGTGTAGAGATTGACTCTAGGGGTTAAAGGCAGTGGTGGGGGAGCCATCTATTAAGGTCTGATTGTATCTCAGAGAAAAGGGACTTATAGTTAAGGTTGTACAGGTCTTCAAATCTTAAGGGTATCTTAACTCCTAGGTAGGATATGAAGGGCTTATTCCATTTAGAACTGTGCTTTTTCCAAAGGGATTGGGCAAGTCACCTTGTGTAACCAAGGCTTCCGATTTCCCTTGATTGATGGTGTATCCGATACTTTCTTTGTGTCAGAAGTAATTTAGTTAGCGTTCCAGGGATTCTGCCGGTTAATGATACAGAGAAACAAATCGTCAGCATAATATGCTATCTTATGTTGCATCCTCTGTGTCTGGTAGCCATGTAATCAAGCTGACTGTCTCAGTAATTGTGCTATGGGTTCCACAAACAAGCGAATAAGTTAAGGGGATAGGGGACATCCCTGCCTGGTGCCCGGTAGAGTCTAAATCTATCCAATTGTGTTTCATGTACCTTCACCACCGCCTCGGAGCCATGTACATTTCTTTAATGATATTCAAGAAGCATTGTGGGAAGGTGAATTTTGACATGGTGGCCTGCAGAAAATCCCAGGACACCATGTCAGAAGCTTTTGGGTGTCTAGGCTTAGCAGAAGAAGTGGAGAGCCTGTCGTTTGGCATGATTTGTAAAAAATAGAGTGCATTTGATACTATCAGTAGTCTTATGGGATTTTATAAAGTCCGATTGGTCTGGGTGTATTATGAGTCGGAGAATGTCATCCAATCTAAGGGCAAGTATACTGGTGTAAGTTTTGTAATCCTGATTTAATACTGAAATGGGGAGGTATGAATCACATAACTGGGGTGGTTTTTGAGGTTGTAGAATTACTGATATTGAGGCCTATCTCCATGAGTCTGGAAATGAGGTTGTGTTATGACTTTTTGCATTGCCTCAAATAGGGGTTCACAGATCAGGTTCCAGGAATTTTATAATTCGGACAAAACCATCTGGACCTGGACTTTTCCATTTTTAGATTTTTAGTTGCCATATGTAATTCAGTCATTGTGATTGGGGCAATAAGTTTGTTTTGGTGGGTGGCAGAGAGAGTAGGCAGTCAGGTCTGGGAAAGAAAATCAAGTATTGTTCTAGGATTTAGTTCTCCGGGGAAGCATATAGTTGTTGGTAGTATGTTTTTGAATGCTGTCAGAATGTGTTGGGTGGATCAATATATTTGAAGAAATACAAATCACACATGCCCCATAATGCAAAGCACCATGGGCTGTATACAAATCACCACAGAATATTATGCTGGTTCAACTTTAAGCAGAAATGCACAGTACCAAAAGGTCTCTCACACAGTCTGCAAAGGGTGCTAACAGAAGACACATACATGTGTTTCATCCTACCAGGACTCATCAGTGTGCCTCGTCTGTCGGCACCAGTGGAATGAACCAGCTACCCTAAGATGGTCTATCTGGGTTATGTTGTGATGAACCCAATAAAACAAAAACAAGCTAAAGGAAAGAACCTCAGCGTGCAAGCACTGAGGCAAAGGTTACCCCAAAGGGCACTGACCGGTTTTAGGGTCTTTTATTTTGGCTACGGAGTTCAATTGCATTTGTCTGCAAAGACGATAGGTCAGGATTTTGGGCACATGGCTCCCTCCTCATAGTATCGCTGCTTGAGCCACAACAAAGCTTGTTCAGTCTTTGCCATTAGGAGTTTTTGTATATTTGCTTGTGTTTGGCTCATCAGTGTGACCACCTCACTGTCTCCTTGCATGTGCGCTTCTGGCAGGAATTTGAGTTTCTACTGAAGCTCTTGAGATGGGACTCATGTTTTATTTTCCTATGTGTGGCAAATGAAATAATGTGACCTCACAGGACAGCCTCAATGGTGTCCCATAATAGCTGTGGGGAGGTTTGTGGGATCGGTTATCCCCAATTATTTCGGGATCTTTTTCCTAGGAGGTCCCCAAATTCCTTATCCCTAAAGAGGGAGGGATTAAATATCCAGGAAGTCTGTCTTCTTTAATTTTGTGATTGCAAATTCTAAAGAGAGCCACAATGTTTAGTGAGAAGCAGTGTGACGTCATTTCAGTCTCGGCAGAGTTTTCCTCCGGATGAAAACAGGTAAAGTAAACACCTGGGTACATAAAATTAATCCTGTCAGTATACACTGGTATCTTATTATGTTTTTAAAAGAAACAAACGTTTTAAATAAAATATTGGGGTGGAAATAATTAAGAGACTAAGAACTTAAATTACATCATCAAAGTACCTAGAGGCCAGGAGATACATAACTGTATAGTGACAAAAAAAAAAACATGTTGTCACAACCCCAAAGTAAGTCCGAGAACTTTTTTTACTTGAACACAATTTCTATAATACTTTGTAAACCCAGTTTCTGTTGCTAGTATATGCTGCCAGTACTGGTACAGATAAAATAATCTGTGGTTTAAATATCCAGCGATCTTCACACTCTGTAGTGCAGCACTGCCCCTCGCCGGGCCTGCTAACTCTGTGGTGGAATGGGGAAGCTGAGCTGAGAATTCAGTTATCCAAATGTTTACTGCAGTGTGCAGCGTACTCCCTTTATTCAATGGTTTCATGTTTTTTTGTGCATGGAGGAAGGTGCTGGTTTCTAAACTGGTATTCTACATGGCCCTTGTGCAACGATGTGAATGCAGCAGCCCGTTATGGTGTGCAATACTGACTTCCCACTCTTATATAAGAGCCCATGTCATCAGCTGTGATTGCTTCAATGACTTGCACCTGTCATTTGGCACAAAATGTCCATGTTGAAATACTTCAGAGACAAATCCGGTTTTCAGAAAATGACAAAGTGCAGTATTTCTATAAAAGACTTGTTTTGATTCCCTAGTTCAAAATATATTTTACCCCACTACCCATTTCTATACATTCATATCATGGCAAGCAAACTTAATGAGGACACTAACAGCACTGTAACATGCACACACACACACACACACACACACACACACACACACACACACTCCATCAGAGTCCTTCCAGTGTAAGCTATGGATCCAGCAGTTCAGGCCTTGACTGAATGATGCAATGTTTCTTTGTTCGAGCTCTGGAGGGTGGGAATCAAAATCAGGGGACAGCAAATCAAAATCAGGGACACAGGATCAAAATCAGGGACAGCAAATCAAAATCAGGGGACAGAGGATCAAAACCAGAAACAGAGGGACAAAATCAGGGGACAGAGGATCAAAATCAGGGGACAGAGGATCAAAACCAGGAAAGAGGGACAAAATCAGGGACAGAGGATCAAAACTAGAAACAGAGGGACAAAATCAGGGGACAGAGGATCAAAACTAGAAACAGAGGGACAAAATCAGGGGACAGAGGATCAAAACCAGGAAAGAGGGACAAATCAGGTAAAGAGGACAAAATCAGAGACAGGGATCAAAATTAGGTAAAGAAGGACAAAATCAGGTAAAGAGGGACAAAATCTGGGACAGAGAATCAAAATCAGGAAAGAGGACAAAATCAGGTAAAAGGGACAAAATCAGGGACAAAGGATCAAAATCAGGGAAACAGGGACAAAATCAGGGACAAAGGATCAAAATCAGGAAAGAGGGGCAAAATCAGATAAAAATGGACAAAATCAGGGACAGAGGATCAAAATCAGGGAAAGAGGGACAAAATCAGGTAAAAGGACAAAATCAGGGACAGAGGATCAAAATCAGGAAACGGACAAAATCAGGGACAGAGGATCAAAATCAGGGAAGAGAGACAAAATCAGGGACAGAGGATCAAAATCAGGGAAAGAGGGACAAATCAGAGACAGAGGATCAAAAATTAGGTAAAGAAGGACAAAATCAGGTAAAGAGGGACAAAATCTGGGACAGAGAATCAAAATCAGGAAAGAGGGAAAAATCAGGGACAGAGGATCAAAATCAGGAAAGAGGGACAAAATCAGGTAAAAGGGACAAAATCAGGGACAGAGGATCAAAATCAGGAAAGAGGGACAAAATCAGGGACAGAGGATCAAAATCAGAAACAGGTCAGCCCACTGGCACAGCAGTAGAGCTACTGCTTCGCGTGCGCAGCTACCTGGTTTGGTAGCTAGCCAGGGTTGTCGGAGGCCAGCCGGAGAGAAGGATTGAGCACCACAGGCCACTCTTCAGAAGTGGTGGGCAGCTCTTCTCACCACAATACCACCACCACCTGAGCAACCACGGGTGGTGCTGGTGCAGCAGAGGAGGCAGAACTCATGAGAGGGGCAGGCGTTGGCCGAGAACCAGAGCAGAAGGGGCGCCTCTATGTGCCTCCAGCTCATTGGTCCTCCCCAAGTACTGACGCCTGCAGCAGGCAGGAGAAACAAGGAAAATAACCCCACATCCATGCCAGGAGACAAGACTCCGCCAATGACTGGAGGGCCCGAGGACATGGCTCTGGCTGCCTGCTCCCTGAAGTGTCGGAATGAGGTAAAGGCAGGCCTCTTGCACCCCACTTGGGGGTTATCCGGAGATCAGGTACGCCTAGGAGCAAGGCTCTTATAGGAACTGGTGTCCTCACAGCCCTACAGAGTAGCTGATGCGCACTGAGGACTTGAGAAAGGGGTGGATGCATGCGAGAGAAGGAGTATAAATAATAAGTAAAAACAAAAACAAATCAGAAACAGAGGATCAAAATCAGGGACACTATCTTAGAAATAATAATAGTAGCTCTGAAAGCTGTTTGATATCTTCATGTTAAACTCCCCCATAACTCTTGGGTTGCCCCTGACCTCTCCCTCAAACAATGCTCACAGCTACCAGGACTACCCCTTTCTCCAGTACTGTGGGCAGGCAAGCAACTGCCTACAGCTGATGCCAATGTGGTACCATAACTGACCAGCAACGGCACAAATGCCATGTGGTCCACTTCCACCCAACAAAAGATGAGTGCCCTCATCTGCATGACATGCCTGGCTCCCAGTCAGCTCTGAAAAGGGATTCTGGGGCTTACAAAAAATACTCCAGCCACTCAGGAAACACTGCAGCACCCTGCCGCCACACCGGAGAACTCCAGCAGGCTGCAACTTCAGTGTTTGGCACTACCTTTGTGCTTCAAGAGCCCCTAATGTTCCAGCCCGTGGCGCTGAAGGCTGAGGCACTGGACACCTTATCTCATGCTACTACTCTACCCGGTTCAAGAACAACCTTCGGTTGTTGGAGTGCTGGCATGGAGGAGGAGAAGGATTGAGCGTTGGCTCTCCTCCTCCTGGGGGGTGGGTCACCCACCTGTGGTCCCACCATCGCCTGGTGGAGGTCTGGTGACAGGCACAGGCGCAATGGAGTGACAAGTAGGGAGGGCGTCCCATAGGGTGTGACATGCATGCCTCCACACACTGCAGCATGTAGGGGACTTGAGGGCTCAGGAACTGGGGAGAAAATGAAAAATGTACAAATTACCTATGGGAAAAAAAAAGAGAGACCCTAATGCCATGCATAAAATTTTGAAAAATATATGATTTAGACGCAGTTCAGTTTGTTTCGAGATTTGCAGTAAGTCGCTTCCCCTTTTCTTTATTACTGATGACAGTTACTGAAAACAATATCAGTGACCCTAGACTTATTTTGTCTAACTGCTTGTCTACACCAGACATCATAACCCCTGTTTATGACATCATCGCCATCGTCACAGCAACAGAGTGTGGTGTCACAGGCAGAGGACTGTGATGTCAGGTGTGCAAGAAGCCAGACCAGATAGGGCAGGGATCCAGTTTTAATGAAAATGTTCTTTAAAATAAACAGAGTCTCGAATTATGGGAAAAAAGTAAACATAACTCAATTGTGTCTAAACATT
Source organism: Neoceratodus forsteri (assembly GCA_016271365.2). Lineage (NCBI taxonomy): Eukaryota > Metazoa > Chordata > Ceratodontiformes > Ceratodontidae > Neoceratodus > Neoceratodus forsteri. Next base: position 24,542,059 of record JADMNL010000029.1, on the reverse strand, counting down.
ACATTTTTCAAAGCTGCACAAGCAGCGCCAGGGGTTCTTTAAAACCCCACATATTACTTCATGACAACCCTGGCCCCACAGCAGCGTGTCATGCTGTGCTACAGGTGACCAGAGTTCAGAAGCAGACCTGGTTGTCGCATCAGAAGTCCAGCAGGCTGAGGTAGTTGCCACTTGGCAGTGTGTCTCAGTTGGGCGGAGGGCTAGTGGTGAATACCGGCACCACACCCTCCTGTGGCTGGGCCAAGGAGCCTGCTTCTTACCACAGGGTGTTGTGATATTTGAGGTCAGTGCAGGCACCGCATGCCATGGAGTAGTGGGAGGGACTTTAGGAGGAAGCGGGGACAAAAGCAGTGTGCAGCGAGATGCCTATATGGTGGTCTTTGCAATCCTTTGGGCCCTCAGCTCTGTGCGGATCTCCACTGGCTATGATGGTGGGGGCAGCTCAAAGCTGATGGGTCACCAACAGTGCACAGGAAGACCTGAAGAAGCAGGTGACAGCTTGGGAGCCAGAAAGTTTGACTGAAGAAAGGAAAACCTACAGTGTAGTCACATGTTGGCACAGTGCTGTTTTGCTGGTAAGCCCAGGAGCAGACCTGGGTGCTCAGCTGGTGCTTGGTGAAAGTGCTGCCAGTGGCAGCACTGCCCATCAGGAGAGGGGGATGGTGCCACATTCGGCACTACAGCGACCCTGTGGATGGCCAGGAGCTCGCTCCCCCAGGACATCTCTGCAGCATGTTATAGCAGTGGAGGGTGGAAGAAAGGACAAAAGGGAGAAATCCCAGGCCCGCTCTAAATGATGGAATTGGTACACTTGGGCTCCATGCAATGGTGCCTACCACCAAGATACCGATCAGGTTAGTGCAGGATGGGTCTGGGTGGTTGTTGGCCACTCTGTTATTCCATGGGCCATCACTAGATGGCCATACTGCTTTGACTGTTATTCACAGCTTATCACTACTAGATGGTGCTGCTTTGTGCACACTGCCTTTGTCTCTTACACAACTCTAATGAACCTCATGTGGTGACAGACAGGTGTCACTTCCATAATGATAGGGGCTTCATTTGGCAAGAAAGGCAACTTAAAAAAGTGCAGTGTTGGGGCCCACAGTTGCAGCTGAACTATTTCCCTTATTTATATTCCCACAGACAGGTGCCAGTGGAAAGTAGCTCCAGGTGGTTGATGTGCAGCACTGTGATGAGGCTACTTGGTCCAGGCTCTCCGTATCACAGGGCAGAAGCCTCCCTCCTTCTGTGTGACTGGAAGCCATTGCAGTGCAGAGCTTGGAACTGGCAGAAGGGCTTGCTGTTCTCCCATTACCTGGTGAATGGATCGCATTAGCTGATGTTTGGATCGTGGCTCACCGTCATCTGAAACATAAAATGGAGGAACAAATTCTCAGTTTTGTCTTGAAGAGCTCTATTTTTTTATTTAGTTATTTTTTTATTCTTTTATGAATGTTTTCTTGAAACTTGAAACTTGACAATTCATGCTGCATACAACACGTAACTCGCGATAACCCTGAACCACATGTCAGTGCATCAGGTGATGTTATGTCACTATCCAAGTCATTATATCCTGTCCTATCGATGTGTGTTCCCCTCTGTAACGCATGCACTAGGATGAGCACCGGGTTAGTAGTGCGCTGCCTCTGAGGATGCGTTTCACTACAAACACAGAATGGAAAGGTACTCCAGTGAGTGCACTATCTACTTGTGCATTAACGTACAGGCTGAGGGCTGGTTTTGTGGTGCTAAGTGGTGGGCACCCACTGACATGCTGGTAACCCAGGTTCAGGACCCACAGCTGGGGCGACTACAGCAGAGACCAGCAGGGAGGGTGAACAGCATCTGCACGATGTCCCCCGAGAGGCAGGGTACGGCTTGCATCACCCTTGAACAGCTCGTGGTGGTGGGTCAGCTGAGGCACACTTGGTGATGTTGGTGACCACATGCTGCCATGCATCCCTCTCAGGACACTGCAGACATGCAGCCCTGATGTTGGGGGGGTGGTGAAAGGAAGGAGAAATGAAATGGCTGCCCCACAGCGCTGGAAGATGGCCTCCAGCAACCCCACCCCCTATGCTACCCGACCACCACATGCACCATGCCTGCCCTGGAAGTAGGTATGGTAGTGAGGATTGAGTCTGGCAGGCAGAGTGGCAAGCATGAGAGCCCAAAGGAGTGGGGCTGCAGGGGACCTGGGAGGAGCACAAAAAAAAGGAAGTACAGGCAGAGGCTCTGATGATGCTTTTAAATCAGTTAACTTGTCACAAAGTGCTTAGTACAGATACAGACAGGGTGCATCAGAAAATCCCATGGACAGGCGACATCACATATTCATTAGTCTCTCAGAATGTCAGAGGAAAAAAATGTCCAGCAAAGATGCAAAATAGCAAAGTGTCCAAGGTATACAGCATACAGATGAAATGCCCACAATGGCAGTAATCCAGCTAGCCACACACTAGCCCCTGCGCTTCCTCCACCAGTGCCTCTTGAGGGGGTGTGGCATTCCCTCTGTACATTGCAAATTTTATTTATTTTATTTATTTTTTAAATTTGATAACTGGAAAGGTACCACAGCGAAGCTCGTTTCAAGTGCGACCCAGGAAGGGTACAGAGACACATACCACAGTGGGAAGTTAGGAAACACATACAAAATACTGCAGAACTTTAGATTATACCCACAATTTGGAACTAGCAAAGATAAAAAGTATATATTAAATAATAAGCAACAAGGGTGACAAAATCAATCAATCCCTAAAAAAAAAAGACAAAAGAACTAGAAAAGTTTGAACGACAAACAAAACCGTGGTGCAGTTCTTATTCTTTGGTCCTGCTGTCCTGCTACAGGTATGCTAAGTCAATGCTAAATAAAGAACAGTTACCTATCAGTAACAATAGATCTTCAGAGAACCTTCTCCATTGGGCACACCTCTGGAATGCTAAGTAAACCGGTGTCAGGAGCATCCAGACACTTTTGCCTAGGTGGGCCGCCCATGATGGCATACAGTGTTGGCGCCTCATAAAGCATTGGTGGCTCCTCACTCCTCAGTTCCCCACGGAGATAAGTTCAGAAGACCAGTGGCCACTGCCATGTTGTCTACACGCAGCATAACCATGGGGCATCATAACTTCCTTTGACACTCTAAAATGATCTTTAAATTCCAGACAGTCTACAACAGTCAACATAGACTCCAAATCCAGTTATATTTATTCCTTGGTTTACATGTGGCTTGGTGGGCATTGAACCCCAGCTTCCAAGTCCTTGAGCAGAACCTTCAGGTCCCTTGGCTGACTGTAGGCGCTCCTTTCATCAGATATACTGATGACAATTTGTATTTTCACCCCCACTCCCAGCTCATTACAAGGTACTGTATTGAGGTTTTACCTTGGACCTCTGAGCACTGCCGATTCTTTGACTTCTGTTGAATAAGCTGCTTCATCTCCTCCAGCTCTGTGTGCTCCCGGACATGACACCGTTTTAGGTTTCTACGTGCTGGGTCATCACCTCTACTGCCCGGCTCACCGTGCCTCCTGCATGGAAAAGACACATACATGCCCCTTACTGTTTCCTTTTCAGATAAATCCCACCACCACACATGCATCGCCCCAGTGTGCTTGGCACTTCTGTGGGTGCTAACAGGAATTTTTTTTTTTTAAGTAGGGAAACATTCTCTGGAGAGGTTACCTTGCTCACACACACAATCAAGGGACACCTCATCCAGACTGGTGATGCCACCACAGTCCAAGTGAAATAACAGGACTGTAGTAGCAGCTTTGTTTCCATTCAGATCCCCATTGGCACTTACAGAAATGTCATTCCCTGGCTTCCTCATAGTCTTGGTTTACCTCCTGCAATTCTGGCCTTCTGGGATGATCCCAGTTGAGGCTGGGGCAGGATTTACCAGTCTACTAGCTCCCAGTGCTAGGATCTCTACTTTTTTCCATTTTTCAACTCCCGGTCCTGAGGTGGCATGAGTCATGATGTCATGGCTCACGCCAAGCATGATGCATCGACATCCACGTCCGCCTCTTTTGTCAAGTGTTCCTCCAGCTGCACTACTGTCAGTGGTCACTAGCTGGCAGTGCAGTAGTGGAGGAAACATTCCTCCACCCTGGAGGATGAGAGTGTCCAATGGGATCCTCAATCCTCCCCACCGGCTGACCCCATAGGACCTGAGATTGCTCCAGATCCTGGGGCCAATGGCATCAAGAGCAGTAGCATTACCACTGCACTGACAGGCCAGCTCACAGCTCTCTCTTTTATTTTTGTTTGTTTCTGTATTTTTCCATTCTGCCATGCTCCCAGTCAGCCTCACTCAACCACTGACCTGCCCTCCACAACCTGGGGCCCTCCTCCTTCCCACTCCTTGGCTTGCCCCCTAGGCAGGACGAAGGGGACAGGTCCCCCGAGCTTTACATATGAATAGAGAGGTAAAGGAGGTTGTGCAGGGCCTGGATACCACAAAGTGTCACCCACCATGCAGGAATATTTTGCCTGGTTTTCTTCCACCTTCGTGATGTTGGCAGTGAGGACCCCAAAGTACACCGTGCATGCAGCTGAATGGCACCACGTGAGCCAGTCAACACGCTCTTCCCAACCAGCCACTCCAGCCTGCACGTTCACCTGTGATCACCCAGGTGGCAGTACTATAGATCAGACTGGCAGACACCCTCCCAGAGAAGAGTGTCCTCACCTAATGCTGATCCTTCTCCCCCACCGCCAACCATCCAAAACTCGGGCTCGTTCCGGACTCAGGTTCCTGGTATCGTAAGCTGCAGCCCGCTGATGCTCCAGTCAGCTGACTCCATTCTGTATTTTTCATTATGGTTCTCCTTCCCTCTCCCTGGTTCCCTTCTCGCCTTACCTCTGGTGGCCATCACGCCTGCTCACCCTGGGACCCGGTAACATTCTCATCGGCCCTTTGTGGCAGTGTCTGTGTTCCCTCTCCACACATTGCAGAATGCCCTTAGAAGGACCCTTTTCCAGAAGGTGCCAATATGCACTCAAGGGCAGGGAGTGATGGCTCCAGTGTGAGGGGAACAGGGAGGAGTCTGATGTTCCACGAGCATAGTGGGCGTGGTTGGCGATGGATGCTTATTGAAACTTTTATCTGTAGTGGCTTTTGCCTGCCCACTTCTCTACATGTCTTGGCACATGCTCATGCCATTATTGTGGGTGGGTGATGACAGGAGAGCGTAGTCACCCACCCACCCAAAGGCACCTCAGTTAGCACATTATAGATCAACCAATCAGAGCATTCCTTCCACTGTGCAAGACACTCTTATTCTGTGAAGTGTCTCATGCTCCGATGCCCTTGAAATGGGCACATTATGGGACTTTTGTTTTCAAAATTAATGTATTATTGATTGAACTTGAATGATATACCACCACAGAGACCACTCTAATTGTAAGATTGATCTCACTTAATTCTTAGGGTAGCAGAACCTCTCACCTTTGGATTGTGGTTCTAGTAACCTAAGAATGCACATAAGATCACCTTTTAAACCATAACAGTGGTTCCACAGTGGTATTAACATAAAACCACAGGTATCTATTCATGGCCATACCATCCTACGTGGGGTGGAGGGCAGAGCCCGAGTCGCTACTGACATCCATTCCTGCTAGCAAAAGCTCTTTCAAATCCCAGACGAATATGGACTGCAATCTATTCGAATGTGCAAGGTCTTCAGTGAGGGAAAGTGACAGTTTTATGTTGCACAACTACCCCTGTTGGCCAAGGGAGGGTCGTGCAGCAGGAACCCACCTTGTGCTGACCTCATCGACATCAATAGATGCTGGAGCTACATGACATAGTGCCAATGAGCACTAACATCCGTGAGATGACTGCTATTGTGTCACCAGTGCGGAACCCCATCCCAAAGTCGGTGTCATGCACTGTTACCTGAGAAGCCCCTCCCTCGTGTCACCAGCTTTGCTAATCCATGTCCCTAGAGGTCCCACTGTGGTAGTGATTGGCTCTACGGGATTGTTGGGTGGCAGGCAGATGGGCCTCTAGGAGCTACTGCAGAGTCTGAGACCAGGTAAGAAGGAGCTGTGAGGGAGGTGGGTGAAGTCTGTGGGGAAAATTAGAAAAATGTGTAAGGAAAAAATGTTTCCCCAAAAATCACTCCATCTTATATAAAGAACACATTAGATGACCTGACTCCTTGCCCCATGACACAAAGACTGTGGGAAGGAGATAGCGTCCCTCTGCAGCAGCACCTCAGGACTGGCACTGGATGTCATGGTGATCACATGACATCCTGACCCACCTCAGGCCAGTGTGAGAGGAAAGGCTTAGCGGTGAACAGTGGGTGGGCTTCCAACAAAGTAAAAATACCCTGGCTTGCCAGATGATGATGCTGGTCTTGGTCCACCCTCAGCTCCTCCCACTAATGGAAGGCAAGCTAGAGTATAGCCCACGGATAGACTCTAGAAGTGTCCCTGCTGCCTTGAGGTGGGGGCTTTCTACATAGTGCCTGCAGTTACGGTATTCAGGCTACAGCTAGGATGGAGACCAGTGGAGTCCAATGGGCAGGCCATGGATGCAGACCAGTGGACAGAACCAAGGACTAGAGTTAGCCGATCAGGAGGGAAACAATACTTTAAAAAAGAACAGCTGGGGGCCGGCCACCGGCGCAGTGGTTGGATTTCTGTTTGACATGCTGATGAGCCGTAGTTCAGATCCAAGCTCAGGGAGCTGGAGGGCCAGCCGGGGAGGAGGCTCGAGCATCCGATGGACTGCTCTCCTCCCGGAGGAGGGGTGGGGAAGCACTCAGTCTACATCTGACTCCTAGCAGAGGCTGTGGGCCATGCAGGACAAGGCTTGGCAGTTTTGGGAGGTGTGTAAGACATCCTTATGTCATTGTATGCCACACCTCCCATCACAGGGAAAATACAGACACTGAGGCTGATCATCATACCCCCATGAAGCCTAGCCCGTGACTCCTGTAACTGGTGGAACAGACAACATGACACCATTTGGAGGGGGGTACGAGGGCGCCTCCAGAGGTCCTGCCCCGGGGCAATCCAGAGGAAAGCCGGCAGTGAGAAGCGAGATCCTGGGGAGGAAAGGGGAGGTGAGGAGGCCAAGGGGTAAAAAACAAAAACTATTTTCATGAAATCTTGTCTTGATTCAGTAATGGCAGGTGCTCAAATAGGTTTTGTTTTTTCTAGGGCCAGACCTTTCCCAAATTGTTCACTTTTTTTTTTTTTTTAACAGACCACCCTCCCATCCCCCACTCCAGGTGCTTTAACAGTGCATCCTGACACTGGTACCCTCCCATGAGAGTTGTGGATGATAGTCTCTTACAGAAACCCTAAGCCTAAAAGCGATTCTTGGCCACAGGTAAGGTGTGCTACATAGTAACGCATTCTAGCACTCTCTCCTTGTAGAGGGTTCAGTGGTGTGTACTGCTGCTCTTATGCCCCTTTTAGGCCACTACCCAGTGTGTAACAGCACTGCAGAGTTCAGCAAATAGGGGTTTAGCTAACTGGCCAGTCTTCACATATGACAATTTTGCACTACTGATATAAATTAAGTTGGCACAACAGCAGGGGCACTATCTGTGACGCCACTGACCCGGTTCGGGGACAAGCCAGGGATGCTGGAAGGCCAGCAGGGGAAGATGGCAGAGCATCCCACATTATGTCCTTCTCCTCCCAGGGTGGGAGGTCAGTTAATCCCCTCCCCCGCATGAGCGCCATCCGGGGTCCCTAGGAGGTGCAAGCCAGTCAAGGACAACAGTGGGAGGAAAGACACAGTCGCTTCACAGTGCATGTCTGTTGTTATGTGTGCTGCATGCTCACAGCCAAGCATTTAGGGAAGGGAAAAACTAAAAAAATCACCAGTATGATTCCACCGGCACGCTCGGTACTGCCCATCCAACATGACTGCGCTCCCCAACCACCAAATTCAGAGAAGACCGAAGGTGGAACTTATCTACCCTCCCCTACCCAAAGTCCCTACTGTGGAAGGGTTCCTATGAGGCAGGTAAGGGCTGCTTCCTGGGGTCTGGGATGGCAACAGAGCTGGGCAGTAGACAAAATGATTGGAACTAGGGTGGGACAGACAGGAGCAGAAAATCTAATTAAAAAACAAAACATTGGTATGAAGTGTAAGAGTACATTCTGTTTAAATGGGCAGGTAGGGGTGCAGTGTCTCTCAATCTCTGAAAATTCATAAAAGTTCATAAAAAACAAGGTAAGGATTTTTCTGAAGGTTTAACTGTCCAGAATATCCATATCTAGATCAGCCATTTACTGAGCGATGACAGCAGCCATATCATTGTAACTAGTGACAGGAATTGATGTCACAACTGGGAAAGCTATGCATTGTTAGCACAGCTTGCCCAACTGTGACATCACTTCCTGCCTCAAGCTACCAGTATGGCTGCTGCCTTGATTAATATATTCCTGGTTAAGGTATGGATATTGACTATTAACACCTAGAAAACCTCATTTGAAAGAGCTTATCATGGGCTTGACTTTGAGAGACCCTGCACACCCACTTTTCCTTTGAATGATGGTTTTAAATTCAGGGGTGCAATGGCTTTTCAACCCTTAGCCTCCTGAAAGCATGATCTATCCAAACTGCTACAGACAACAAAGGCCCTGCTCCCACTAACCTGATGGACAGCTCCCAGCATCTCCGCAGTATACGATAACCGCCTAATAGCATTGGACAGCACCTCCAGGCTCTGCTCCATCAGTTGGATGGCCTCCTGCCTCCTTGTGTCCAGACAGACGGACTTCAACTTCTAGGACAGAAGAACACGGGGAGGGGTTAAATGAGTAGGAACGGAGAATTACAACGCTAGAAGCCATGAAAATATCAGTTATCTAAGCCTTATCAGAACTTTCAGAACCATTTTTTTTGCTTTAAAGAACAAAACTATTTAAGGAACTGGATGGGGCTTAGGGCAGGCGAGCTGAGACATGCAGTTCCAGTGACAAGGAGGAAACAGAATGTAAAACAAGCCATTGTAACTCAAATCACTGACCATGAAGGCAATGCTAGGAAAACAATTTAAAGAGAAGTACATTTAACAGCAAGCCAGTATTCTTTGTTTTAATTTATTGTGCTTTGCATTCCTCCAGTCCCAACCAGCCCTCATTAGTCTCTACTACCACCCAGCCCCATCGCCACCATCTCTGGGACTTACCGCCACTGCTTGGGTCCCCATGGATAACACCCGCATGTGAAGGGCTGCTGTAGGACAGACCATTACACCACCCCAGGGAAGGGTTGAAGTCTGAGTCTTCGGAGCCAAGCACCTGCTGAGTGTGGGTCCTGCAGATTTGAGGTCACAACCCGCACAGTTGGCGGTTTTCTCCTCCTTGTTGTTGTCCCCACCCTCCACTGATGCTCGGTGAAGCCCAGGCCAACGCAACATGTGATGCCACCAATGTCCCCCTCCTCAGGCTGTGGCTTTCGCTGCATTATCAGGTGGCAATAGTGCAGTAGGTCCAACACCTCCCACCTCCAGAAGAGGCGAGTGTCCGCTGGGATGCTCAGGTAGCCTCCCTCAGCCGCCCCTCCAACAACCCAGGCTCACTCCTAACCCAGCTCGTTGGTGTTGCAACAAGCCAGTATTTTCTATCAGAATTCATGCTTGTTTTTGCAATAAGCCATATAAGACCCAGTGATGATACTAGACTCTTTATGAGCATCGATAAACATACAGTAATGTGTGTCTTAAACCACCCAATGAATCTTATGGGAGGCAGTATAGTACAGTGGTTAAGAGCACTGAGCTGCAAACCTGAAGAACTGAGTTTAAATCCACGACCACCACTTGCGTACTGTGTGTTTTTATTTTTTATTTATTTAGTTGTTTAACCAGGAGTAGCACACTAAGCTGAAAGCTGTTTTACAGGAGTGACCTGGGAGCACAGGAAAGTTAAGTGACTTGCTCAGGTCACACAGATATGCAAAGGAAGCTGTGGGATTCAAACCCCAGTCTGGTCTGCAGGATGTCACCAGATTTGCAGCTCAGAGCCTTAAACCACTGAGCTATACTGCCTCCCTGTGTGTCTGCCTATGAGCAAGTTATTTAACTTCCCTGTGCTCCCAGGACACACCTGGAAGCAAGACTTGGTTTAGTTTGTCTTTCGGGGCAAAATTGTAAATTAAATAAAAATTATATATATATGAATTGTTGAACGGATTATTAATGTACTGTTTGCATGGATATGTTTTCTGATCCATGTCTGTACTGTATCCTTGAATTAACAATGAAAAATTATAAAGTAAAAGAAACATCCAGTATTTTCTATAGCAGCTCTGTTTCATATACTGATCCTCGTTCTGTTATTGTTCTATCTGTACTGGGCTGGTAGTAAAGTCAGTGGGTGTTTCTGACTAACATGCTGTTGGTAAGAACCATTTTAAAACTGTGTGATGTAGATTATGGCCTTCTCCTGATATCGCTTAGAAGTCCAGATATTCCGCTGCTTAACCTTGACACAAAATGGCTGCCTCAGCAAGATAACTCCTACAATGTCATCACAATGTATCTATGTGCATCGATGCGACTGTAGAACTCTGCAGTACAAAGGGACACAAATGACATCATATGGTTCTAAAAGGTACTTATTACCACTAATATGTAAATCAGAAACACCCAGCGAAGTTACCAGACAAGCCAGTGAAGCAATAACAGAATGGGAAACAATATTTTACTACAATTTCTACAGGAATTATAGATCAAGGAGTTCTTCCAGCCAATCGAGAACTCTTTCCACTGCTGCGGGGACTTAAAGAGTAAAGAGTGTGTTGTTTCAGGTGCCCCATAAACAGGCCTCTTTCTGGGGTGGGTTTTTTTTCATTTTTGAAATTATTGATTGGCGTCAATAAATAATATATAGATGTTGCCACATCTTTTATGGTTGCAGTGTGCCACTAACATTCTTAGGGTAGGGGAACCTCTTACTGTAAGAATATACATGAGCGACTCTTACAACCATAGTGGCCATATTAACATACAAAATTAATTAAATGGCTCATTGGGTAGAGAGCTGAGGCAGTGAACGCATACCTCCTGCCATACCGGGGACCTGTGTTCGGGATGGAGCATGGCTGCTGGGGTCGCTGGGGAGGAGGATCATGCGTCCGATGGACTGGTCTCTTCTGGGGTGGGGGTGGGAGTGGATTCTGTCCTGTGGGTTGAGCTCAGCAGTCTGCCACCCAGCCACAGACAGTAAGCAGGGGGAAGCTGGAGCCAGTAAGACCGGGACAAGCCAAGTGACAGGGCTGGGGCATTGGAGAGGAAGGAAGTCAACCAGGAGGAGAAAACGGACTAACAAACAAAAATAAAACATATAAAATTGACTAAACTGTTCAGCATACAGTAGGTCTCCTTTACACTAACGCTAATTATTACGCAGTGTCATGTCGTTATTCTCAAATTGAGACAGAAACCCAGCCTTCTGATAGGCATTGCACTGACCTGGGTTCACTCTACTGGCACAGGACATCGAGCTGGGACAGCAGCAGGACTGAACACCCTGAAGGACACTGTCCTCCTCCGGGGTGAGGGTGACGGCTTCAATCACTGCTGCCGTCTGCCACCTGAGTGACAAGTAATGGCAGTGCAGCCGGGGTAACATAAGGGAGGTGAGGGTGCCCACTGGTGAGTCAGACGTTCTGGCACCAGGGCATCCCAGTGTTATTGGGGAGGCTCAGTATGAGGAAATAGGGGGACAATGGGTGGTTCTCATGCGGGTAGATAGAGCATTGCCCTCTCCTACATCACTCAAGCCTCATCTTCCCATTCCTGTGAATGACCTCTGGTGCCTCCATCCCTCTCCACTGGCAGCTGAATTAGCGAGTGTTGCCTGCCATAATGTTGTAGGCAGAGCTGTGTCTCCAGAGGGGGACAAGGGGTATTGGTGATAGGCAGGTGGAGTGACACCCTGGGGTTCCTGGGGTCCTACATCAGAGGACGCATAAAATGGACAGTGGTACTGATAGGACGAAAGGAGTTCCTGGGTGGGGAACCTAGGGTGGCACACAGAGTTGAAAAAACATTTGTAAGGAATTCAATTTGCAGCAGCTGAGATAAGTACCCTTTGACCAAACCGTTGATGAGTGGTGTAATAGATGCCAGAGTGATGACATAAGCCCCAACACACACATACACTTTGTGACTAAACATCAGAGTAGCTGTATGGCATTTATGAGGAAAAATTGAGGCCAAGTCAGCACCCTCCATGCACCTGCCCTCGTCACCTACCTGTAGCACCGATTTGCAGCTCTCGGTGCCAGATGGATGTTTTCCCCAACAACGCCCCGAGCCTGCTCCTCCACCTGCAGTCGCTTCAGGGTGAACATGTCACACTTGAATGCTAAGGACAGGTGGACAAATGCTGACTGGAAAGGGGGAAAAGGCCAAGTTAAACGGAGAGCATCAGAGCCAGTGAGAAAGACATAAATACAGGCATCAGCCAGCTGAGTCTTGCTCTGCCTAAAGATATGCAGTATCCCACCAGCTTTCTCAGGCCACACACACGAATTTGTAACTCCATGAAACTTCACCCACTCAGAAACATTGTGAGGGGCAGGCTTTACAGCTTTAGCATGTATGCCACCTCCGGGAGACTGGAGTTTCAGTGTCATTCCCAAAATCCCACACTGAAGCTACCTGGGTATCCGACATCAAACAGGTGAGGCGCTGATTCCCAGGAAGGGATGGAGAGAGAGTGTGACCTGCCTGCCATTTGTGCATCCCAGTGCAGGGGTCAAAATTATGTTTTGCAGTTACTAGCCAGCAGTGACTGGGAAAATTCATTAGCCCCACAGACTTTTCACTGGTGCAGCTGGATAGATAGATAGATAGATAGATAGATAGATAGATAGATAGATAGATAGATACTTTATTTCTATAGCCCCATTTCAATGGACTCTGAGTGCTGCACAGTATAACACATACATTTAAACAGAAACATTAGAAAATACAAAATACAACTGAGAGCTTACAATTATCGATCCATCCCATAAATCCAACTAAATTTAAAACATCATCAATAAAAGGCTTATTGGAACAAATATGTTTTAAGGCCCTTCTTAAAGGCTTCTACCAAGGGGCCTCCTTTAAATAACCAGGCAGGGAGTTCCACAGGGTAGGCGCAGCTATTGAAAATGCTCTGTTTCCTGAATGCCACAACCTAGCCCTGGGAACTCTCAGGAGGCCTCCTGGCAGAACGGAGGGCCCAGGCCAGATGATAGTGGACAAGGAGATCTTGTAGATAGACTGGACCCCGTTCCTGCAGGGTCTCACAGGTCAACAGCCCTATCTTGAAGACAACCCTCCACCAGACCGGCAGCCAGTGTAATCCGCTGGAAGACCGGGTGATATGTTCACACTCTTTTCCCTGCCAGCAATCTCACTGCCAGGTTCTGCACCACGCAGTCTGCGGAGGTTGCCTCCAGATAACTCTAGGTACAGGGCATTACAGTATTCCAACCTGGAAGTGAAGAAAGCATGCACCAGTGTGGGCAGGTCATCAGGCGGGGTCAGGGCTCAATTCCTGAGATGCTAAACCCACTTCTCACCATGGCCAACACCTGAGCATCAAGTGGCAGGCCGTCATCAGGATTACTCCCAAATTCTTCTCCTGTCCAGAGGGCTAGGGCACCCCAACTCAAGGTCAGGAAGTAACACCCCGCCCCGATGACCTGGCTCAACAACCAGTACTTCAGTCTTGTGGGTCAGCCCTAGTCAACTGTGAGTCATCCACAGCCTGGAGTTCCTGAAGGCAGCTGTTAAATACAGAGTCTGACACTGGGTATTGGGCGCACAGGACAGGTACAGCTGGGTATCATCTGCATAGCAGTGAAACTGGCCTGTACCGCCTGATAATGTCCCCAATGACAGCATGTACACCGTGAACAATAGAGGTGACAAGACCCGAACCCTACAGACATAACAGCACAGAGGCTTTGGGTCAGATGAAGCAATTCCCATTGTCATCCTCTGCACTCTATCTGTCAGGTATGACCTGAACCAGTTGATAAAATTACCGGACAGGCCACACCAGATCCACAGGTGGTCAAGTAACACTCATGGTCCACGATGTCAAACACCGCAGATAGGTCCAGGAGGACCAAGATGGTATGGTCCTCCTGTCCCTCGCCATCAGAAGATCATTTAGTACCCTCACCAGGGCTGTCTCCATACTATGCCCCACCGGAACCCAGATTGGAAAGGCTCATAGGTGGAGGAAGCGGCCTGATGTCCCTCCAGCTGTATGACCCACCACCTTTTCTATAACCTTCCCTAAAAATGGGAGGTTCAAGGCGTGTCTGTAGTTGCTAAGGCAGTCCGGTCCAGAGGGGTTTTCCAAGAGGGTCTAACCAAGGCCTCTTTCAGGGCCAATGGGAAGATCCACTCCTCAATGAACTCCAGATGACCTCAGCAACCACAGGTCCAATCAGATCCAAACATTCAACAAAAGGCGAAGTTGGACTTGGGTCCTAAATCACAGTGTGTAGGCGCAGCTTTGAGATTCTCTCTCCACCTCCCCCCTCAATCAGTTCAAACTCATCCCAGACAGGAGGAGTGCTCCAGCACAACTCAGGCCGGACCCTGCATCCCTTTCAAGAGACACTTGACAAGACCTCAGCCCTGATGGAGGACACCTTGTCGTGAAACAAAACCAGCTCCTTGCACCTAGTGCCAGAACCTGCCCCCCAGCACATAGACAGGCTGGATGTTAAAGCCTGTGCACTGTGCTGAAGAACTGAGCTAGTTTGTTTTGCTGCAGCAATCTCCTAAACAGAAATTCCACCTTCTTTCAGGAGACTGCCCAATAGTTCATAAAATGTGACTTAAGGGCCAGTTTGTCCTCCGTCAAGCCAGATCTCCTTCAGCGCCTTCTAACCTCTGCCCCCTAGTCTTTAAACCTCAGAGATCCTCATCATACCAAGGAGGTCTCTCATGAGTAGACAGGGCTGGACACGAGAGTGCGATTGAATTAAAGGCCACACCAACAGACCCATTATAGGCCACTACTGCCTCCTCCGACCCAATCGCACAGGCTGCCCCAACACCCGATAGGTCCAGTACTGCCAACAAGTCCACTGAGGACACACCACTTAACGGCTGGTACCTGACCATCTCCACAGGGCAGGACCATCTGGGAGGGGGGGCCCCAAACGTGAACCCCATGGTGCTATGATCTAACCAAACCACTGGATCTACACTCAAGGTCAGTAATATCTAAACCAGAGGAAAAAAACAGGTCCACTGTTTGGCCACCTGAGTGTGTCACTGTTGTTATCTTTTGTGTCAGGCCCAGTGCCCCATGTTCCAAGAAAGGTCAGTTCCAAATTTCTCGAGAGCACACCGCTGACTCAAGCATTGAAGTCCCCAAGACCAACCACCTGGGACTCAACACCAGGCCAGCGATGAACTCCTTGACCTCCATA
This sequence comes from Neoceratodus forsteri, assembly GCA_016271365.2. Taxonomy (NCBI): domain Eukaryota; kingdom Metazoa; phylum Chordata; order Ceratodontiformes; family Ceratodontidae; genus Neoceratodus; species Neoceratodus forsteri. Next base: position 24,526,625 of record JADMNL010000029.1, on the reverse strand, counting down.
AAAAAATCCCCATCACTTCCTGGGGATGATAGAGCAGGAGGACCCTGAAGCCCACGCCAGCACCTCCTCAGGTGGCCACACATTCAAAGGACCATGTAGAACCCACATGCAGCACTGTAAGGTTCAGGCTAGATTTAAAACAAATGGCCACCCCTCCGCCCTGCAATCCTTCCTCGGGTTGTGTATTACAGCTGGTGTATTTATTGGAATGTTACCTTCTCCAGTCTGAGTACATAAGCTAGTCAAGGAAAATCTACTAGCATTTGGCTAGTGGGCTGGTGTCATTTTCAGCCCTGCTATGTCAGCAGGTCATGGTGTGCCATTAGCATTGGACTGTAAATGTATCCGCCTCCCACACCCCTCCTGATCAGAGAAAGGTTGCTACCTCAGTGACCCCAAGCATCCAGGTAGGGGACCCAGGAACCAGGGGAAAAATAAAAAAGAATTTAAAAACACTGTAATAGGGCCGCCTGATGGCATAGCAGAGTGATACCCACTTTCATGTCTGTGACCCAGGTCCTGGAGTGGACCATGATTGGGCAGCCAAGGCTGGTCTGGCTTGTGAGGTGTGTGGGGTGGCCAGCACTTGGTGAGGCAGTGGCCTCCTGTAGTGGGTCAGGGGCCTGCTCCCACACAAGGGGTGGTGCATGCACCCAGAATGCACTGCATCGTCCAAGGCCAAAGGACAGCTGGTGCATATCATGGAGTAGAGAGAGGCAAGAGAGGAAAAACTGGGAAAGAACACCAGCTGTCACCAATTATGGTGACACCCTGAACAGGGTATATCCCTAAATACAGGGTACATCTCTGGGTATGACTGCAGTGTATTAGGGACAAAAAACTATGTAGAAAACAAATGCTGCAATGACCTGGCATCATAGTGATTTCATGACAACATAGATCAATTTTTTCATCATTGTAGTTTCAGCATCTCTACCATGTACAGTACCCCAGTTCCTTCATCCTCCTTTGAAGTGCCCTTCATCCTCATCATCAGTGTTGCTGGCTCATCCAGTCAGGCTGCCCTTCCAGAAAGCCATCACAGCGCATCTCATTACCCCTTTACCTAAAGGAAGCACCTTGCCCCTCTCAGTCTCCCTGAGAACAACAGAGTAACAGAGAGCATATACCCCCAGGATGGAGTCCTCATTTGACCAATAGGCTAAGTTAGTCCACTTGGGACTTTTGATGCCTTTGTGATGTAGGCCACTGTCTACTGTAAGCTGGCCACCAGACTAATTTCACCAGCACCGTATAGTGGGATGGACCCAGTTTGTATCATAATGTGTCACAGGACTGGTCCATTCCTGGACACTGCTGATGACATCAGCACGCTCCTGGAACATTTTATTAGGGTTTTCAACACTGCATGCGATACCTACACCCCTCCTAGAAACTGAAGGTTCGTGTACGATCAACTCATGGATCCCACGGAACTAGTAAGAAGTATGAAACGTCGGGACCATCTATGACAAACGGCTAAATCACCGATGAAGCAGCATGATCTTCAGGCATATAAAGCAGCTGGGAATGCCTGTACTAGAGCAATTCAACAGGCAAAAAGCAGGCGCCACAGAGAGCTGCTGTCAAACCTCGAGGGTGACAGTAGGACACTTTGGTCTAACATAAAAGACATTACAGGAAAGAACAAAGACCTCTCCACAGTACTAATAAAAGATGGAAACTATCACGGACCCACTCCAAATCACAAATACTTTTAATTCAGCTTTTACTAATCTGTCGGGTGTCCTCCCAAAAGACTTCTTTGATAGTGCTCCTCCTTACCAGCTGGGTCAGCAGAAACTACTAACCTGAAACACCCTCTGTTTTACTTCAAGCGGTTTCCAAACCCAGGTCAGAAAGCTGCTCACTAAAGTCCTGGGAAATCAAGGCATAGTAGAGACTTGCTTGACCTCAAACTCATTGCACTTACCCTTGAGGAAGTTCTCCTGCCAATAACCAAGATACTAAACCTATCCTCACTCTATCACGGTTCCTGGAGTATGGAAATCTGTGCTGGTCACCCCAGTGCATAAATCCAGTGAACACACACAACACTGCAACTACAGGCCAATATCTAAAGCAAAGCAAAGCAAATCAATCTTTATTTCTACAGCATTTCTATTATTTATTTATTACATTTTGGTGACCAGGTAGGCCCACTGAGCCCGAAGGTCCCTTTTTCAGGGTGACCCAGGATAACAATACAAGATAGAATACAGTGGAGAAAACTTTTGATTACATAGGTTGTTCAAGCATAAGGTGGTTACAGACAGTGATTATAGACATGGTTATCATCATGACACAGTTTTGCCTTGGTACTAAACCAATTCTTAAACCAAGACGCTTCACAAACAACAGTAAATTACACATCAATAAATACACATATGTAACTATAAGTTAATTAAAATCATCTGGGAATGTTTTTGAAAAGGTAGGTTTTAAACTCTGACTTAAACCTCTCGATGGTCAGGCATTCTCTTAACTGACAGGTAGAGATTCCCGCGGGTAGGGGCCTCAAGTGAAAAGGCACGTGCACAGATGTCTTCAAACATACCCTGGGAACCCTGGCAATCCCTCATCCGTGGATCAAGAGGACGGAGGAGGGAGTTCGCGCAGCACAGGCGTATATGACTGGACCTAGAAGTCCCAGTCAATAGCCTGGCCGTGTTCTGCACTAGCTGCAAGCGGTAGATATCAACCCCAGGAAGCCCTAGGTAGAGGGCACTGCAGCAGTCAAGATGGGAAGTGATCGAAGGCATGGACCGTGTTGAAGGTTATCCGGAGGAACTAGGTATTTCACTCAGGTGATGTTCCTCAGATGGTAAAAGAGGATTTGACAATGGCAGACACCTGGGATTTCAGGGTCAAACTGTCATCAAAAACAACACCCAAGTTACGCACCTGGTTGGAGGTGCAGCTGAACACCATCGAGCCATAAGTCCAAAGTGTGCCCAGCCCCAAAACCCGCCCCCAGGATGACCAGAGTTCACAACCATCACTTCAGTCTTGTCCGGGTTCAACCTCAGCCAGCTGGTGCTCATCCAATCTTGATCTCGGCGAGACAGTTACATACCGAGGCAGTCACTCTTTTCAGTAGAAAGGACAGATACAGTTGAGTATCATCGGTGTAGCACTGAAAACTCAAACCGTATCACCTAATGACATCTCCTAATGGCAGCATATACACTGCGAACAACATGGGTGCCAATATGGAGTCCTGTGGGACCCCACAGGACAGGGGAAGGGAGTCAGAGGAATAAATTCCAGTGACTATCCTCTGAGACCTGCCATGAGGAAAGATCGAAACCATTCTAGAACTGTTCCTGACAGTCCAGAGACACCACAGGCTCTCCAGAAGCACCCCATAGTCCACAGTGTAAAATGCTGCAGAGAGATCGAGAAGGACCAAGATGGTATGTGCTTTTGGATCCCTCATTATGGGAGGTCATTCAATACCCGAACAAGTGTGGTCTCTGTACTATTTTTCTTCCAAAATCCAGACTGGAGAACATCATAGACATTGTGGATCACAAGGTGATCATCCAATTGCATATAACCACCTTCTCAGTAATCTTCCCAATGAAAGGAAGGTTAGAGACAGATCTGTAGTTAGCTAGAGTGTCTGGGTCCAAGGAAGATTTTTAGGAATGGTCGATACGACTGCCTCCTTAAGGGATCTGGAAAGGCACCCCTCTAAGGATCTCCGGACAATTTTAGCTAGGATCAGGCAGATGGCATCTACACAACCCACTAATAGGGGTGTGGGCCCGGATCCAAACTACAACTGGTTGGGCACAACATTTGGATGATCTGCACAATGTCCATAAATTCCAGCTGGCTAAAGTCCACCAGACAGACTAGTGCTCATCACCTCCCATACGACCTCCATGATCCCTCATAGTGACATCAGGGCCGATACTAGCCCGGATGCTGGCAACCTATCTGTGAAGAATCGAGCAAACTCCTCACATTTTGCTCTGAGAAAAAGCCCTTCCGGGCTGAAGACAGACTGATTGCACAGTCTGTCCACAGTCTGGAAGAGCTGAGACAGTCGATTCCTTGCTGCAGAAATCTCCTGAACAGGAACTCTGCCTTCTTACAGGTGATTTCTGATTGATAGCCTTTATAATATTCTGTCAATCTAAGCCTGTTGGCATCCAGGCCAGACTTCACCATGCTATCTCTAGCCTTCAACCAACTCTCCTCGACTCCTTCAAGGAACCATTAAACCACGGGGTCCTTGGGTGATGAGTGAGCAGTTGAACATGAACTGGAGCAATCTTGTCCAGGGCCTCTCCCGCCGATCTATTGTAGGCCAGTACAAGGTCCCCTGGACTCATGCATTCACTCGACAAACCTGATAGGTCCAGCACCACCATCAGACCTTCCAGGGTAACATCCCTTAAAGGGCAGTACTGGAGCATCTCTGTAGGGGCAGGTAAATTCAGAGGGGCCGTGAAACTGAACCCTATGGTGTGATGGTCAGACCAATTAACTGGTTCCACCCTAAGTCAGTTCTCTCCAGTCCCAAGAGGAACACCAGATCCAATGAGTGACCCCTATATTCATTGAGGAGGTAACCACCTGTAAGGCCCAGCATAGTCATTAGCTGGAGGAAATTCTGACCAAATTAGAGAAATTCATCATCGACCCAGGCATTGAAGATGCCCAGAATTAACCATCTGGGGACTCCAGTGCCATGTCGATGATGAAGTCTGCTATCTCATGCAGGAATTCTCCACCATCACCAGGTGGACGGTAGATGAGAGTATCCTGCAACCTACACCCTGACCCAGGGTACACTCAAAGGACCTGGTGGGCCCCACTGGAATATCCACAAGGCCCAGTTCCATCTTAAACACAATGGCAACACCCGCCCTATGATCCAACCTCAGGTGGTGTATCACTGAGTACCGGCTGGAACTGCTGAGGCCAATATAAGGCCTGCATGCCAGCCCGGTGGCGCTGAGGGTTGAGTGCTGGGCGCCACACCTCGCGCCGCGCCCGGCGACCGGGTTGGGAGGCGAGCACGGATCGTCTGGGTGTCGGCCGGGGAGACAGGCTGGAGCATCCAAGGACAGCTCTCTTCTCGGGGATCACACCACGAGCGCCACCCTGGTGTGGAGACTGGGGAGAGCGACGCAAGCCGGGTCTCAAGGGGCTCGATTGGTTGCTAGCGCAGGTCGGCAGCCTATCAGCCCCTGAGGCTGCTCCTCGTCGGGAGGAGTGGGGTACGCTGCTGACGCCAGCGGATGCCTGGATGCATAGGCACACAGCGGGAGAAAAACGGAAAATGGATCCCCACAGAGCCTGGATGAAGGAGCACGAGCGGGGTCCTAATGTGCCAGTGCCGTCCACAACCCAGGACCTGAACAAGTTCCCAAGATTTGGGGGCCCCAGACCCGACCCCACCGGGTATTCCAGCGCTCGATGAAGGGACCTGAGGTGAGTAGGAAGGGCGCTGGCAGGGCAGGGCTTCATGGGTGCTCCAGAAGGAATGGCTCTGTGAGGCAGGAGGGAGAAACAGAAATTTCAAAAAAAAAAAAAATATATAAGGCCTGCATTCTCATCCAACGGGTCTCAGTGATGCAAGCCAGATCCACCATTTCAACAAGATTGGCTATAATAGCTGCCTTGTTTTTAATGGACCTAGCATTGCATACTACACCCAAGTAGGATGGGCTGTCGAAGAAGACCTCAGTTCCTGCCTATTAATTATGGAGCCCTTGGGTATGGGAACAAGACAAGAGATACCTCTGTCCTGTCTTCACCCAGGCGCCTCAATCCCCCCTTTCTCCCTCCCACACAGGCCCAGTTCTCCCCTTCTCCTTTGCCTAGCTATCCCCAAGGCTTAACACCTTACGAAATATCTGCTAACAACGGGGATGCTCAAAGGCGATTTCCCTGAGCCTGGAGGGAAGTGGTTCCTGACTGTCTTTATTCCTTCCCAGAACATATCACTAAAACAGCCACAAAACAGCAGCCTACTCTAAAATAAGTAGCAACTTAATAGTCCTTATATCCCATCAAACCACCCCTTACTGTTAGCACTAGCTACCCACCAAAATCCCTACACAAATTATTAAAAGAACTAAAATATGAATAGTCACATAAATAACTATTTAAATAATCAATAACCATGAAATCAAATTCACTGAAAAGTTAGATGTTGGTAGGGGGACTTGCACCTCCCCTAACCACCAATATTTGACCAGTATATTATCAACAAATTAGAATAGGCATCACTCATTGCCAGTCCAGAAGTACTGAATGATTTTTATAGTTACAATATCAGGTCATCAACAAAGAGGCTAAGGTGATCAGTCTGTAGGCACCTAGAATGTGAGACCAAGGTACTAATGTTTAAACATTTTACTTCAAAACAGAACTCCGCTGTTTTCAAAACCATTATCGAAAGTCCTGGAATGTAATAACCAACCAACTGGTAGGCTGCCTCAAGAAGTACGCCTTACAATGTGCCCAAAAACACGGGTTCAGCACTACCATGGCTCTGTTAGAATTCACCAGTTTTATCCATCAGTCCACCAACAAAACAATCTTGTTGGAGTGGCTTTTATCAATCTCACAAAGCTTTCGACACCGTTAATCACAAACTACTCCTTGATCAACTTGCAACAATCAGACTCACACCAAAACGCCAAGTGGTTCGAAGCTACTCATGGATAGGACACAATGGGTAAAGATATCCAACATCATCTCGAGATACTAATGTCCGATCTGGTATCCCACAACGGTCCATTCGGTCCTCCTGTTTAGCATCTTCTAAACAATCTGCTGCATGCCTGTCAACTAAGGACGCCCTATACGCCAATGATGCTGTTATCTTCGCAAGCAACCTGATCCTCTATGCTTGAAGACAACCTCCGACTTGGTTTCTTTGAAGTCAAAAATGGTTCCAAATGCACAAACTTGTACTGAACTACAAAAAAACAAATTCCTATTTTCTTCCTCTCGCCACAAGAATAGGTGGCGTGCTCTGACAGTCAAAAATAACCTGGAGCCACCCTCGAACAAGTTAAACAATTCAAATATCTTGGTGTAACATTGGACAGCCACCATTCCTATGTACCTCATACTGAGATCAGCTGCCAAGTCTGTGAATGCAAAACTCAGCTTGCTATTCAGGCGTAGAAGGAATCTGACCCTGAAGCACTTAAACTTGTCTGTCTACAGTTTGGTGCTCTCCACCATTGACTACGGTTTGGTAATTTATGGAGCTGCCTCCACTACATCCCTAAAAGGCTAAATATTACCTTGAACAAAGTCGTAGGCTCATCACAGACGATGACTGCCTCACCCTAGCGTGTGATCTGTACGCACTAACTGGATGGCTTAATCTCCCAAGACGAATCAAGTACCAATCTTGCATACTAGCCAAAAGGTGCTCCTTGGTGCACTGCCAACTGGAATCTCCTGCCTTCTGCCTTCTGCCCAGATCCCTCAAGGCTCGTCATACTCAGGCCTCTGTCACTGAACACCTACTCGTTCCAAGGTTCCAGACCACCCAGTGCCAGCGATCTTTCCTCTACAGAGGCCCTAGCTGGCTAAACAGCCTGGGCTATGAACTTAATAGCCTACCTCATATGACCCAATTTAAATGTCTCCTCCACCAGCACATTATGAATGAAAGCACCTGTGACTGCCCCAACTAATCTCTGGATGTGCTCTTGAGTTGCACCTAGTTCTGATCTCTGACAGGACCTCCTCTGTTCCGATCTCCTCCTTTCCCCTCCCCCATTGTGCCCACCCCTCTACTTCACTCCTATACCATACAAATCACTTCACTGCCATATTAGACCCCTAGCCAAAATGGACTTCTCTGCACTTCTCTTTCCTTTCTTTCCTCCGCTTTTCTCCCCTCCTTTTGCCCTGTCTCTCACTACTACACCTCTATTCTCCCCTTCTACCCTGATCTCTGCCTACCTTACTGCTCCACATGACAAGACCATCTGACTGCAACTTTCCACAATATTTCTGACCTAACTCAACTTTACCTTCCCTTCTATTTCACTTAGTTTACCACCGTCTTTACATTACAAATGTATCAGACTGTCGCTCAACTTTGTACTATGATGTTTGCTTTAAACTGTAAGATTATTTTGCTCTCCTTTGTCTGTCTTTGTTACCCCTCCCATTATTGACGTGAAACCTTTGTAAATGAGCAGTCCACTGCTCAAAGGTACTTGTAATCTGAGAATGAATAAATAAATAAATTAAATAAATAAATGTTCTCAGAGATCACTCTTATGGTTGCAAGAGTGATCTCATGCACATTCTTTGGATATGGTACCCTAATGAGTTAATAGGGCCTCCAAGGAGTGTCTCTTATGGTACAAAACACTCCTGAAGAGAAGACCACACAAAAGCTGAGTGGTTCTGTCTGCCCAAACCTCACAAGAGGAGCCTCATACCATAACAGACACCCCTCAGAAGTCCAATTAACTTATAATATCATTCAAGTTTAACTCTTTTGGTCTAGGTTGTCAGAACCCATTGAAGTTTTGGGTTCTGTTTCTGGTCTAGAACTTTTGAAAATTTCCAGGGCTCTAATCTTTTAGAACTTTTTAGAACTCAGACCTTATTTTTCTAATCGTGCTGCCAGTACATGAAACTGCAGACAAAAATAAATTAAAGTGTGTTCGATGTAAGGAGAGAGAGACAGATGATCATATCTGAGTTTGATATGACCATAGCAAAGGTTTATCTGTGGTTTCTTCTGTTTGCTAAATCCACCGACTTACAGGTGCTAATAGGGCCATCCACTCATCATACTTTACAAGTTTTCCTGCCACAGCTGCATTCAATTTCCTGAGTGCCAAAAAACTCAATAAGCAGTACCTTTGTTAACTCATTCATAGCCTCACCCTCATGCTTCAATGAAGTATGAAGAAAATTAACTGATATTAGCTAACCTCAGCCACTAGCTGCTGTCTTTTAAATAAGTAACTTTAAAGTTGCTATATTTAAAACATTGTATATCAAACTCAGGGTACTGCTGCTGCAGTATGTAGAACTAGTGCACATATTAAAGTGCAGTCATTCGACATTTAAATTAAAAACACATCAATCATTCTTGTTGGCAAAACGCAATGATACATATGACTTTCTAAGATGATGCATGGTGAAAAGAGGTGGAAAAAGCAGAGAAAAATGTCAGTCTATGAAATACCTAACCAGGAGCACCTAAAGAAATACAACTAACAAACAGATTCAGCCCTTAACAGAAGTATCAACTATAACTGTAACTGCGCCCAAGGCCAGTGAATAATCACTTACCAGACAAGAAGTCCCAGATCTAAACCAAAACAAAATTGATAGTACAGGACTCTAGAATAAGATACATGGACTCCTACCTAACAAAATACAATAAAGAGAATACTACTCGGCATGTCCACCTGGAACAAGAATAAAATATATTAAACTAAGGATAGACAAAATATTGGAAACACTAGCCCCCACAACACTGGTTGCTCTTTTTTTTAAATTCAGTATGCTTTTTGGGCTCTGACTGGCCATGCATCAGTCCTGTTCCCTCGCCCACCCCACCCCTGTCACCCCTGACCTACCTCTACTCCCCAAGGCACCCTGGCTTGCCCCCAAGGGCAGGACTGCCAGGACCCGATGGAAACTCAGTCAGTACCTAGGAGCAAGAATTTATGGTCAACAGTCGGTCCTCAGCACGAGACAAATGTCCAGGTGTACAGTCAGATCGCTTTTGTCTTTAGTGCCTTGGGAGGCATGTTATGCAATGATGTGGTGGCATGTATGCTCACATCTGACATGCCTCCCAACACTGCGAACTCCGACCATCAGATCCCTGGCCTCCACCTGAGATCAGTCGAACTCCAGCAACTTCCCCACCCCCTGGAGGAGGAGGAGAGCAGTCTGTGGGATGTCGCCCTCCTCCTCTGCCAATCCTCCAATGACCTGGAGTTAATTACTGAACTTGGGTCTCTGGCATCGTGAGTGAAACCCTACCGCTGTGTTGACAGGCTGGCTAAGGTTGTTCTTCCTGTAGGAACAAACAATACTGGGAGGAACATGAGAAGAACATATGTTATGAGCTGTTTGAATTGGGAAAAATGTATCCTTCAAAGGATGCAAAGTTACAATATGTGGGATATTACCAGAGCCTAGAGCACAAATTGAAAACACATAAAACAATACAAAGAATGCATATCAGAATGGCTAACGGTGTGTCGACTCAAACATAATTCATAGATAACTGACAGGCCTTTGTAACAAAAACATTCCTCTGGCAGTCTCCATTTAAATAATCTAGGTGCACAGACATTAGAAGAGGTGCTAATAAGTCCCTATCTGCCCTTCCTTTAAACTAACATCTCAGGGGAACAAGAGATTGGTAAGTCTAAAATTACTATTTATAACACTAGGAATTGTGTCCCAAGAAAGGATACAGCTGTAGAAATGGGCTGCAAACTCTGGGGAAGAGGCTCTCATACATTCTAGGAGCATAGTAGCTAAGATGGATGAACCAAACATGATAGCACACAATAAAGATCTGTCTTTAATAGCCACAACAAAAACATGGTGGACACCACATACAACCTGGGCAGGGCACCCAATGGATACAAACTTTACCACGTAGACAGAGAAGACAGAAGAGGGAAGTGTGGCTTTATGCTGAAAGATAAGATAAATATATTAGATATCGCTTAGGAAAAGAACAAGAAATACAGTTAACACAGACTCTCTATGGGTCAAAATTATCAGTAACAATACAAACAGCCTAAGAATTGTATCTGTTACAGACCACCTGATGTACCAACATAAAATATTGAATGTTTACTAAATGAAACTGAAGCGGCTTGTGGCTCTGGGGAATCTGTCATATTAGAGCACTTTAACTTAGATGATTTAGACTAGAATCATAAAACAGCTGAGACAACACAAGGAATTTTTTTATTAAGAGCATAGAACTAGGCTTGTCACAATGTGTCCTTACTCCAACCAGAGGAAAAAGTATGCTTGATTAGTCATGTCAACGTTTAATGCAATTATAGACTCCTGTATAACTGGCTCCCTACTAGGTACCAGTCATCACAGTACAATCCTCTTCAATATTTGCACAGACATCGATAATAACAGTGGTATCACTAAAAATGCTCAGTATAGCAGGGCTGATATTAAGCGAATAAAAGAGAAATAACGAAAACAGAATGGAATCCAGTCCCACAAAATAAAACAGTTAATGAAATGTGGTTTACATTAAGCACACTGTGCCAGAGATCTGCAACAAAAACATTCCAGAACTAAAGAAATATAATTCCAAAGGACTAAAACCAAGAGGGCTTACACACAAACTTAAAGGGTACCTAAACAAGCAGTTTTAAAACTGAAAACTCCAGAATCTGGCTCATAGTGAGGTAAAGTAAAAGCTACGGTTTACATTTATGTACTAAAACTTCATTTATGTAAATAACATCAATGCAGTTTCATAGCTTTGAAAAATGTAAACATCAGCCTTTCACCTTCAGAAAACAGCCTTGCTTGCTCCTAAAATGTCTGCCAAGTGTGGTACGTGATGAGTCATGATGACATCATTGGAGCCAGAAGCAGAGACCCAGTGGCTCCCTAAAGTGCTAACTACTTCTTCTTTCCCCTTTGTTTTGAATTGTTTCACCAGAATGATCAACACCATGTGTTAACATGGATTATTTTGATCAGTACACATGTTGGGCTATGGTTTTGTTTATTTTGTTTACTTTAACTTTGCTGAAAATGTTTTGTAATCCAGCTGACTTTCTCTTTGGCAAATAGGAGTACAGTACAACACTTCAAATAACTGATGACCTAGTGGTTATGTGATGCCTAGAAATTTGTAGAAGTACTGATCTGGTCCAATTCAAAGCTCATGCTTTCTTGGTAATCCACAAATAAGCTTCTCTTTGTAGTCTTTTATTAATTTATTTATTTATTTATGTCTTTGATGATGGTGGGTGCACTGAGTGCAGAAGGACTGTTTTTCAGTCACAACCTGGGCCACAAAGTGGCAAAACTAGGTACAGATACAAACAGCAGTTACAAGATACAATACGTGCATGCCCAACAGCTGGTGGCAGGGGTGAGAGAGAGAGAGAACAGTGGTAATGCAATGACAGTGTGCAGACAGGTAATGCTATATTAATATGTACATAAGCATAACCAAAATACAGACGGTGCAAGACACAAGCAGTCATGGTATACAGGTACATGGTCTAGTTCAAGTACAAGTGAGAAAACAGTTGCTGTAATAAAATTCAAATAGGAAGACAATCACAGTTCATAACATTAAAGGGGCAAGACAGGATGAAAGGGGGGACAGGGGTAGGCTTGGGTGTGGGGGCAGGAAGGAGAGAGGTGGGAAAAGGGCAGGCTAGTGGGGGCAGGAGGGGGTATAAGTGCTGTAGGGCATCAGGTGAAGTCTGAGTGCTATTAAAGCATAGTCAAGTTGTAGACCCTAGTGTTGCTGTAATGAACAGTGAAATTTTGCAGCAGTGAGGAGCCAGGTCTTCAGGTTATGTTTAAAAGCTAGGTGGGAGGGGCATGCGTGAACAGACGGGGAGCTTGTTCCATAGGAGGGTGCTGTAACTAAAAAGCTTGGGATCCCATGGTGGTGGAGGCACAGGGTACTTCTAGCAGGGGACTGAGGATGCTCTGAGATTCCTACAGACCACTCTACCTGTCAAGAGGGGTGAGTAAGGGGTCTATGTTTGTTCCTGAGGGAGTTGTCTACCAAACAGCCTATCGCATAGAGTGACCTTTGTAGGGTGAGCCACCCAAGTGACTGGTAGCGTGAGCAGTGGTGGAAGCGGTAAGAGGTTTGAAGGATAAATCAACAGATACAGTTATATGTCAAGTTTAGACACTTGTGCAGGGTGGTGGATAGGTGTGAGTAAACTGGGAGCAGTAGTCAAGGAGGGAAGTAGGCTGCCACATGCAATTGTGATGGTTGAGCTGTGGTGGTTCGACCCCTATAGTTTAGGGTGATGCCAGATAAATCTGGAAGGAGGGCTGGAGGCATACTCTAGAGTCAAGATGCAAGATTTATTAACAATAGTTGGAGCACAGAAAAGACTTATCATTCACTATCACTACCAGACACGAAAGAATTAATAAGATTACTGGACCACAAACTGGCCTCACAAATGTCATACAAAAGTCTAGGGTGATTCAAGTCCTAAGGATATAGCAATCTGATGCACCAAGCTTGGGTTTCTAGTATTTTGTGGCATCGAATTGAGTGTGGAACTCAGGAAGCGCCTCCTATACAGGCCATAAAATGGGGCGCCCCTGGTGAACCAGAAACAGAGTAAAGCACTGTAGGCCTCCTGGCCCAGGAAAGAAGGTGACTCCTGGTGTCACTGAGGCAACGCTTGAAAAGGAAGCACCTGGTTGAGGATGGGTGTTGATGCCCAGTTGTGGATGAAGAGACCCTTATCTGGAGTTGTCAGCTGCAGTGACCTTGGGCAGGTGATCTCCTGTCGAGGAAAAGAAGCTGAGTGTAATGCTCCACTGGATGATGTCTGGATGGGTCCCGGAACCCTTACCACCTCACCCTGCAGCTTCAGAATATTGCAATCTTGTTGTGACCTCTTGATGAGCTACTGAAACACGAGGCACCTACGGACAGTACAATCATGAGCGTGGTGACCTCAGTGTGTCCTCTTGCGTGGACCGCGTACTTATGCCATTTTGGGGATGAGGCACAGAGCCTGGCAATCCTCAGTGAGGCCTTGGTATAGGCCACCAGTACTATTGCCTCCTTGGGACAACGTCTATGCAGGAAAATGGGCAACGTGACTCGAGTTTGGCAGATGACTGAAGTCCCACAAGCAGAGCCGGGCGTCCCCTAACTTGGCTCACTATGGTGGCCCCAGCTACCAGCTGGCTACCACTTACGACTGGCAACTCAGAACCTGGAGCATCGTGGCAAACACTTGGAGTTGGTGGAGGTAATGGAGGTGGGTGCAGGTGATACTGGGCTTCCCAGGGACCCTCCTGAGTTGAGGAAGAGGCACCAGAGGAATCCTAGATGAGGTGTGAGGTGTGAGGAGCCCCTGCAGTTCAACAAGGATTTCTGTACTCTGGGGAATGCACAACCACAAAGGGTGATAAGGCCTCTTCTCCTGGAGACTGCTGTATAAAGGTGCACTGGGTCTGTTTCCTGGCCAACAGACTGACTCGACACACTGGGGGACCCGACTAGATGGCAGATTTCTGCAAAAAAATGACCAAGGCTGCTACTGGAGATCTTCTGGAGGAGTTACAGAAGGGACCAAGGATTGCTTCAACCTCCTAACAGGAAGCCGACATCCATTGCCTTGCTGTCCTTCACCCTCCCTGGTCAAACTCTTTCTCCTCTCTCCAACCTGTGCAGAGCCTCCTCTAGGTTGGGGTTGTCCTGGCAGGGATTGGCTCCTTCATCCAGAGGTCAGCCCCTGAGGCTGGGTCAGTGGCTTAAAAAGTCTCCAAATCTGAATCTACTCTGGCTACAGGGATTGGCTGAGAGGGCTCAGCCTGGCTTCCTTCTCCACTGCTGGGACAGGAATGTGACCCAACTGGTTTGGCTTTGGCTGACTAGGTGTTGGTGTTGAGCAGAGAAGGGAGGAACCAGGAAGGGAAACAAAATGGTTTTCTTTTGAAACCCTGAATTTGAACTGCTAGGACTGTCTGCTGGAGTGGGGTCTGTTCTGTGTTTCAGAGGGTCACCAAAGCCTTTCAAGGGTTTCCCATTAAGCTGCCAGGGTCCCCATAACTGTCTGACCTCATGTCTCTGAGGATGCCCTATTTTCTGTGATGCCTCCAATTCCACTATTTTGTGGTGCCCAATTTCTCTGGGGCTACACAATAACCAGGTGCTTGGGTGGATAGGTAGTGTTTGTGGTGGTACCAGCACCTAGCTTCTGGTGGATCCAGAGCACTGTATGGTTGACATGTTCTGGGAAAGAAAGGGAGGGTCAAGGGTAACACCTAGATATTTGAAGGATGTGACAATTTCAAGGGAGGACCAGCAGGGGTGAGAACTAGGAGAGGAGCTGACTTTGGTGGATTTGGATAGGAAGGGTTTAGAACCAAGCAGCAATGATTTAGTCTTTTTTTCATTGACTAGGAGCTTGTTTGAAAGGAACTAATAATGGAGCGGATGTGTAGTTTTGTGTGAGAGTGGATGAGATTGAGTCATTAGATTTTGTCGCTATGATAGATGACCAAATCATCAGCGTAGAGAAGAGCTTTACAGCAGAGCTGTCATTGGGGAGTGTATTAATAAACCTGGAAAGAGCAGTGGTCCGAGAATGGAGCCCTGGGGAACTCTAGTCAGTACAGGAAGGGAGCAGAGGAAGCCTTGCTGATGATAGCGGACTGCGTCCTGTTTGATAGACAGCTGCAGAACCAGGCAGTAGATCGGGAGCAGCCAAAGCAAGGGTTGAATGGAGGCGGTGGTGGTCAACCAGGTCAAAAGCTTTGACAGATCATTTTCCACATGAACCTCCTGCATGTAGCCTACCTTCTGCTGAACACCCCACCATCCACACTCCTGTCCTTAGTACTGCCTGGGCCACATATGAGCTATGGGTCTCATGAACAGAATTATCACACCTCAGATTGTTGTGCACACCTATACCGATATGTTAATCAGCTGGCACTGTTAAACATGCTTCCCAAATCACTCTCCAGTCCACTTTCTCGATGTTTGACTTCTGCTCCCACAGTAAACATTAAGTGGATCATCACCCTTCTGCACAGTGAAGGCAGCATGTACAGTCCCCCTGTTGTGTTTTTCCTTCTTCATTAACCAACAACTAGGTCTTCCTGGAGGGCCAAGCAATAAGTATCAGGACACACCAGAAAACTGCTGTTCATGCCCTCATAAGGCTGCATTTACTATAGATAACAATATTATTAGCAGGAGAGAAATACTAATGCCTTGAGTGAATCCACCCGACTTCCAGTGTCAGTCTACTCCTTTACCTGTGATCTGCTGACCCCACAGAGTAGTTCCTGGCAATTCTTCTCCAGTACTTTTCTGTGCCCTACTGCACAATGTGAGTTGACTGGCTACCACCCTTGGAATCTTGAATGAGCTATACACAGCTCCCTCGATACTGTCCTAACAAATGTCAACATCCCTCTACCCCACCCAGGGTAATCTCCCTACACTGAATTCAAGTAACAGTTTAGGTGCAGCCCTGCCACTCTGAGTATTTGTCATCACTGGCTGCTCTCATCCACAGTCAGGTGGTGATCATGATTAGCAGCCCACATCTCAGATCTCACAGTGATCTGCTCAATATTCCCCTTCCTGTCTTCACCCAACCTGAATATAGCTGTACCCTGCAGGAATGGCCTCTTCAATCCTCTCTGGCATTCACTCTCTCATCTGCTCCCCACACCAAAAGTGGTGACCTCACTACCCGTCCGTTTCAGGAATGTGGTTAGTACAGTCTCCCATGTTATTTTACATATTCATAATAAACATGATCTTCTGGTAAGTCAGGCTGGCAGGAGGCCACGGGGGAAAAATAGACTTTCTACCCATATAAGATCTAAGCTATCTATGATTAGGCACAATTAAATGACGTGCATAATGATACACACCCATCATTTATACTGCCTAATCCAAAGTAAGCCTAGGTCTTTAAGGATAGGAAAGACCATATTTCCTCTTGTTCCCTGCTGCTATCAGCCTGACTTACTGGAAAGATTTGTTTATTTTGTTATGTCAAAACCCAGGGACTGTACTGCCTGCATTCATGATGCAGAGGGTGATGAGCACACCAGTTTTGGTGTGTGTGGAGAAGGAGTGAAGAATGTATCACCAGGGGACTGAGAAGGCCACTCCTGCAAGGTACTGCTATATTCAGGGAAGGTGTAGACAGAAAGTGAGAAATATGAGTAGATCATTGAGATATAGATGTTGGGCTGCCAATGCCATGATCACTGCCTGGACCCTACTT
This sequence comes from Neoceratodus forsteri, assembly GCA_016271365.2. Classification (NCBI taxonomy): domain Eukaryota; kingdom Metazoa; phylum Chordata; order Ceratodontiformes; family Ceratodontidae; genus Neoceratodus; species Neoceratodus forsteri. The sequence continues at coordinate 24,509,643 of JADMNL010000029.1, read as the reverse complement.
GTCCTGGCCAACATTCCCTTCCCATAAAACCAGTTCATGCAATAGTCCAAGGCCATGTGTTGGTATTAATGTGAAATGGCTGCCACTATATGTTCAGTCACTTCACTACCAGTCTAATATTGCTTGTAAAGCACTTTGGGGTACAATGTGTATGAATAGCACTATATAAATGCTGATTTTCTTCTTATTATTATTATTAGTTCCCATGGAAAAGAGACAAGACTAGTATATTTTTGATTTCCGAGAAAGTATGAGCACTGAGTGTTGGACTACACAAGAACTGTGCTACAAACAAGTGGTGGATCTAGGGGTGGTGAAGGGTATGACCACACCTTCCCCGTCCCCTCTGTTGTAACGTACTTGCTTGCTGCTGCATTTCACTTTGTTGGTCTGATTTATTGATTGTACAAATGTTTACCTTCAAACTATGGATTACATTTGTAGGTTCTGTCAAAAACGTACTAGAAAAGAATAATAGCAGACAATATAAAGGTTTAATAAAAATGTTATAAAGTGCATATCAAGTATGCACACCACCCAACTTCCCGTTATAACATCTTGGATCCACCATAACCACTAAACCACCAGGTTATTCAAGATTTGTACTGCACTATGGTTTGCACAAGAGAAAGTTGGTTGGATCAAAACACAATTTCAGCATGTTAAAGTAAACAAAATGAACAGCACCATAGCCTAACATGTGTATTGATCAAAATAATGCACATGGTTTTGACCATTTGGTGAGACAATTCTATACAAAGGGAAAAAGAACTAGTTAGCACTATAGAAACCATATAGCTCTCTGACTCTAGCTCAATGATGTCATCACTTAACACATTTGGCGGTCATTTTAGGAAGCAGATAAGGCAAATTTTTTGAAATTGAAGGACGATTTTACATGTTTCAAATGTTTTGGAACCATATTTAGGTAAATTATATAAATATAGTTTTAGCGTTAATGTATACAGCAGCCTTTCCTTTAGTCCCCTATGAAGTCAGATTTTGCACAGTTTGTTGTCAAAATGTTGTTTAGGTATCCTTTAAGAAATTACTAAGTATAAAGGATAAATTGTGCAGCAATTATCTCAACTTGAAAACTGAAGAAACATGGTCCAATTAAAAACAGTGTAAACAAGCTACAAGGAAAGCTAAAAGAATTTGAGAGAAGCTTAGTCTCCGACAAAAATAGGGCAACAGCAAGCTATTTTCTAGTTACATTAATTCCTTAAATAAAAAATAAAAAGTAATATTGGTACAATACAAAACCATGATATCTTAATCAATGATCCACCAGAGATGACAGAAAAATTAAATAATTATTTCCCTCAGTATTCTCTAATCACATTAAACCCCCAGAAGTCGGCCGCATAGATGCACTAAAATCCATATAGCTGAAAGTACCCAAGAAAAATTAACGGTCTTAACAATAACTCTTCTTCAGGTCCAGACAACATATCAAAATGTTTAAAAATGATTGATAATAAACCCTTTACAGACCGTATTTCAAACATGTATCAACACAGATTAAATATGTGAAGACTGGAAAACAGCAGATGTTACACCAATATATAAAACAAGGTAGCAAATCTGAACTGTCCAGCTACAGGCGATGTGTTTAACCTCAGTCCCTGCAAAATACTAGAGAGTACAGTAATGGATAACATAAAACATCTATCACAGACACATACAAACATCGATCACAGACACAAACATCGATCACAGACACATACAAACATCGATCACATACACATACATAGAACAACAGGAATTCACCACTGGACGACCATGCAAAACAAATTGTTTTGTTTTATGAGAAAATGAGTGCCATCTAGATAAAAAAATACCCTACAATGTAATAATATTCTTGGGCTTCAGAAAAGGGTTTGACCTGGTCTCATATAGGGCATTGTGGACAAAATGAAAAAAAACTATCTTTATATCTGACTTTACTGAAAACATACATAACAGGTCCTCAAAACACATGGATGAGTTGAAAATAGGGTTCCATGTAGCACAATCGAACAGGGAAAACTATTCAGCAAGACCTAAATAAAACTTTGGACTTGGCAAACCACTGGGAAATGAAACTTAACTTAAAATGTAAAATAATGTGTTTGGGTTGAAACAATAACAAAGCCAGTATTCTGTCCAGTTTAATGTTACAGGAAACAGTACTGGAAAGAGAGCTAGTGTCTATCATCAGATTTTAAATAACAGAAACAATGTAATGAAATAATTAAAAAAGGCTTAAAAGAGAAACATAAGATCTAGAGAGAAAGAAGTTATTTTTCCAGTACTGCATCTTGATTAAAGTGAGTCAGTTCTGGCAAACAGACATCAGTTATAAAGAGCACAAAGGTCAGTCACAAAATGTATCATAACACTAAAGAATGAACGTTACGATGAAAGACTGCAGGAACTAAATCTGATGACACGTGAAAAAAGGGCTCAACTCCCTGCCTTGCCCCTCAAGGGTTTGGTTTCCTCTTAGACCTCTCCTCAGGTGGAGGTCAGGTGAGTTTCTTCATCAGTCGTTGCTCTCCTCCTTCCCACCTTGGGGTGGGCCTCCTTCGTGGGGAATCTCCTTTGGCTGCAGAGATCAGCTCCCGGCACCCTCATGGTGGTCCCTTAGGGGACAGAGGAGAGCTCCTCCTCAAAAATTATTTCTCTGAACTGCATTTCTAAATTGCAGTAGTCCAGCCATCATTAACATACCAACATATTAGAGATAAGCAGAGTAGGCCTATTGGTCTATCAAGTCTGCTCATGCTTCTGCACCCTGATTGGGTACTATAGCCCTCTATCTGTCTCCCACTGTTACTCCATCCCGTAGTCCTGCCTCCCCGGGCAAACCAGCCTCTGCTTAGCCCTTACCTATACCTGTCCCACCATCTTTTGAATCCCTCCACTGTAGCTGCCTGTACCAGCTCCCCGGCAGTGCATTCCACGGTTCCACCACTCTCTTGGTGAAGTACCTCCTCCTTTCCCTAATCCTACTCCTCAGTCTTTCAACTGTGTCCTCTGGTGATTCCACCTCCTTCAGTCGAAAGATCCTATCTCGCTTACCTTATTTACTCCCTGAGGTACTTGAAGACCTCAATCATGTCCCCCAGTCCCTCCTCTCTCTAGCGAGAACAGGTTGAGCTCCCCTAGTCGCTCCTCATATGTCTATATCCCCAGGCCCGGATCATTCTGGTTGCTTTCCTCTGAACCCTCTCCAGGAGTTGGATGTCACTCCTTAGGTGTGGCCTCAGAACTGCACACAGTACTCAAGATTTGGTCTAACCAGGCTGTTGTACAGTGGCAAAATCACCTCCCTGTTCCTTGAGGTAATCCCCAGTGATGCATCCCAGCATCCTATTTGCCCTGACCGCAGCCCTCCTGCACTGCTCTGAATTATTCATGTTAACATCCACCAAGACTCCTAGGTCTCTTTACCCTGCCGTGGCCTGCAACTCATCCCCCCAGGGTGTACACATAGCTGGGGTTTTTCCACGTGTGGCACCTTGCACTTGGAGGAGTTAAATTTCACCTCCAGCTGCAGGACCACCTATCCAGAGTATCCAGGTCCTCTTGCAGGCCAATCTCCCACCTCCCTCCACCACCACCCCCAGCTTAGAGTCATCCGCAAAAGACTCATTTCACACCCAATACCTTCCTGATATCAGAGATGTAGGTGTTAAACAGGAGTGACCCCAGGACTGATCCTTGGGACCCTCACTTATGATCTCCTAAGAGATGAGACCTCCCCTCCGACTACTACCACGCTGAGTGCGACCTGAAAGCCAATTTCCAATCCACCCTAACTGTCAATGGGCCTACCCCTCCAGCTCCCCAGCTTCTCCCTTAGGCCAAGTGAGGGACCAAATCAAATGCCTTGCTGAAGTCCAGGAACAGTACATCCACTGGTCTCCACCTGTAGAGTCCTGATGTCACCCACTCATAGACCTCTACAAGGTTTGTTTGATACAATCTACTTGGCACAAACCCATGCTGCCGGTCATCCAGGTAACCCATCTCCTCCAAGAAACCTCTCAGCCTTTCCTTAAGTATGCTCTCCATACCTTCCCCCACCCGACGTCAAACTGACAGGTTTATAGTTTCCTGGCTCTTCTCTTGATCCCCCCTTTATGGATGGGCACAACTTGCACCTGCTTCAATCCTTGGCACCTTCCCTGTGTTGGTGTGAAGTTAAAGTATGATCCGCCAATGGGCGCAGCCACAACATCCATCAACTCCTTCAGTACTCTGGGATGAATAGCATCAGGCCCCAGAGATTTATCCTGTTTAGGAACTGGAGGATTCCTACACCTGACCCATAGGAATATCAGTACCTGTCCACCCCCCACCACCATTTAGCAGAACCAGCCTATATCTCACCCTGGCCTACCTCCCCAGTGGCTTGTTCTTCAGCAGGTACCCCAATAGTCAGGTCTGTTGCACTTTCTGTGTCCTTCAACCCCTTTTGGAAGTTCCCCAGCCTCCTCCTAGTGAACACTGAGGCAAAGTACTCATTCAGTACCTCTGCCTGCTCTCCAGCTCCTTCCACCCACCCCCAGCTGTTCTCAACTTACTGAGCTGGTTCTTGACCTTCCTCTGCTCACCAATATACCTAAAGAACCCCTTTCCCCACCCCGTATCCCCTGTGCCAGTCTCTGCTCTTTCAGGCCTTTGCTCCCCCTCACCACTCTGGTGACTTTCCTGAATTGCAAGGCGTGGTTCTCTCTATCCCTCTTTCCTTTCATTTTTTTTGACCTACTGTAAGCAGCCTTCTTCTCCCTTACCACCTCCTGGACATTCTTGGTCCATCAGCATGGTTTATGAGACCTACCGCCTTGCACTTCACTCTTGCACAGGTTCTGGTGGCCTCCTGTAGCACCTGCTTTATGATCTCCCACCTACTATCCATGTCCAAACCTGATTTTATCTCCATAAATGCCCCTTGAGAATTTCACCCATGTTCTGAAACTCCCGCCTTAAATCAATCTATCATTGTCCTTGAATGATCCCCTCCCCCAGTTTAAGCCGAAACCAGACTGTGTTATGGTCACTCCCAGCCAGGGGTTCTTCCACAACCAGATCTCGTACAAGATCCCCATCTGCTAAAACCACATCCAGTATATGACCCTCCTTGTTGGGTCTACCACTTGCTGATTGAGGAACGTGTCCAGGAAGCCATCCAGCAGCTTCTGCTCCCTGGTTACAGTGGACATCATAGTATCCCAGTCAGTAGCTGGCATATTAGGTCCCCATCAACACCACTCCTTCCCCTTCCAGTCCAAACTGTCCCTTAATGTTAGTCAACAGGCAATCCTCCAGGTCCTCCGCTAGTCCTGGGGACCTATATACTACCCCCAACATGATCTTCCCTCCCACGGAGGTTCCTAGGTGACCCATATGGCCTCCACGCTGCACTCCTGCTTCCTCCATTCTCATAATCTCAATGTAATCCCTAATGAACATTGCTACTCCTCCCCTCTGCCCACCTTTCTGTCCTTTCTTAGCACAAGGTACCCACTCAGATTAAGGTCCCAGTCATGGCCAGGGGTGGCCCAAGTTTCAGTGACCACTGCACATCTACCCGCCCTCAAACAGCGTGGCCCGAACTCAGGCATTTAATTCCATCCCTAGCTTGGAGAGAAGGCAACTAAGGCTTTGGATCTCCAAAATGTTTTTCCTCATAGGGGTCTTTTCCTCTCCTCTGTGCCAAAGGTCATAAAAATTAGGTAGTCCAGAGGAGCTGGAGTAGGTCGGTGGCACTCCAGGGTCCAGGCCACAGTCTGATGCATTTCTCCTCCTTAGGGAACACTGTGCTTGTTCGTCTTCTGTTGTACCTTTAGGCCTTCTTCCCTAAGGTGCCCTTGGTCCTGGGACCCCATTTCTGTGACACCTGAGGGGTTGGAACCCTTCCTCAGGGTTCCACATCCTTGTTACACCCCTGACTGGGTGATAGTCCCCATAGTAGTGGGGTCAGGAGAGCATGCAGTTTACAGTTCATCTAGCACCACATACTGCTCAATCTAAATCAATCCTGACCTACTTAACAGCCCGCTGACCCTTTGAACTGAATTCAACCAATAGTCACCAAAAGGGTAACCCAAATGAGCAGCTTCTGGTAGGAAACTGGTGGCTCACATCATGACCAGTGGCACAGTGGCTCACATCAACACCAGTGGCACAGTAACTCACATCATGACTGTGGCATAGTGACTCACATCATGACCAGTGGCACAGTGGCTCACATCAAGACCAGTGGCACAGTGACTCACATCAAACCAGTGGCACAGTGGCTCACATCATAACCAGTGGCACAATGGCTCACATCACAACCAGTGGCTCACATCATGACCAGTGGCAAGTGACTCACATGATGACCAGTGGCACAGTGACTCACATCATGACCAGTGGCACAGTGGCTCACAGCAAGACCAGTGGCACAGTAGCTCACATCATGACCAGTGGCTCACATCATGACCAGTGGCATAGTGGCTCCATGAAGACCAGTGGCACAGTGGCTCACATCAAACCAGTGGCACAGTGGCTCACATTACAACCAGTGGCACAGAGGCTCACATCATGACCAGTGGCACAGTGGCTCACATCAAGACCAGTGGCATAATGGATCACATCAAACCAGAGGCTCACATCATGACTAGTGGCACAGTGGCTCATATGATAACCAGTGGCACAGTGGCTCACATCACAACCAGTGGCTCACATCATGACCAGTGGCATAGTGACTCACATCATGACCAGTGACACAGTGACTCACATCGACCATGTGGCTCACATCATGACCAGTGGCACAGTGGCTCGCATCAAGACCAGTGACACAATGACTCACATCATCATGACCAGTGGCTCACATCATGATCAGTGGCATAATGACTCACATCATGACCAGTGACACAGAGGCTCACATCATGACCAGTGGCCCACATCATGACCAGTGGCACAGTGGCTAACGCCATGACCAGTGGCACAGTGACTCACATCATGACCAGTGGCTCACATCATGACCAGCTGAACAGAGGCTCACATCATGACCAGTGGCACAGTGGCTCACATCATGACCAGTGCCACAGTGACTTACATCATGACCAGTGGCACAGTGGCTCACATCAAGACCAGCAGCACAGTGATTCACATCATGACCAGTGGCACAGTGGCTCACATCACGCCCAGTGGCACAGTGGCTCACATCATGACAAGTGGCACGGTGCTCACATCACGACCAGTGGCACAGTGGCTCACATGATGACCAGTGGCACAGTGACTCACATCATGACCAGTGGCACAGTGGCTCCATTCACGACCGGTGGCACAGTGGCTCACATCACGAACAGTGGCACAGTGACTCACATCACAACCAGTGTCTCACTTCACAGCCAGTGGCAGAGTGGCTCACATCGTGACCAGTGGCATAGTGGCTCACATCATGACCAGTGGCACAGTGGCTCATATCATGACCAGTGGCACAGTGTCACTGTAACATTCTTTTATTGTAGTTACTCTTTTTCTCCCCTTTGCCATCACCAAACCTCCATTGTGCCAGCCTCCCCAACCCATCACCCCATTTCTCCTAGACCAACCTTGCTATTCCATTCCACCCCTGGCTTACCCCCCAGTTCTCAGTAGTGCTCCCTAACTCCCAACTTGTTCAGGATCCAGTTGGAGAAGGTGCCAAGGTCGCTGGAGGGGCTTGTGGGAGGGCAGGATTCATACTGCTCTGGCCAGGTAATTTCACATTTTCTGTCTTCAGTCTCACAGAGCATTTGTGATGAAAGTGCATAGGTATGCAGGCCTGTATAGCGTGGTATCAGACAGGGTCCTCCTCAAGAATCTACTGCTCTGACTGCACTGCCATGGTAGTATCACAGTGAAGCAGATTGCCCCCCACGGAAAAAGAGGGCATCCTTGGGATACCACTCCCCCAGCTGGGCCCCAATGACTCAGGCTCATTCCTGAACCCAGATTGCTGGCGCTCACAAGTGGCAGCCCTACTGCTGTACCAGTGGGCGGGTACTGTCAGATCCTTGATATAACACCTCCCAGGTGACAAGTAGAAAAAATGTTCTGTCTGTTTAGTATGCATGGACAGACAGACCTCCAACACATGCTGGGAATCAAATGGAAGTGGGGGGCGGGACTTGAGTCCCGAAGGCATCAGCTCTAAGCATTTAGTTCAAGAGAAATTCAGTGTAGTCTTAACAATGACCACAAGAGGGCCGTTTTGCCATTACAGTCAGCATTGTAGGGCTCTCATTTGCATCCTCCCACAGCTGGATGCTTTGGCAGACAGCTTTTATCACAGACAACAAATACAGGATTTTCTTTGGTACTGCCAAAGCTGTGAATTTCAGTTCTCAACAATGTGTGCAAATTGGTCCTTCTAATCCTGGGATCTCACTTCACTGGTAACAGGTACATGCACTGGGAAAGAAACTGCCTGGCTTGGGTGGTTTGTAAAGAGCTTGGAGAGAAGAAAGAGTAGTTTTACTTCAATTTCCATTTCGGTCAGACTGACTCTGAAAAACAAAGCGTCAAATTAGTACTGACATTGAAAGTTTGCAGGCACTTTGCATGCTCGGAGACAGCATACTACAGAAACAGTTTGCAAGGCAGAAGATTTTTTTTTAATTATTATTTTATTAGTTTCAAAACACAAAATACAATATAATGATCATTAGGTTACGTGATAAAAAGTCGTCAATAAAAGCAGAGACACATTAACAGGTTTCAAAAGGTTACATAAACCATAACTTACTTAAACAGACTAACAAACAACAATTCAAGGAATGAGACTGAGTGACAAAGCCATCGTGCAGTAAAATGATGATACACAATCTTACAAAGCAGATAAAGGAAACCTGCAGGATGCACACTACCAATTCTGAAAAGGGGCCCATGTAGCGAGAAACTCAGATGACTGATTGAGCAGGACGTGACTAAGTCTCTATTTTGTGCTAGAATTGACAAGGCAGGAGATTACCACCAGACAGGAACATACAGTAGATATATTATTCATGGTGTACGTGTGCATTTATGTGTATGCATGTACATTATATATTTGTGTGTCTGGATTTGTTCTGGAGAGAGAGAAAATAAAAGAAAAAAATGTTGAGTGAATGCAGGGACAAACGCTTGGCAACAGTCTCCTTGAAATGTGAGTGTGTGAGCGTGTGTGTATGTGTGAGTGTGGTATACAGCCCTAACTGGAAATTGAGTGTTCAGGCTCTGTTGTTTGAATCAACTTTCTTGGAGTTGAGAAGCTTTTTAAAAATAAAATGATTTTTTTAAATATGGGTCAGTAAAAGGATCAACATGTCTGTTGTAGGCCTTGTTGCTAGATTAACAGACTTTGCCTTCCTCACTTTAAGCACACTCACCCTTATCTCAGGACCCTTAGTGTGGTCAGCTGTCACTGGACAAGGGCCTGCAGTCTTTACTTTGGGTATAGCTTGAGCCTCGGTCGTCTGCATATGAACATGTCACTACCACTGGACTGAGAGGGTGGTCACCTCATTACCATTTACAGATAAAACAGTCAAAGAAAGGACCTAGAGAGCAGCCAAACAGACAGTAATCCCTCCCTCCCCATTAGTCCCAAGCAACTTATTTTCCTTCCCCACTTTCTAATCTGCCCTCCTAATGTCCAATTTAAACTTCTTGTTACTCTGCCTCAGCCATTCATGTTTTTGGGAGGAGGAGCAGGGAGGTATGTGGTTTATTTGTGTAACCAGAGGTTTATCCAGACCTTTTCTGGGGATATAAAGCTTTACTGCACTGCGTTACTCATTTGTTTCACGTTACATTGTTCCATTCCTTCTTGCTGTAACTCTCTCCTCTTCCGGTTATGCCCCTCCCCAGAGAATGCAACTAAAAACAATAGAGGTTACGCCTCACCTGTGTAAACCAAGCCTCCAAAATGGATAGCTGTTTCCTTGAATCAGTCAGCAGATCCTCTGAGCAATTATCTAGAAACAAACACAGCATTGCGATGTCAGTAGCAGAACAGTGGCAACAGAGTAGGGGTGGCATTCCGCTAATAAACATGGATGTGTGTTCATACTAAGATTGAATCTAGTCACTGCCGTGCAACAGGATGGGCAGACAAGATAGACTCCATGTCTCCAAGTCCCTATCTTCACAAAAAATACAATGTTACCATTTTTTTAACATTTTACATTTTGGTGTTTTTATTCCTCTGGCTTTCACTGCGGTCCGAGACACCCTCCTGACTTGCCGCCTCCCACCTGCAACCACTGTACCTCCACCCAGTGGCACTGGTAGTGACGGGGGTGACAAACTCCCAGGAGAGGAGAACTGCTGTGAGGCGGCTCGATCCTGCCTCGTAGCAGCACCCCAATGACCCAAGGTCGCCCTGAACTGGTTCGCCGTGACAGCATGAGTTAAGACATAACGCCTAGCCCTCTGCACCACCAAGCCAGCAAGTTACCATGTTTAACAGCCATGGCAAGCTCTGTGGTGTAGAGAATCATGGGGCTAGCTGGCACACTGAAGACTCAGGTTCAGTCCCCAACCTGGCACAACATGGAGGGCTTTGAGCATCTGGCAGGATGCTCTCCTCTTAGAGTGGGTAGGTACACATGTACTGCCACCTGAGCAGCACCTGTGGTGGGCTTGTGGTTACGCCATTGGCAGTGCAGGTGGCCATACATGGCCAGACACCTCCCTCTCCCCACCCACAGGTATTTCAAAGTCAGGGACCTAGAATGACTCACTGAGGGATTGGCTAAGAAAATCAGGACCCAAACCTCCCCCAATACTGAATGTCTATAGGATATGAAGTCAGTCAGCCAGTCTTTGTCCTCCTGTTCCTCCTCAGAGTAGGCCCAGGTGTTTCCTTAAAACAGAGGCCAGTTGTGGGGCACTATCTGCAGTGTTTGTGGTAAGGAAGTGTGGGCCAGGAAAAGAACTGAGATTAGTACCTGGTCCTGAGGCAGGGAGCAAGGCAAGCGGCAGCACCTGAGGTGAGTGCATGTTGAGGGACCAGAAAAGAATACCAAAAGAGCAGTAACCATAAGGGTGCCCTAGAGTCATCGGTTTTGTTCTGGGCAGTTTGTGATGATCACACCTGCCTGTTAGAATATGTCTCAGTTCAAGCAAAATGAAATCATCTCGGATTCTTGCTGGAGCTTGTTAATTGCATTTAGTGAGATTGTGTTTGTCGCCCAGGAGAAACCACATTAATGAATCTGCTTAAACTACATGTGGGTCCTGGAACGAAAAACAACCACAGTGCATGCTTACATTTTCAACATATTCAAACAGAGTTATATAAAACTAGGCAACATCATTGCACCAGAAGATGCTAAATTCTAAATTTACAGCACAAGTACAGTACAAGGTGTATCCAACCACTTAAATAGTTATTTCTAAAAATGTTCAGTATTACATATTACTGTTAAGTTTTCCGTAAATCATTCCAGCTTTTGGACTAACTAACTTTTAGTTTGAACTAGTGTAGATCAATGCCCTTTCACCTGTGACACCTTTAAATATGGAGCTTTAAAGACATATGTTTGCACAGACCTGGAGTCTTAAGATTTAGAACCTGAATGGAGTGTTGGAGGGATGGCAGGGAAGAAGGAGTAAGTGGTCCATAGGATACCCTCCTCCTCCTCCTCTGAGGTGGAGGGTTGCAGATTCAGCTGCACTACCTCATGAGAGGGATCATAGGTGGTGGCACAGTTGGAGTTGCCAGTGGGAGGGAGGGTGCCCGACTGGCTGTTGTGCGTGCTGGTGCACATGGCACATGCGCATCTGGGCCCTCACCATCAGAGTCCTGTAGAAAAACCCGAGTGTACAGAATGAAATGAACACTCCGGGGCCACAATAATCAACCATTCACCACCTCCCAGAACTGTGCTGTTCTGCGGGGAGCCAGGTCGCGGACTCTCTGCCAACTCCACCATGAAGGTTTAAGTCCATGGTAAGAGGAGGTGGGTAAAAGATGGAGATGGGTAGCATGGGGCAGGCAGGTGCCCTAGCAGAGAAACATGTACCTATGAAGTATTTATATGCTGTGATTTCACCTGCACTTTTATTTCTTTATTGTGAAATGCACTGTATTGTGTTTCGCTGTTCCTTCTGTCTCCTTCCACCTGGGTTGCACCTGGAAATGAGCCTCAGCTCAGTGTGCCTTTCCCAGTTACCAAGTTTCCAATAAATAAATAAATGGCCAGCTCGGTGGTGCTGAGGGTTGAGGCGTGGATACACCACTGCGCCACGCTGGTGACCCGGTTCAGGAATGAGTCTGGGTCATCAGGGGTCTGCAGGGAGGACTAGGATCGAGCGTCCGATGACAGCTCTCCTAGCCCTGGGGAGATGGGAGGATGCATGCACCGCTCTGCTGGTCCTAGGGATGCCGGTGGTACTGTAGTAGCATGGGTTAGTGGGGGAGCATGGCAGACATTGCAAATATTAGTGCGCTGATCGTCCTTGCATGTCCTTGCTTCCAGGGAACCAATGGAGGAAAAGCAACATACAGATCTGCAACAGCTTGATAGCCACAGTTTCACTGGCCGACCATGCCCGACATGCCGGTAATGGTCTCCTCGCCGGGCACGGGGTTTTTGGGGCCCCTCAGAGGCAGAGATGTGTCTGCCAGCTGGGCATGGAGCTCGGGTCAGAGGTGGAATGGAGGAGCGGCAGCTGGAGGTAAGGCAGGACTGTGGTTGCAAGGGAAGGAGAAATTGTTAAATGATAAAAAAAATACTGCTTGCCCACCTCTACCTACAAATACAAGCGGAACACAACAGGGTGCACTCTCAGAGATATTTGAATTAAGGAATAACACGACTCACCAGGGGACACAATCGTAAAGTAGGGTGGGAGGGGCTTCAAGAAGGACTTAAGGATCTGCTTTACAGAGAGGTGACGGTGGATGGATTGATCCAGTAATGTGATTAATGCTGAAACTATCATGGGGTTCAAAACCCAATGGGATATTAACAGGGGTAATTAGGAACAGAAGGCTGGTCAGGGTTCTGGGAGCCATGAAAGGATGGAGGAAATCTTAGCAGGAACAACAAGGCAGGCTTGGCGAACATAGGATTACTTAAGTCCCAGCTCACTGGGCTTTGCATTACAATTCTGACTCATTCCCACAATTTTCAATTATAATTAGATCACCTAAAAAGGTGATTTCTCTTCTGGTGTAGGTATGGCAATCGGGGCACTGCCGATCCCACATGCATCAAAAGAAAATGATGGATGCATCATATTTCTATTTCTGCATAGCTTTTTTCTCCTCTGCTGTATTCCATTGCAGAGAATATACCCAGGTTCAAGGATATACCCATATCAGTCCATTGCCCTTTGCTCCCAGCAGGTCCGGTCCAGTCCAAAGTCCCCCGGCTTTCCCTCTGTGATAGGAGTTGCAGAGGGAGGACCACCCTCCACCTAAGGCAGTTTGCTGGATTAGGATCTGATGGCATCCAGTGTTTGAACCCTGAGGATCTCGGGAGCCAGACAGACTACGTACAGGTCTGTTTCTCCCTGAAAGCCCTTCCTCCCTCCTACTCTGGCAGAGGCAGAGTTTCTTCAGCCTCGCTACATGCAGTGATATCCCACTGAGGGACATGCTCCTTAGCCACCACAGGGGTTGCTGTGGCACGGGTTGCCCAATGCCATCCTTCTCTGACCGTCACACATTGGCAGCAACAGTAGCTACGATCTGGCCTGCCTCCTGATGTGGTGTCCCTGGTGGCTCAGGTTGCCCAATGCCATCCTTCCCCGACCATCACACGTTGGCGAAGCAGATGTGGCGATCTGGCCCACCTCCTGATGCGTGTCCTGGTGGCTTGAGTTACCCAATGCCATCCTTCCCTGACCATAACACACTGACAAGCAGCAGTAGTTGCTATCTGGCCCTCCCTCCTGATGCAGTGTCCTGAGTTTGTTGTCGAACTTGGGACACCCTTGCCACTGGGCTATTGAAGCAGCCTGCAGAAGTTTGTTTATTGTTGCACGCCACTGTACAATTGTAGAAACTGCCATGAGGCCACGAAACATCTGACAATACCTTTTAAGCATTTTGGTGGACTTCTGTTGACACGAGGCAGCCCATAATCAGGAATCGTACCTGTGTCAGACACTTTGAAAATCCTTCCCTACTCTTTTCCTGTCTTATATCATCTATGTATCTTTGTACCTTCACCAGAGTCCTCATGGTCTCCTTTTCTTCCATTACAGTGTTTAGCAATGGTGGCTGCAGTCTTCTCCCATTCCTGAAAGAGAGGTTCAAAAAGAGATTCAAATATTATCGAGCAAGAATATGTTCTTGACCAATCAGAGACCTCCTTTTGCCCGCACGTGACTCACTCCTTAGTCTAGTTGAGTGTCTCATACCCAGGTGTTTTGTCACCATAGTACTGGTAACAAGCGAGCAAAGACTGCAAAAACGTAACATTTCCAATTTTTTGTTTCCTAAACTTGATATGAATATGGTATCGGGCACTGTGGCACCCTTACAGTTACAAGTGATCATTTTTGTGTCATTAGGGTGCCAGAGCTGACCTGCTTTGCTTTGTCACTCTTGCATCCTACAAACATGCAGGAAGACACACTTACTGACCATAAGGGTGCCACAGAGGACCCACAACAAACAGTAACGTAAGCAGACATCACATCTATGAGGAAATAAAGACAGATTTGACAAAGCTTCCAACAATCTAAAGCATTATGAAATGTCAGACTTTTGTTTATTAACTCTTTATCCTCCTGGACATTTATGGCAACCTCACTGAAATTCCCATACACGTGGTCAGAACTACAGGAGCACACTTGGCCCCCAATGTGGCACTTGAAAGTCATGTGGGTATTTTTGCCCTCAGAAAATGGGCCCAGGGCTTTCTTTAACCACTTGGGTGCAGAAACATAAATATGCAGCATTATAACATGGGCCATGAAAATCCGTGACCCTCATTGGTTGAAACATGTCACATGACTGGGTTTTTTTTTTCACACCTCACTTGAACTGTATTTTTCTTAACAAACAAAGGCCTATTTATAAGTGGGATAACACACTCCAGGGTGTGTGTGGTCATAAAGGCAGTAATGCACTTCATGGGTGGCTGTGGCAGTCAGCTGCACCTCATGCCTAACAACCACCTGCGGCACATATTATTACCTTATAACAAGCACACGTATTGTGTGTTATTTCCCACATAAACTGTGGTGGCGGCCAGGTCCACATTCAGGTCACGAACATGAGTAAGCAAGCCCAGCATGGTAGGTGTCTCCACATTCGCTACATGGAACCTGCCCCTGGACCCTCTCTTTAAAACGCACATCAGCTTTGAGAATCAGGAGCAACCAACCAAATTAAAACACATGGCTGCAGGCAGAGGAAGTGGCAGATCTGTAAAAATCTCCCTTTTGTTTTAACTTTTCAGGGTCATCTTCTAGGCCTGCATTCCTGCTTTGTTCTTCTAGCCGTCAGATATGTGGCCAGTGCCTCAGTGAGTCTGACAGTAATGTCAGGGCTCTGCTATGTTTTCTAAACATGGCAGTCAGCTTAAGTGGAGACATCGGCCGTGGAATGCTCGGGTGATGAATGTGCAGCCTCCGTTCATCTCGCCGCCAACTGGTGCAGGCTGCTGACTTGGCATAAGTAAATAGTAACTTAACTTAATGCAGTAGTTATGGTTGAAAGGCCATCCTCAACAAAGAAAGCTGTGAACAGCCCCTCCTGCCAATGGCCTTGCAGCAAGGCATCTCCTTCAGCACAGTCAAACATGAAACATCATTTCAGATCTCAAAACGTAAAAATACCCCACCTCTGGGCCAGCTGGGAGTGGGAGGGAACTGTTGCAGAGATGATGCACTCAGTTACTGGGGAGGAAGGATGGTGCAGTCTGCCCACCATTTGTGCAGAGGCCACACACACCTACAGGCCAACCAAGGAGCAGCATCTACATATAAAATGAATAAAGAAGTGTTCACCTAATCTTATGGCGAGAGGATAGGTGCTGCCATGGCAGCTTGGTCCTCCTCCTGGTGGGGACAGGTGAGACACAAGGAAGGAGGCAGTGTAGATAATTGGCTGGATCTCTGTCCTGGGAAGCAGACAATCACAGGTTCAAATCCCACTAGAGCCAAACACTCACTGCATAAACTTGGGCAAATCCCATAACCTCCCAGTGTTCTAGTCCACCCAACTATGAGAATGGGCAGAAACAGGACCCCACTGGAAACGAGGTGCTGCATCTCAGCTGGGCTATTCCGGTAACAGCGAAAAAATATGTATAAATGGAGAAAACAAAGCAATAAAAATACTTTCCATATTTGTTTGAATTTTTGCTTTAAAATCTTAGCTTAGAGGCAGGACGATGCGCTCGATGTGAGGCAGAGGGCTTTAGTGAGTATGACAAGGAACTGTTCCTCGCAATGTGGGGCAGAGGGCTTTAGTGAGTACGACATGAACTGTTCTAGCTGTGGGACAGTTGAGAGGTATGAGTGGGGAACTGAAAATACATTTATAACCGATCCTTGTTTATTATCTTTTTTCACTGCCAAGGATGAGAACTGCATTCCAAACTGATACATCTTTAGTAAAACATATAATACATATCGATCGTAGTAGATTTCTCTGCTCTCAGTAAATATCTTTACAGAATAAAGGACCTCGCGCTGCAGCACATAACTATTTAGTTAAATTGCCAGATAACAACTTATATACAGAGAAACTTGTTAACCTAAAACAAAATAAGAGTACTCAGTCTATCGTAATAGGCTAACACAGGATATTTCTTTGCTGTATTTAAGTTTGCAAAAATGAAACTGCTTCTGGGCTATACCTCCTAATGAGGAAACTGAAAGTTCATACATGAAAGTAATAAGCCATGGCAGGATGTGCGTTGTAGAGTTTTACGCACATCCCAGGGTATCAGTAAGGCACGAGGCTGAAGGCTGAGTGTCCTCAAACCTTGGCTTGTGCATTGTACCAATGCATGGTTGGGACCGCTGTGCGCTCCAGTGCATAAACGCACCAACCATGCATTAACTCCCCATTAGATGCCACCTCGGAGTGGATTAATGCGCTTGTAACATGGCTTGTGCAACAAACTGTTTAGTGTCACTGTAATTTTCATCCTGTCAATAACAGAAGACAGACACATTTTCCACTCTGTACATTTCTACCTTGCACTTTGTGAACATTGGAGACACTGATTTATTTACTTGTGTTGTGAACAGTTCATCAAACATAACTATGACTACACTATGTGTTTACATATCTTTCATAAAATTTGTCAGATCTGACGGCATTTATTTCACTTGTGGCGCTAGCAGGTCTATTATATGTTACTTTCTCCCCGCTTATCTGGACCTCAATCTATTTTGCATAATTTCTCACTTAGTGTATATGTGTCTTCAATGGCTCTGATGTCTGCACTCCCGTTTCTACCTGCCGCTCTCTGCCCTTGCGGTTTCCTGCATCAATTCCACATGTCTGCAATGCCCTACCCATGCGTTTCATACAGCTACAACTCCAATCCTCTCTCCTGCACTATGCACAGCTCAACATTTGCCATCCTGAACATTTCCTCTTCTGATGCCTCTCACGTGGCTAGGCTCCAGATATTCCTTCCGCTTCCTCCACTGTCCTTGGCCACGCCACTCCTGCCTCCCTGTCTACATTTCTGCATATTACGACTGCCTGTTGTGGGCTGTGTGTACTTTTGTACATTGCTACTATGTCCTCCGTGGTTGTATCAGGTAGTTCACAAGCAACACGGCATTATCGTCTCATAATGCCGTGTTGCTCTGTCTTCACCCTAGCGCCCTTCACCCTATCACCTTTCTGTCTTAGACTCCTACTTGTTTTGCCATGTTACAATTGGGAATTAATCAGCGGCTGGGTGGTTGGAACCACTCTGTCCCCCAGCTGTTGATTAATTCCCAAGTAGACCCACACTCTGTCGTGGGTTAATCTTCACGTGATACACACACTGGAGGGCTTATTACACATACAGTGGCTCTCAGTAGTTTTTAGGGGTAGGGTAGGAAAATAAAATTCAGCAGCTGACTGTGCATTTATAGAGATTTAATGGAGTGCAACAGGCTCCAGGATAGTGAACAGCATGGTTTCATGGCAGGAAGATCTTGTCAGACTAACCTGATCATTTTCTTTGACTGGGTGACCAAGGAATTAGATAAGAGTCCCACGCTGTGGATATGCTCTACTTTGACTTCAGCAAGGTTTTTGACTCTCTACCTCACAAACAATTGCTCAAGAAGATGGAAGACCTGGGTGCAGCTAAACCCATAGATAACTAGGTGGGTAATTGGCTAGAG
Organism: Neoceratodus forsteri; assembly: GCA_016271365.2. Lineage (NCBI taxonomy): Eukaryota > Metazoa > Chordata > Ceratodontiformes > Ceratodontidae > Neoceratodus > Neoceratodus forsteri. The sequence goes on along the minus strand of JADMNL010000029.1, from coordinate 24,491,319 downwards.
AGGAGGCAGCAGAGGGTGGTGGTTAGTAGGGTTAAATCAGAGGAGAGGGAGGTTATAACCGCAGGAGCCGCTGGAAAACTCTTGAAAAAGGTTACTCAAAATTGGAGCGTTTGCAAAATTGTAGGGTTTCTACTATAGACCCTGAGTGCTTCACAATAAATCTTTAATGTTTTCTGCAGCATATATTAGTCAGTATAAATTGCTAAATGAATACACTGACACCTGAATATGTTTACAACATAAAAAAAAGTTTATGTTCCTAAAATGAATACTAAACTGATAAGCTATCATAAGCGTTACCTATCTTCTAAAATTTAACAGCATCTGCCTCACACAGTGCTAAATAGATTCTATAAAGTGAGCCACAGCAAATCAATATTAAATTAAGTCAAAATAAATATTTTTTGTTTCTGGCTGTAGAATAATGAAGCCTAATCAGCAGCTGTTTACAGTGTTCTGACAGCTATTCACCCACTTTAATACAAGAGAAAATAAGCAGATAGAGTGGTGAATAATTGAGTTTTAGTAAAATGTTGTTAAAGTGTTTAATGGACATAATTTGTATTGTACACTGTACACTATTTTTGAAATAATATATTTAAGCATTAAATATGGGGGTTATTAGGGCTGGCAGTAATCTAGAGGTTAGAGTAACAAACTAAATGAGCTGACGACATCTAGCAGACCTGGGTTTGATTCCCACAACCTCCACTTGCATACTGTGTGATTATGAGCAAGTCACTGTGTTGTACCTGAAAACAGGCACTTCTGCCTAGTGGGCCTGATGCAGTTATCAAAAAATGTAAAGAATACCAATATATTTTACTGCATCATACAGTAGTCAGGGTACCCTTCAATTTACCTTTGTTTTACTCTGGCTGCAATGATTTTGTTTAGTTAAAGATAATGTTCAGATACATTTTATTTTATTAACAGACTTTAAGATTACAACCTTTGAGTCAGGGACTCATTTACAAAGGCTCTGTGTCAGAAAAACAAACATAAACAACTTAATACATATAGACATAGAATGGCAGCTAAAGGTCACAGCTTTTCAGTTATACAGTATTGCAGAATCAAGATCAGCTATACATTGCATTGAACCTGTTACCGAGAGCTGTATTTTACAGTTTTCAAGAGAACAATAAGTTTGCTGATAGAGGGAGGAGGAACTAGTTTGATATTTACAGTGAAATAGAGAATTAGACAGATACCTTGTGAGTGCAGCGAAGGAGGCATTGTTAATAGGTAATGTTTGGTAGCCCTATCGGTAGCAGCTCAGTGGCGGTGGTCCTGTAAGATGATAGATAGATGACCCAGCACTAGCTGGTACATTGGCAGCACCATGAAGTGAGAATGTGCTCTTTGAGGGCTGACTTGAAAGGTCCTAATTTGGAAATGGAGGAGATGTTGGAGGGAGTTTGTTGCACCAGGCTGGGGCCCTGTGTGGAATGACCATTGGGCTAAGGAGGTTCTAACCCTCGGGATGGACCACACCTGTCAGTTGGCAGTCGGCTGTTCACTGAGGTGTGGGAGGATAGGTGAGAGGCATAAACCCCAAGGGGTAAGCCCCAGGTGTATTTTCATTGTGAGGAGACATGTTTGATAAAACAGCCTTTCATCCAGGGTGAAGAGATTTGTCAGGGCATATAGGGTACAGGTATGTGTACGCTTGTCTGCCCCCAGAGAGGAGTCTGCATGCTTTGTTTATGGCCAGGTGGATTTTGTTAAGGGCTGTGTGGTCAGCAGCCGAGTAGACAGTGATCCCATAATTGACTGGGGAGAGGACTGAGGAGGTGACAGCCAGATTAAGGGCGTCTGGAGGTAGGCAATCCTTGTGCCGATACAATAGGCCATACGGACATTTATGGCTGATGGCAGAGTGTCAATGTGTGAATGGAAGGAGAGGTTGAATCAAATGTAAGGCCCAAGTATTATGGACCTGTTCTAGAGGAAGGAGAGAGGGAGAGGAATGTTAGCTGTGCATTCTTGGCCTTATTCTGTCAGTGGGCAAAGAGTATGGTCTTTGTTTTTTACATTGACCACAGCTTTTCTAAGCTTGTTTTTAGACTTCAGTCAGGTTTCTATCGTAGTCTTTGCATGTGAGCATCTAGGAGGTAGTTGCTAAGAGGAGATCACTGTTAGCAACTAGCTTATTCAAGTTTAAAATTGACAGGGCTATCCAAAAATCCTCCGCTGTTTGAATCAAAACTAGTCTGACTGGAAGATCGCCATAAGGAATAACTCTTGCCCTGCCACTTATAAAAAGGCTTCATAGTTAGCACCCCATTTAAGTGAATGGGATAATTTGCACCTTTTCACCCATCTTTTGCTTCAGTCTCTGTGGCAACAAAAGGTTTTCTGATAGACTGCTTCAACACAAAACAAATGTTAAGTGTTTAAGTGTACTTCTGCTTAGCAAGTGGATTTTGAAACCCAACAAGACAAGAGGCTGCTACACACACTGCTGTTCGAAACCAGCATTACCTGTCCGGCGTCCAGCCTGTTAAGTGCCACGCCCTAATTAGACAAGTTCTGTTTCACCAATAATGACATCGCCCCAACCTCCATAACGGTGCAGTACCTTGTGAGAACGGGAGGGGGAGGGTAGAACAGTGGCTGTCACATGAGAACTCAAGAGCTAGAGTTGTTGAGCCGGAATGGGCGCTTTACACCGCGCACTGCAACGGGTACGTTTGGGGACAAACCACTCACGCCCAGGAAATGCGGTTCAGGCGACTGTTCATTTTACAACAGAACAAAAGCGCTTAGACAGCATGGGATGGACTGGTATGGTCCTTCCGTAACGCTTTATTCTGTTGTAAGAGTTCATGTGTAAAATGCCTAAGGATTCAAAAGAAATCAGTCACATAAAACTCATGGCTCTACCTTGCACCACATTGTTTTGGCCAAACCCAAGTCTGCATGCAAAATTATCAATACATTGGACAGTATTTTATTAAAAAGTTAATACTTTTACACAGTTCAATATAAAACTCAAAATTGCAAGAATTGTGGAACATGTAATTTTTGCAGAGAATGGTGAAAATTGCGAATTCCAAAAAATTGCGGTACAATTTTCCAGTGGACCTGGTTACAAGCGGGGTTCCACAGGGATCGGTCCTGGGCCCGTCCTCTTCAACATGTTCATTAGTGACACTGGAGAAAGAATCCAGGGCAGTCTGTGTCTCTTCGCAGATGACACAAAACTATGTGGAGGGTGAATAGTGACGAGGAATAAGGGAAATGCAGAGAGAGACCTACAAAGCTAGAAGGGTGGCCAAAGGTCTGGCAGTTAAATTTCAGTGCTAGAAAGTACAATGTAATGCACCTAGGGAAAAAGAACCCCAAGACAGAGTACTGGATGGGAGCAGAGAGACTTAGCATTACAGCTGAAGAATGGGATCTGGGAGTTTTGCTGGCAACTCAGTTAAACAATCAAGTCAGCGCAACAAGGCCTATAGCAAGGCTAACGGATGCCGGGATGTATCAGGAGGGGTACTGATAGCAGAAGGAAAGAGGTAATACTTCCCTCTACAGATCCTGGTGAGGCCTCACCTAGAGTACTGTGCACAGTTCAGGGAGTCTCACGTCCAGAAAGGACAGGATAGGTTGGAGACAGTGCAGTGCAGAGTAACTAAAATGATTCAGGGACAGCAGGGCAATCTTATGAGGAGCCTTAAGGCACTAAATATGTACTCACTGGAGACCAGAAGGAGAGGGAGATATGATAGAGACCTTCAAGTTCCTTAAAGGAATTAACAAAAGTGAACTGCGGAGAACTGTTTAGCCTGAATATCAATTCGCGGTCACGGCGACATGAATAGAAATTAACAGGAGGTAGGTTCAGGAGGCATGTGAGAAAGAAACTTTACAGAAAGGGTGTTGGAACCTTGGAACAGTCTGCTGACTGAAGTGATGGGTGCAAAACAGGGATTCAAGCAGGGCTGGGACGTAATGAAGGGATAGTGGTTACTGGAGGCAACAGGGCGAAGGAAAGAATAGGGAGACGATGGGAGGGCTAGTACCCTGGAGGGACAGTAGGTTCCAGGGATTATAGGGAACTTGGGCAGACTGGATGGACCTCTGGTCTTTTTCTGCTGTCATTGTCTATGTTTCTATGTTAACACACAGTCAGGTGACGTCTCTCATCCAATGAAATTTCTAGATTTTTTCTTGCCGTTTTCTATTATTTCTTATTTAAACATAGTGCAACTTTAGACACCTGAGAAGCATTAGATTTTATTTTTTTTATCTAGGTGTTTATGCACGGCCATCCATCATTTTTCAGGTATATACCCTGTTCAGGCAGATGCCCATCATTTAGATGGATGGGGGATTTCTGCCTGGTTTTCTCCTGCTGATGCTTCCCTTCATCCCATGGTGTGAGCCATACCATTTGGCATTAAACTGCACAGCACCCCAGTGGTGAAAGCAAGCTCCCTGGCCCAGTTGCAGGGTACACTGTGGCACCAGAACCTCCCACCCACCTACTTTTCCCCAGCTGAGGGCAGCTAACTCAGCCTGGCCTACCACCACTCGTCAGCGCGACTTCACTTCCAAATGCGAGTCGCCTGCATGGCAGCACAGTCGCGCTGCTGCTTGGTCATGGGGTGCCACATATAAGATCATTTTCATCACCTGGAAAACAAACACATGCAGTAACTAGGGAAATGAGGGCATTCTTTTGTGCTGACAATCCTTACTCTTTAGTGTCAGAAATACCAATATTTACGTGAGGGCACAGGAACATTTGATGATGAAATTAGAAACATCCCTGAAAATGAGGTACAGATGAGGCGTAGTTATTCACCCTCCACTGGCCCAGTGAGTGAAAGACACCCAACCAGGGCGCCACCTTTGGGTGAGGCTAAAATCAAACAACAATCATCCATGCCCCCAAGCCCCCATCGCCACTACTTTTAGACCAATGTGCATATTGCCCCCTCCTCCAGTGCCTAGAGGGCCTTATTGCTATTATAAACCCCAGTGTTTGTTTTTCCTTTTCTCCTTCTCATTTCCTCTAGGTGCTCCTCTAGTTTAGGCCCCACGGTGGCCCCTCTGTCTGCTGGACTCAGCCTCCTGCTGCTGTCTTCACCCCAGGCTCACTGAGATCCTGGTCACCCCCTTGGCTTCTGGCTTATCTCTGGGGGCCTCCCTGTTTCCATCTGGGAGGAACTGCCTTGGGACATCAGGGGTGATGTTCAGGAGTGAGGACAGTGTGTTGGGGGACACAGAGGACCTAATCCTGCAATCTGGAGGCAGGCCTTTTCACATATTCTCCCATCCCTCCATCCACCTACCACATCATGGCCACACATCCGGGAGACACAGCAGCCCGTGATCACCCACACTGTGAAGTGCACCTCCACTGGGACACCACTAGGAACCGTGCATGCCACCTCTTCACAAGCTCCTTGCCTTGCCCTCCTGCTGCTCTCCGCTCCAGTTGTCTCAGGTGCGAGTGAACCCTGGTCACCAGTGTGTTGAGTTGGCATCTCATAGCTTGGCACTAGTGGTTAAGAGCACTGAGCTGCAAACCTGGAGAACTGGGTTTGAATCTCACAGCTACCACTTGCATACTTGTGACCATGAGCAAGTCACTTAACTTCCCTGTGCTCCCAGGATGCACCTGGAAATAAACTCAGCTTAGTGTGTCTTTCCTGGCCAAAATTGTAAAAGAAAAAACTACTGACCAACTACACTACCATGCTGTTCTACTCAGTTGTATGAATGCTACCCACCTGTACTGCCCAACTCTGCTACCCAACTGTGCCACCCAGTACTACCCAACTATACTTCCCAACTTCACAATCTAACTGTACCCAAGTGTACTACCCAACAGTATCACCCAGCTCTACTATTCATCTCTCCTACCCACCTATACTGCCCATCTCAACTACTCCAACTCTACTGCACACCTGTGTTACCCAACTCTACCACCCAATTCTACCCAACTGTACTACCCATCTCTACCACCCAATGCTACCCAGCTCTAGTAGTCAACTGTACCCCAATGCTACATAACCATACTCAACCAACTGTAACACCTCAATGCTACTCAACTGTACTACCCAACTGTACCACCAACTGCACTGCCCAACTATATAACCCCACTGTACCACCCACTACCCAACTCTACTACCTAACTCAACAACTCAACTGTACCAATGAATGCTACCCAGCTGTACCTCAAAATGCACTAGCCAACTGTACCACCCAGCACTACCCAACTGTACTACCCAACTCTGTAACCAATAGTACTATCCAACTGTACTCATCCAATGCTACCCAACTGTACTACCCAACTCTGGTACCCAACTGCAATGCCCAACTGTATCACCCAACTGCACCATCTAATGCTACCCAGTGCTACCAAACTGTACTACCCATCTCTACTACTCAGTTGCTCCATCCAAAGCCACCCAACTGCACCACCTAATGCTACCTAACTGTACTACCTGACTGTATTTCCAACCATACAGACCAACTCTGCCAGTGCTACCCAACTGTACTGCCAACTGTACCCAACTGTATCACCCAAATCTACTACCCATCTCTACTACACAGTTATACTGACCATCTCTACTAACCAACTCTACTGTCTAAATGTGCCTAACTGTACTACCCAACTCGGTAGCATGTGAATACAGCAAAAAAGATCAGTGAGTCAATTACAGTAACGCTATTATAATACTGCGTAATAATAGCCATCGCATTACAGCAAAGACGGTTTCAGTGACTCCAGGGTTATAGCCTACCTCTGAGGTCCAGGTGCCCTTGGAGGATGTTATTTTAGAAATGGGGGTTGGGAGTGCAGCCCCTAGGTGCAGGGGACATAGCCCCTGCAATACCAGGCCATAGCCCAGTAATATCCCATCGGGAATACTTGCAAGATGTGCGCTGAATAGTCACTCTGTGAATTTATCGATCACCTAAATGGGCTTCACTGTGAACACCTCACCGTTAATGCACTCGCTGTACTTGATTTGCTGTATTCACATGGAACCACCCAACTCTACCACTCAGCTATACCCAAGTCTACTATTCAGCTCTACTACTCGACTGTACCCAGTTCTACTATCCAACTGTACTACCCAACTGTACCACCCAATGCTACCCAACTGTACTACCCAACTCCACAACCCAACTGTACCACCTAACTGCACTACACTGCTATATTAACAATTGTACTGTCCAACTCTGCTACCTAACTACAGTATATCACTGCTACAACTGCAGCAATTCAAAGACATTGTGCTTTTAAGTTAAAAGACGTTTTCTAGTTACCTCTTTGTTTGTTTCACTACTGTGCTTTGTTTCCTCATTTGCTGTGCAGTCTGAAGAGTCAAGATAATTTTTGCAGAGCCTGCACAAAATAAGAGAAGAAAGAATACTAGTGTAACACCTTTCAGTTCCTAGAGACCAGGAGACCTTTGCCACAGGGAGAGTACTCTACTGTGACTTTACCATGGACTTACAGATTCCACTGCTCAGACAACGGCATGGAGTGGGGATCATTTATTAATTTAAAATATCTGGTCAGGAAGGAACACTGGGCTGTGGGCAGCTCGTTTCCAGGTGCATCCTGGGAGGGGCACATGAAACTGAGAACAGGCTTGCTTCAGGTGCATTGTGGAGGGGGCACACGAAACTGAGAACAGACTTGTTTCCAGGTGCATCATGGAGCACACAGAGCTGACAATAGCTCACTTTTTTTTCTTTTAGATATTTACTGAAGAAGACCTAAAGTCGAAATGTGGATTTTTTAACTCTATTTTTATTTTCAGTGTGCATTCAATATAACCAGTTTGTAATAGCTCATTTATAGGTGCCCCCTGGAAGGAGAGGAACTGGCTACAAGTTAACAAAAGCATGGAAGGTAAATACAAAGTAAACAAACAATAAAAATTCTAAATACAGATCAGTGTTAAAAATACATTTAAATACAATTATATAATTTCTGATACGCATTTAAATACACACATGACCATGTTGCAGTTATGTATTACAACCCTCTGTGTATAGTAGGGACTGTCAATCAAGAGTGCCATTCTAAACCTTGTGGCATAGCCTCACAATTCAATTAAAAATACTACCAGCAACTATGAAAAACAGAACATGGCATGGTGTGTTACCCAGAGTCTTATACATACACTAACTCTCAAGGTTTATGTAGCATTGTGCACTTTGTGTATGTATGTATTAAATGTTGGTTGGCACACCAACCCATGTATTATTCTGTATTTAATTTGAAAATTAAATGTGAGGCCAGTGTTGGTGCATCAGTAGTGAGAGCCTGCTTTACCCCTACAACCAGCAGAGCTTAAAAATGGGGGGTGTCCAGCATAGGGAATGGGGAGTAAAAGGAGCAGAGGGAGGGGGGAAGGTGAGATGGGCCAGAAGTGGGAGAAGCAGTCTGGGAAGAAGAGGTAAGGAGAAAGATAGAATGTGCAGGGCATATAAGAAGGGGTAAAAGCAGGCACTGACAGGCAGGCCAGTGGTGAGGTGGGTGAGACACTGACTATCTCACTGCCTGACACAGTAGTGACCCAGATTCAAAATGGACCAGAGCCACTTGGAAGCTGGCGGAGATGCAGGATTGTGCATCCCATGGACTGTTCTCTCCTTTGTGGGGAGACAGTGCGACTCACTACACTACTACCACCCAGCAGATGTTGGATGGCATGACAGGTGACGCCTAGTTTAGGGCACCCACGCAGATGCTCAGAACCTGTGTGTGCATCAGCACACGCATGAATGACATTGCATGTGACTTGTCCCTTAGAGGAAACAGGAGAAAAGACAAAACCAGTATGTGCATCATTGATAAGTGCACTGGTGTCCTCAGGTCTCACCCCATGTGGATCCCAACCCCCAGCACGATGGCAGGGGTGTGGCATATCAGACTGGGGTTACTGGGCAAAACCTGTAGCAGGCATAAGGACAGAAGCTGGGGACAAACAGCTATATGGGAAAAAGGCATAGTCATGAGTGGTGTGCTCAAAGAGAAGAGGTTTCAACACCTCCTCCGAACAGTCAATCAACCTGAGATCGTGAAAGTAAACCACATAAGCTTTAGACATAAGGGATAGGCAGCCTTTTCTCTCAAATCTGAGTTACATTTAGAATTACTATATACCTCAACACATGCAGAGCTACAACCTTGCACTTGCTGCAACAGTGGCTTCTTGGATATGTGTTGGGACTGGTCTGACATCACAGGTGACCACATGAAATCAGCCCTTACCCATCAATTTGGCATGGCCAGGGTAGGCCTACCCAATGCCATTCTCCTCAGTCTTGTGTTATCCCTACTCATGCTGTGTAACCCTCAGTGCCATTCTCCCTCAGGAATCTGTTTAGTCCTGTGTTGCCCTCTCATGCTGTGTAACCCTCAGTGTCATTCTCCCTCAGGAATCTGTCTAGTCCTGTGTTACCCTACTCATGCTGTGTAACCCTCAGTGCCATTCTCCCTCAGGAATCTGTTTAGCCCTGTGGTACCCATACCCATGTTGTGTAACCCTCAGTGTCATTCTCCTGAGGAATCTGTCTAGTCCTGTGTTACCCCTACTCCTGCTGTGTAACCTCAATACCATTCTCTCTCAGGAATCAGTCTAGTCCTGTGTTACCCCTACTCATCCTGTGTAACCCTCAGTGTCATTCTCCCTCAGAAATCTATCTAGTCCTGTGCTACCTACTACTCATGCTGCGTAACCCTCAATGCAATTCTCCCTCAGGAATCTGTCTAGTCCTGTGTAACCCCTACTCATGCTGTGTAACCCTCAGTGTCATTCTCCTCAGGAATCTGTCTAGTCCTGTGTTACCCCTACTCATGCTGTGTAACTCTCAATGCCATTCTCCCTCAGGAATCTGTCCAGTCCTGTGTTACCCTACTCATGCTGTGTAACCCTCAGTGTCATTCTCCTGAGGAATCTGTCTAGTCCTGTGTTACCCCTACTCCTGCTGTGTAACCTCAATACCATTTTCTCTCAGGAATCAGTCTAGTCCTGTGTTACCCCTACTCATCCTGTGTAACCCTCAGTGTCATTCTCCCTCAGAAATCTATCTAGTCCTGTGCTACCTACTACTCATGCTGCGTAACCCTCAATGCAATTCTCCTCAGGAATCTGTCTAGTCCTGTGTAACCCCTACTCATGCTGTGTAACCCTCAGTGTCATTCTCCCTCAGGAATCTGTCTAGTACTGTGTTACCCCTACTCATGCTGTGTAACTCTCAATGCCATTCTCTCAGGAATCTGTCCAGTCCTGTGTTACCCTACTCATGCTGTGTAACCCTCAGTGCCATTCTTCCTCAGGAATCTGTCTAGTCCTGTGTTACCCCTACTCATGCTGTGTAACTCTCAATGCCATTCTCCCTCAGGAATCTGTCTATTCCTGTGTTACCCTACTCATGCTGTGTAACCCTCAATGCTATTCTCCCTCAGGAATCTGTCTAGTTCTATGTTATTCCCTACTCATGCTGTGTAATCCTCAATGCCATTCTCCTCAGGAATCTGTCTAGTCTTGTGTTACTTTAAGCATGCTGTGTAACCATCACTGCCATTTGCCCTCAGAGTTCTGTCTAGTTCTGCTTTGAAAGCTTGAACAGTGCTAGTTTCCACAACCTTACCAAGTAGGCTCTTCCACATGTTAAACACTCTCTGTGTGAAGTAAGGCTTGCTAATGTTTCCTCTTATTTCCCAAGCTGGAGACAGTACATGTCCTATCGTTCTGCTTGCACTCACTAGCTCAAACATTCTGTGTATACTGCACCTTGCCTATCTCCTTTAATATTTGCAACACAGAGATTGTGTCCTCTCTCAGCTTCAGACTTGGACATACTTCTGCACATAGCCTATTGCGTAGAGACATGCAGTGTGGACCTTTGTGTGATATGTTCTTTATCTGCACTTGAGCAATCTGTCCTCAGGCACTTCACTTCAAGCTACGCTTCACTCTACGACTTGTGAGGTCACCTAAGGTCAAAATGCTCTTGTGCAGATCAATTATCACACATATATCCACTACATATCCTATCAAGTCCACTCCCATCCCCCATAAGCAGGGACCTACAAGTATGCTGTGGAAAACTGTTTTAATTTACAGGGATTTCCCACACCCTCTACCCAGGGTGTCTTGTGACTCCTTAGCAAGCAAAGATGTGTCCAGGCTTACGGTGAAGGACTGTGCCCACGTCCACTGTTTCCACTGGTATAGAGAGTGTGTGTGTGTGTGTGTGTGTGTGTGTGTGTGTGTGTGTGTCTAGTATTCTTACTTTCACAACAAGCCTACCTACTGATAGTTGTTCCTGTCAGCCCCCTTCCTGACCTGCTCCTGGTGCCCTTTTTCACCCTCACGGACCCCCTGAGGTCAATTCATGCTACTACAATTGCTGCACTTACCTGTCTCAACCTGTTTTACTGTTTTAATTGGGTATTGGGTGCTGCTCATTGAACTCACTTCTGTTCATCATTTACTGTACTGTTACTGGTACTTGCATCTTGTTGAATTGTTCACTGTTTTCACTTCATCTTTGAATGCTTCATACTGTGTGACCCTGAGCAAATCACAACTTCCTCGTGCTCCTAAGTCACACCTGAAACAAGCTCCGGCTTAGTGTGCCTTTCCTGGTTGAACAAGTTTCCCTGTCCCTTTCCTTTCCTACTGCTGTTTTCATTTATTGCATCCTCTTTACCCCAGGTCGCACCTGGACACAAGCCCGGCTCAGCATGCCTTGCCCCATTACCAGTTTTAAATAAATGTGTGCATTGCTCTCTCCCCAACCCCACCGCTCAGTTACCCCACTTACCTGTTGTTGCAGCAGAAATGAGAGTGTCCAGTTCAGACTGCTGTTGCTTCAGCTGCTCCTTGCTGAAAGACACAAATAATGCTGGAATTGATTTATTTAACGTGTTGCTCCCCTCGTGTGATGTAAAAGCACCAGCTGATGAATGTTGTTATGATGTACCTGAACTCTATACAGGAATGAAGGGCAGTGCTCCGGCACTGTGGTAGTGCATTCACCTCCTATGCAGATGGCCTGGGTTTTGCCTGTTGGGACAGCAGGTGCATGCCGGGAGATTGAAGGATACCTGACTCCACAAGTTGTGGGAATAAACGCTAAGTTAAAACAAAAGTAAAGAAAAAAAGAGCGGTTGATAGTGCAGTGGTTGGGGAGCTGCTGGCTGCTACCTTGGGTCACTACTGGTCAGCAAGAGGAAGTGGATTGAACATCTGGGGTGGGAGGCTTGCAATGCCCACTTCTGTACTCCCACCTGGGTCACCACTGGCAGTGTTGGGGCAGCAGGGAATGCATTTCAGCAGGCAGATGAGGCCCCACACCCGCTGGAACCCACTCACTCTCTACCAGACCACTCCAGTTCCTTTATTCAGATCCTGACCATGAGCAGTACACTGACCGGGTAGGGTTCGCCACTGGGGCAAACCACAGAGCTTAAAGGAGGTGGTGAGGGGTCACATGAGACAAGCAGACACGGGTTACCATGGATGAGAGAAGAATTAACAGTGAGCCTGATCGAGGACCCTGGAACTTCTCAAAATATCGGAGGAGTAAAAAGAATTACATTATGTTAGGCTGACACGATATCAATTAATAACCATTTATTACATAGTACCATCCAGTATCTTATGTTATGGTAGTGTGCTGCAGGTCTGGGAAATCTGGGTGCTAGGTTAACCTCCAAACAGGGACAGCACCTGCTCCTTAGGGCACCAACGCCTCCATCAAACACACAACCCTTGTAGCTAATCCTTGAGTGACCCCTGCTGACCTTTACAGCCCAAGGAAGTTCAGACTGACCACAGTGGTGCCTGGCAGGGCTTCAGTTAACATCATTTGGGAAGTAGCTGTGAGTGATTGCCCAAATAAGGCAGGTACTCCCAAAATAAAGGAAAGAAGTATTTGACTCAAAAGGAAGACAAAACAATAGGCTGACGTCCAATTCTGCAGAAATGGAGTCAAAAACAACAGAGTTTTGAAATCAGGCTATTTCCACTGCTAATATTTTAGATTAACTTCCAGCTGATCTCATGGACAAATTTGACTTCGAAATTGTGGAACGAGAAGTATTTTATTTATCTATATCTAATATTTTACCAGAAAAGACATACTGAGCTGGTAACAGCTCATTTCATGATGTGCCCGGTGGGGTGGGGAGGGGTTTTGACAATGTAATAACAACATGCAAGGCTAATAGTTCTGCAGCAATATGAAACAGTGCAAACACAATCAGATGCAAAAGTACAAACCATTACCAATGTGCAGAGTATGTACAGATCAACACCGTGCCTCAGGTAGGTAAACAGTGCACTTATTGACTTCCAAAACCTGAGTGACCTCCAAATTTGAACCCCCTGGAAACGTTTTGGCTTCCAGAAAAAAAATGAACATGAGCTCTGACTGTCAGATTTGGAGAGGTGAAATAAAAGAAGGCAGAGTGTAGCAAGCAGATGATGAAGAGATAGGAAGGAAGTCCCCAGCACAGGATGCTCAATCTATCCACCACTGGTTGAATATGATGGTGTGGGGGATGGAGCTGCTACCCTGAACTGGAAAGTTACTAGAAATGCAATAATAATTTCTGGTTACCTAGAGAATCTGATGTACCCAGGTAGTAGGGTGGGTAGGGAATCACAGGGTACCCTGGGTAGTAGGGTGGGTAGGGAATCACAGGATACCCTGGCTAGTAGGGTAGGTAGGGAATCACAGGGTACCCTGGCTAGTAGCATGAGTAGGGAATCACAGGGTACCCGGGGTAGTAAGGTGGGTGGGTGGGGAATCACAGGGGTACCCTTGGTAATAACATGGGTGGGGAATCACAGGGGTACCCTGGGTAGTAGCATGGGTAGGGAATCACAGGGTACCCTAGGTAGTAAGGTGGGTGGGGGAATCACAGGTACCCTGAGTAGTAGGGTGGGTGGGGAATCACAGGGTGCCCTGGGTAATAGGGTGGTGGGATCACAGGTACCCTGGGTAGTAGAATGGATGGGGAATCAAAGGTACCCTGGGTAGTAGTGTGGGTGGGCAATCATAGGGAACCCTGAATACAGGGTGGTTGGGGAATCACAGAGTACCCTGGATAGCAGGTTGGCTGGGGAATCACAGGGTACCCTGGGTAGTAGCATGGGTATGGAATCACAGGGTACCCTGGGTAGTAGGAGTGGTTGGGAATCACAGTGTACCATGGGTAGTAGGGTGGTTGGGGAATCACAGAGTACCCTGGATAGCAGGGTGCTTGGGGAATGCAGGTACCCTGGGTAGTAGGGTGGTTGGGAATCACAGGGTACCCTGGGTAGTAGAGGGTATGGAATCACAGGGTACCTGTAGTAGGATGGTGGGAACCTATCAACTAGTGCATGTTACACAGCATACTTGTTGGTTCTTGTTTATGAAGTGGGAGGGGACTTGATGACATAGAACCCCTTCTGACCTTAAAGCAGCAATGCAACAAAACATCCACCCCAAAAAAGACTAGTTTCAGCTACAATTAATACAAATATTAGCATAGCTGTCAAATCTTTTTTTGTAATTTAATATTTTTAAAGTTTTCAATATTTAGAAACACTTATACAAGACAGTGTGAGATACAAGTACAGGTAATAGAAAACACAACCAGGTACAAAGAAATATAAGCATGGTATATGCAAAGAATACAAGGCAGCATACTATACCTGCCAAATCTGCTTTACTAGGTACCTCCTATGCTGCATCATGAGATATTTTATTTTCTTGATCCTAGATCTTGCCAGGTGTACAATGCAATTTCTAAGCCAAATGTGGCAGCCATTTTTTTCTTAGAAATAACTAAATTAAAACATTTATAAAATACTCCAATTTTGGCAGTACTAGAAAATTTTACCACCAAATAAAACTAGAAGATGCCTGGAATCTTTTAGAGTGAAAAAAGGTAGGGTAAAATTTGTGCCAAATTCTGTTGCACTACTACTTTACATTACTATAGTTACAAGGTTGCCTTGACGGCAAATGATCTGGGTTCGAATGGACTTGGTGTCTTGCTGGTCAGGCCAGGCCAAGACAGCTGCCACACAGCACAGCATTTCAGCCAGTGAGGGCAAACACGATTCTGCCACTACAGCTAATTCCCTGCAGCTGGTCCAGAAACTGGCTTCATTACAGAGGGGACTCTTGAGTGAGCGAGGCCAACATAGACTGTGGCCCATGCTTTGGGAGGTGGGGAAGAAAAACTGGGAGAAAAACACCAGTTGCCATCTCCAGGATGACCAGGATTTCATTGGCCTGACCCGGGTATAGCCCTGACACCTAGGTATATCTCTGACACCCAGGTATACCCCTGACACCCAGGTATTCAATTCAATTCAATTTGTGTTTATTTATAAAGCGCCTTTCAAAATCAAGGCTGTACATAATAATAAAACAAAATCAACATTAAACAATCAAACTATAAAGGAAAAGCCAAGTTAAAAGATAAGTTTTCAAAGCAATTTTAAAACTATCAACGGTCAGGCATTCTCTCAACCAATGAGGTAGAGAATTCCACAGGTAGGAGCTGAATAGGCAAAAGCACGAGATCCTGATAACTGCAAACGAACCCTGGGGAATCTCTAGCAATCCCTCATTAGCGGAGGCGGAGAGGCGGAGGGGCAATAGAGTCAAAAGATCTTTCAGGTAACGGGTCCCTGATCGTGTGTAGGGCTTTAAAGGTTAGTAAACCAACCTTAAAAAGGTGATATGCCACCGCACAGGCAGCCAATGCAGTTAGCGAAGCACAGGCGTAATATGACTGGTTCTTGGGTCAGTCAAAAGCCTGGCTGCAGCGTTCTGCATAACTGCAGGCGGCGGATATCAATCCCTGGGAGCCTTTAGGTATAGGAATTACAGTAGTCCAAATGGAGTTAAATAAAGGCGTGAACCAAGGTTGGAAGGTCCTCCTGGGAATCAGATGTTTCACCCGGCGATATTCCTCAGATGATAAAGAGGTCTTGACAACAGCTGACACCTGAGATTTCAGGTCAGACCGTCGTCAAAAATAATGCCCAGATTTCGCACCTGTCGAGAGCTAGAGAGCCGCACCCACCAAGTGATAAGCCTGATGGATGTGCGCATCTAAACCCTCCCAGGATGACCTGGGCCACAACCAATACCTCGGTCTTATCCGGATTAAGCTTCAACCAACTCGAACTCATCCAAATTCTGATTTCATCCAGACAGTTGTTAAGTACAGAGTGCATCACTCTGATCGGGAGAAAGGATAAATACAGCTGAGTATCATCTGCATAGCAGTGAAAACTCAAGCTGTATCTCCTGATGATTTCTCCTAATGGCAGCATATACACTGCAAACAGCATGGGAGCTAAAATGGAACCCTGCGGTACCTCGTATGGTAGGGAGAAGGTGTCAGAGGAATAAATTCGGTGACGACTCTCTGAGACCTACCAGTGAGGTAAGAACGAACTATCTGTGGACTGTACCAGACAGTCCACAAAACCCATAGTCGCTCTAATAGCACCTCATGGTCTACAGTGTCAAATGCAGCAGAAAGATCAAGAAGGACCAGAATGGTATAAGCCTTTCGATCTCTGGCCATTAGGAGGTCACCAATACCCGAACAAGGGCAGTCTCAGTACTATGCCTTTTCCTGAAGCCAGATTGGAGAGTATCATAGACATTATGAGAGGTGAGATATTCATCCAATTGCAGTGCAACTGCCTTTTCAATAACCTTACCAACAAATGGCAGGTTAGAGATAGGCGGTAGTTAGCTAGACAGTCTGGGTCCAAGGAGGATTTTTAAGGAGTGGATGAACAACTGCCTCCTTGAGGGATTAGGAAAACCCCTCTCCAAGGATTTCCAGACAATGTCAGCAAGGATTGGGTAGATGACTTCTACACAACCTACTAACAGAGGTGTAGGACCCGGATCAAACTACAACTAGTTGGACGCATTGATTGGATGATCTTCACAATGTCTGCAATTCGGTGGTGAAACTCCAACCAGATAGGCCGAGAATTAAAGTACAACGTTTGCCCACAGTGACCCCCAAGGAGAGGTCGGACCGATGCCGGACCTGATGTCGGCAACCTTATCTGCAAAGAAGCGAGTGAACTTCTCACATCTAAGTTGAGAAAAAGCTTCTCTAGGCTGAAGACAGACTGGATTGCACAGCCTGTCCACAGTCCGGAAAAGCTGGGCAGTCGATTCTTTGCAGCAGAAATCTCTGGACAGAATTCTGCCTTCTTCGGTGATTTCTGATTACCCCGACACCCAGGTATATCTCTGACACCGGGTATATCCCTGACACCGAGGTATACCACTGACGCCGGTATATCCTTGACGCCCGGTATACCCCTGACACCCAGGTATACCCTGACACCAAGGTATATCCCTGACACCCGGTATATCCTTGAAACCTGATATATTCCTGACACCCGGTATATCCTCGAAACCCGGTATATCCCCACACCCAGGTATATCCCTGAAACCTGGGTATATCCCTGACACCCAGGTATACCCCTGATACCCAGGTATATCCCTGACACCCGGTATATCCCTGACACCCGGGTATATCCCTGAAACCCAGGTATACCCCTGACACCTGGGTATATCCCTGAAACCTGGGTACACCCCTGACACCTGGGTATAGCCCTGAAACCCAGATATACCCCTGACACCGGGTATAGCCCTAAAATCCGGGTATAGCCCTGAAGACAGGCAGCTGGCCAGGAAATAAAAATCAACATGGCAAAAAACTACTATGTTGCCATTTACAAAATGGGTCAAGATGGCTGCCAAAATACTGCTCTCTGACTGGATGAACCAGGTCACCTGCCATGAGTATATATACTCACGGATGCAAGTGCTGCATCAAGGTGCTGCATTTTTTTAAGCCAAACTTTAATCTGAGGCCATTTTATAAGTTCAATAACATATTTGTGAGTGAGTCAGAGTCTAGAATCTTTCCAAGCAAAGTATTTATTGGCCTTAAAAGGAGATAGGATAGGAGTGAGTTGGGGCTTGTGGTTTAGTATCTGGCTTTCACCTCCTGCAGAGGTAACTTTTCCCTTAAATATCAGAGGAAAAACACCTGAATACCAGTTTCCTTTTCTCAATTTATCACCCTACACAATTACTTACAGCCTTCTGTTTGAAATACATACTTATCCCTCCGCTACAAGTAAAATAAGTACAAACCCTAAAAGCAATAATCTTATACTAAAATGCATTAAAAAATAACACAAGTAACAATTGTCACATTACTTTCAGTTTTCCAACACAGAATCACATCTTAAAACGATCCGCTTACCATGCCATATCGAATTTTGTACTGTGTTTTTATTCTGATGTTCCTGTGTCTTTTCAACCACATAATACTGTTTCATTACTGAAAGACAGTTTGGCCTAGTGGTTAGAACACTGAGTGGTGAACTTGGATACCTGCATTAGAATCGCACAACTGCTGCTTAGCCCTTATTCACTATGTGCCCCCACAGCACTTATTGTGTCTTTCTTAAACTCTCCTTCTTCTCTCTCGTCCATCTCTGTGTTGTTTGAATCTCCATGTGCACTGAAAAACATCAGCAACATTCTCTCCTCGACTGTGAAGCATTTCATTATTTATTTATTTTAAAAGTTTTATCAGGAAAGACATACTGATCTGGTAACCACTCATTTCAGATGCATCGGGGTTGGGGAGGGTTGAGATCAGTAACAGAATAACAAGGTGCAGTAAGAACAATAAATGCACAATTATGCACAAGACAAATACGGTGCAGAGAAACACATACAGCAAGGTGCATTAGGCTTGGAATACAGCCAAAGTCCTGTCTTTAATTATGTGGTGAGGCACATGGAGAAACTGAGTTACCAGGCACAACCCCTCCCTCACACATACTGACACACAGACATGCACACACACACACACACACACACACACACACACACCACGTCATACGCTCTCTCTTCCTGGGTGGAGGTTGTCATGTAATCTGAACCGAAGCCTAACTACATTGAGTCAAGCACAGCATTATCTTCTAACAATGACTGCAATGTAGTAAGCCACGGTGTATGATAGCGGTGCTTATTTTGACCTATAGTTTTTATTGTTTTAGAGTGCCCTTGTCTCCTGACTTGTATATTATCCTTTTCTTCCCATTTTAAGTCTGCATTACCGCTGTTTTCACAGTTGAAATAATAAACAGGCGCTCCTTTTAATATGGCTTGGACCAGGTTTTGTCAGTATTCTTGGTTATTTGTGAACGCTCATCGATTAAGATCATGTTTCTTGTGACTATAATGAACTAGCATACAACAGACACTGCTCCTGACCTTATAGGGGCAGTAAATTACAAAAACAGCTACGAATACTGATCAAAACCTTGTTTGAGCCATATTAAAAGAGCAACTCCTTCATTTCAAATACCAAAACAAGTCCTAAAGCAGACCTAAAGTAAAGTGTGTATCATGCAAATAAGAGAGCTGGCTGGGGCTGGCAGTATAGCCTAGTTACAAAACCAGCTGTGAACCAGCTTCATATATTCAACAGACCGGGTTTGAGTCCCACAACCTGTACTAGCATACTGTGTGACTCTGAGCAGGTAAGCTTAACTTCCCAGTGCTCCTGGGTTGCCCCTGAAAACAGGGGCGTGTGCCTAGTGGGCGTAGCCTGGTTGCAAAGAATGAAAAAGCAAAAGAGTTAAGGGGCAATTTAAAACAGAATACATTTTAGGGCAAAGTTTTCACTGCTGTCATGCACTGCTGCTTTATTTAAAATGGACTCAGTCAGTCATGTATGTCTCTGGAATGCTTCCAGCTACAGGTGAGCCTAATATCTCCTTGAAAGGGCTTTAAACTATGTCATTCCCTGTACACAAATATTTCCTTCAAATTTATTGGTGAGATTTCACATTTTAATATGTGAGTTCAAAGACAAGAAACTGGCAGTACAAATTCCAAACAGCAAACATGGAAACCAAAATAACCAGTTTGTTTTTTACTAGCCCTTGATTCTCCACCAACGTTTTCTTGCACCAAAGTGGGCAGATGATCAAGGAATCACAGTAACTGCAAATCACTTGAGTTAGCTAACGTGATTTATAACAAGTTGTATGTTCCATTAAAAGAAAAGCAACGCTCCTCCACCTGCCTTTAAAATAGAATGCATCACTTAGCCATTGCCATGCATCATGGCAAATGTACGCAAGACAAGAGAGCCTGCATTTCTGAGCCGTGATTGCTAAAATAACATCAGTGATATATAACAGTTCTTCCAAAGAGAGGGGAGTTTTATAACACACTGAATGGGCAGACTGGATGGGCCAAGTGATCCTTATCGCCGTCAAATTCTATGTATGTTTCTAAAGATGGTTACCCGTCCAGAGCCCCAGAATGGATTGAACCACCTTACCTGGGTACCAGAAACTTGTCACTAAGCTCTTGACATGGTTCGGCTCTGGTAGCTAAAAAAAAAAAAGACAAAACAGGAACCCATAGCTTTTCACGCAGTGACTGATGGTGCCACAACTCAAGTTGTCAAAGGTCATGGTGTGAGTTCAAGTACAGCAGGTACCCCCCAAATCTTAGTGCAAGACTCTTGATACAGGCATTCCATTTCCATTTTCTAATGGGCAAGTACTTTTCAGGCAGCAAGGCCCTTAATGGGAACAAAAACACTGCTTATATTTTGTAATATATTTGTTAATTATAGATCTGTGCCCATTCTAAATTATTTTGTGCCTTATTTATCACAGAAGTTACATCACATTACTATGGTACCATTGTTGTTGTTCACCATTTTGGACCATAATGTTTTCACTAGCACTAACTTGTGCATCTGTTTGCACTGTATTTATACTGGTATTTTATTTTACCTATATGATGTAGTCTCCCATATATCCTCCCACCCGGGTTGCTCCTGGAAATGACCTATGATTCAATGTGCCTTCCCAGTCACCAATTTCTAAACAAATTCTTAATTAATTAATTATTTAATTAGGCATGTGAAGTTTGTTTAATACTCCTTGGTGGAATATTCAAGCAGTTATTGCAATGCATAACTTGGTTGCACCTACACAACTGCAAAAATGCACTGGAGAGCAATATTCAGCGGCAGCAACTCTTGCAGCACAAGTGGTCATGCGCCAATGTGCAATGGTAATGTATGCATGCGCCAAGTGCAGGGGCATAGACATGAATAAGAGGCGCAGTGCGATATTCAACACCAGACAAAGCAGGCATAGCGTGGAGCAAATGGGAATACGAGAGCACACTTGAGCTTATAAAAAGAGGAGCAAGCAGGTGAAGGACACTGCGCCAGAGGGAGCAGGAGAGAGGGTGATAGAGAGGACAGGCAGAACAGCAGGAGGTGCAAGAGAGGGACAGAGGTAGTGAGAGAGTGAGACTGCATGGGAGTGTGAGAGTGTGTGTGAGAGACAGTCGGAGGCAATAGTGTGCAGTGTGCCTGTGACACCCAGCAGAGAAGGGCAGCACAGGTGCCCAGAGAGGGTGGAGGTGGGACACAGCCACAGGCTGCCAGCTGGGAGCAGGAAACGAGAAGCAGCCAACCATAGCAAGTGACGGAGCAGCACATAACTGGGGCCAGAGGAGCTCAGCTGCCCAGGGGACAGGACAACGGAGGTCATGGCCAGTGCCAGCTTCCAGATGGAGGCGGTAATGAGGGGTGTGGGAGAGGCAGGAGGAAGTGCGGTGCATCGTGGAAGGGCCACGGGTGGTATGCCCGGAACAGGTGGTACCGTGCCGCACCACCTTCAACAATACAGCGATACAGAGATTGTGGGCCAGTCATCGCCTGAACCGGGCAATTCTGAGGCAGCTCTGTGAGCTGTGCAGTGAGGAGATGCAGGCACCCACTAGATGGAGCCATGCCCTGACAGTGGAGACTAAAGTCACAGCTGTCATGTGCCTGCTATCCAGGTACCTTCAGAGACCAACAGGATACCACAGGAATAACCCAGTCGACACATCATGGCTCCTCACAACCTTCCTCAATGCCCTGCTGCCACATGCTGCGGAATACATCCACTTCCCCAGCACACAGGCAGAGCGTGTAAGCAACATGCAGGAGTTCCACAGCATAGCATGTATGCCTGGCATACTAGGGGCCATCGACTCACCCATGTGGCATCTGCAAACCACCTGGCCCAGAGGGGTAGCCTACATCAACAGAAAGGGCTACCCCAGTGTCAACTGCCAGGTGGGTGCGATGCCAGGGTGCATAATCAATGTCTGTGCCACACACACCCTGGAGGAGCACATGATGTCTTCATCTGGCACAGCCTGGCACTGTGCCACAGGTCTGAGAGTGGGACATCCCCACTGGCCACCTAGTAGGTGAGTATGCTGAGACCACTGGCAGTCTGGAACAGCAGGGCAGGCGGAGGCTGCCAGGGCAGGGGCACCGCAGGGTGCAGCTGGGAAGGCTGGGGTGCAGCAACACAGTCCACCATGCTAGCCATATCTCTCTCCACACAGGTGACAGTGGCTACCACGCCGGCCCTGGCTGCTCACCCCATACCGCGCCCATCGACCCTGTGGAGGAAGCGATACAATGAGGCACATGCCAGCACATGGAACATCATCGGCGTGTGTTTGGGCTGCTGAGGCATGGTTCCATTGCCTAGACAGGTCTGGTGGTGCCCTACAGTACAGCCCTTCAAGGCCTGCGGCCTATTCCCTGGCCTGCTGTACACTGCACAACATGGCCACTGACCGTGGGATAGCTGTCGAGGTCGAAGAGGGGCACAGCAGTGGGGACGACGTGGCCACCAGGCCATGTGGCAGTGGGCAGCCCCCAGGGCAGAGGAAACTCGGCTGAACAGGAGGTCCTGTCAGCACGGGACACGATTGTGCAGAAGCACTATGGAGCAAGCAGGTCAACATGCCCCCATGCACGGAACGGCACTGTGGCACAGTGCACAGGCATGAGTGGATGAGCCCTGTGTCGGAACGGCTGGAGGGGGCATGGCGGGCATTGGCGGGAACCCGCGCAACACGCAGCACAGCACAGCACACTCCACCCACACACACACCCCACACCCCACCCGCACACACCCACACATGCACACTGGCACCCACAGTCACGCATCCATATGCTGGCACCAGGCGTGTCAGATGTTGAGCACTGGTGCACAGTGGCAGTCGGCACTGTGCTGGCATCATCATGCACACACCACTGACCAGCGGCTGGGCGGGTGTACACACAGCATGTGTAGCACCCACGGATGCCACGTCCATAGAACACACACACACTACACCAATGTGCACACAGGGTAGCGGCAGCAGACAGCGGACAGGAAGTGGGCAGTTCAGACCACCGTGGACATGTGGATGACCTGGCCAAGGCCGCCCAGCAGACCTAGGCTGTATGATGGCCACAGGGGTATCTGTGACAGTCCCCAGGGTGTCACTGTGGGAACACATCCGAGTCCTAGCAGGGGTCTGCAGGCTCCGAACAGGCCCGCTCCAGGCATGCCTGGAATGCCCACAGCAGATCCCGCGTCAACGCCGAGTGGGTCACTGACACCGTGATGGAGGGGAGAATGCACTCCATGGGGTCTGCGGCAGGTGCCATGCACCACAGTGGACAGTGGTCCTAGGCCGACCATGAACACAGCGGTAAGCTGATCCAGGGCTGCGGTCATGTCCTCCGCAGTCGACTGCTGTTGGCCGGGCTGTGCAAAGCCCTGTCATGCTGCTTTGCAGCCTGGCGCATCTCGGCACGGAGTGCCGCACCTGCCCGCTGAGCAGCACCTGTTACTCTACGGAAGCCCGCAGCAGGCGGTGTGCCGGGCAGGAGTTGGTGCCCAGGACACCTGGGTGATCGTTTCACCCATGGGTGGCATTCGACCGCGCCCAGCTCCCCGCTCAGGTGGGCGCTGCACAGCGGGTTCTTATGGGCTGAATGACCACTGGCGACCGTCGGCAGCCGCTGCACCCGCCTCCTGTCCCAATCCATCTGCCGCTGCCGCCCCTCTGGCTGCTATGTGTGGCGTGGCGCTGCACCACCACCGCCACCACTATTCATCTGGTGCCGCCATGCTGGCACACATGGCAACATTGGGGGCAGTGGCCGGTGGCTGTACATCCGCTGCCAGGGCACTGTCTGTACTGCCAGGGAGGGTGAGTGGATGGGTGCCTCCCCTCAATGGCAACACCGCTGTCCAGGACAATGGTCTCATCATCATCGATGTTGGACCCTGCCCCAATCTGTGTCTCTGCACACTGTAAGCAATGGGTGGCGTCCGGCTGGAACACAGCCAGGGCCTCGTCTGCCACCACACCACAGGCATCCGGCTGGACGGTGGTGTCAAGCTGCAGCCAATCTGGCCTCGGACACTGTTGGAGGTGGAAGGCTGGTTGTCCAGGACCAGGTTCACCCCATGGCAGACACCACTGCCCCCACTGCATGCTGGCACTGTGATGCTGAAAGGAATACAGTCACATTAATGCCGCTGTCACACGGGCCAGCCCACCCACCGCCCCCTGCCCCAGACGTTGCTGTACCTACACATGCAGTGATGGGCTCCACCTGTCTGAAAGCCACCGCCAGGCACCCCTAGATGGCGCTGCACCACATGGTGGCTGCCACCATCTCCTCCTCGCGGCATCAGCTGTGGCACGCGGACTAACCAGCCTGTGGCTGCACATGCGGCTGATGGCTGCCACCTTCTCCTTTATCCTGCGCCTGTCAGTGCCAACCTTTTCTTGCAATCCTACACAGACTGCTGATGGGTGCCTGCTGATTCACAGCCACTGCCACCGCCTCCCATGCTGTGGCCCTGGCATGTTGTGCCTGTCGTGTCACTCAGCAGAGGCGCCCTGTCAAGATTACTCCTCAAACAGGGCATCCGTCTCTGCCTGGGTAAAGTTGGGCCCTATTGCGTGCATGCCCACGCTTCTCCTGTCTCTGATGGGTCATAATGCTTCCTGTGGGCAATGACAAGTGGTCAGTGTCTGCTGCAACACGCCACACCGCCCAATCCACTGTCTCTGTCTTTCCCCAGTGATGCATCTTATCTCTGAAGGATGCAATACGTCCATGTCCTGTGCTGTCCGCGTGCCTATACAGTGCATTGCATGCAAATGACGGATGTGCAACTGTAATGAGATGCTAATGTCCCGATGCACCACAGATAGGCTGATGAGCTAATCTGTATATGCCGACTGAATATCACTATCTTGTGCCTTACACAATGGACTTGTGCAGGCACAAGCCATGTTGTAACATTGTGACAGCGTAGTAGGACCACAGTATGCATGCACTGACAGCACCTATGCCAACAGTACAGCATCGCTCACTGCGCAATACACAATGCAGCACTTGGACGCTATTGAAGCACGAGGCGCCTGGGTTTCATATGGCTTATGGTGTTTGTGTTATGGGGCTAATGGCACCTGGGTGCCATTGTCCCACAGCGATGAGCTATTGGCTCATAGCCCATGGCACCCACATGCCCCTATTGTGCACCATGCATGGCAGTCCCAATAGCGCAGTCGCACATGGTGCGTGCGCGACTCTTGACACCAGGCTTGCCCTTTGCCCCTCAGGGTGCTGTGCACC
This sequence comes from Neoceratodus forsteri, assembly GCA_016271365.2. Taxonomy (NCBI): domain Eukaryota; kingdom Metazoa; phylum Chordata; order Ceratodontiformes; family Ceratodontidae; genus Neoceratodus; species Neoceratodus forsteri. The sequence goes on along the minus strand of JADMNL010000029.1, from coordinate 24,465,743 downwards.
ACGTCAGTGTGGCAGGCATGTATCATGCATCCCCAGGGATGCATGATTGCTGTGGGCAATGCATCGTCGTGGTGCATCCCCAGCACATGGAGCTCTTGCGCTATAGGGTAATTTGAATTGCTCTGTAGCAGTACAGCAATGCCGCACAGCAGCAGTGCCAGGGCTCCAAATTGGACACAGATAGAACTGGTCAACCTTGTGGCCCTGGTGGAGCCCACACAGGCAGCCTGTTTGGGCAGGTGCCCTTGACAGGCCAAGAACAGAGTGTGGCAGGAGGTGGCAGAAGAGCTTGGGCAGGCCACCAGTGTCCAGCGCACTGGTAAGCAGTGTTGCCACCGCTATGGGGACCTGCAGCAGAGGGACCGGGTGTCTCCTAGCACTGCAGGCATGTGTCAGAGGCTGCCGTGCCATGGCCAGGTAAGTGTGCATCACTCGTGTCTGTGCCCATCCAGTGTTCCATGCGGCCAGCAGGGTAGCATACCATGCTGAGGGAAGGCACTGGAGCTGCCCTTTGGCCCAGGCGGGCGCAGCATGTGTGTCGCTGTGCCACCGCACCGCAGCTGGGTTGGGTGGGTGCATGCTGTGCTGGGGGCATATGGTGACAGATACTGATGTGTGCGTCCTTATGTTTCCATCCTGGGCCCTGAGGACTGGAGGAGGGCTCTACTGGCTGGCGCTGTGGGCGGACCACGGCGGGCCAATGCAGGGAACCCATAACAGGGTGCAGGCCACAGGGGTGGTGCTGCTGGACCGGCCGTGGTGCACTGCAGCATGCAGGTAGGCACAGTTACATGCTACATTGTTGTGCAGGGTGGGCAGTGGGGTGGGCTTGGCCCCTGTGCATATAGCCATTACAGCTGTGTACTGCCCGTGGTGTCTTTTGCTGTGCTGTGGTCATCATGCATGTGTGTAGATGCCACAGGTGGACTATGTGGGTGCATCTGGCTGCCAGCTGTGTCGCTGCTGTCCTGCCACTGTACCATGTTGTCTGCCTGCTACGATGGTGGTGGGTGGCCATGGGTGGTGTTGGTGTGCCTGGTGTGCAGTGTTTTGGGTGGCTGTGGTATGCTGGGTTGGCGGCATGTGTGGCGCACCACTGCAGGTGGCTAGGGTGCCATCCCAGGCGCAGGTCCCCACTGTCCACTGCACATGGTGGGTGGGCTGGGTGTTCCGACTCGCACTGATACCATGTTCCCTCCTTTGTCTTAGGTGTCCGCCGCCAGCTGAACACCCGCCTCCTGAGGAAGATCCTGAGGTGTCCACAGCCACGCTGCAGGTTGCCAGGATGCTGCAAAGGATGCTACACAGGCAACAGCACCAGGCAGCAGCAGGACAGAGCTACTCATAGGGCCCATTGGCCTGTGACCCTTCTACATCCCTGTCCCCTTCCCTTGCCTCCCTGTCCCTTTGTCTTGCCCTGACCCTGTCCCATTACTCTCCTTCCTGGCTTTGCCTTCCTGTACATAGTTTCTCATTCCTTATTCCCTGTCCCTGTTCCTTGTAAATATGTTCCTCTGTCTTTATATCTGTCATTAATACATTTATTTATGGTTACCCATCTGTGTCCGGGTCTGCTTTGTGGCTGGCGTGTGGAGCCATGCTGCAGTGGTGTGCATGGTGGCTGTGTGGAGCACCTGCAGTGTCCATGGGGATGTGCATGGTGGTGTTCACCCATTGGTCAGTGGCTGTGCCCTGGGGCAGCCATGGGCTGTCTGTTCTGGTTGTGTGGTGTGTGTGTTGTGTGCTGTTTGCCCGTGTGTTGCGGCTGTGGTCCAGGTGGCATGGCACATGCCTTCCTGTGGGGGGTTGCTGGTGGTTGTTCACCCATGGCCATTGGTGCCACCCTACCTCCGTGCACCACTGTGGTGTGCGTGGGCGGGGCCTGCTAGATCCCCATGCACACTGGGTGGTGTTCCACTGTGTGCTTGCCATGCCTCACTCCTGGCACCCTCAGCACCCTAGTGGCAGCTCATTTCCACCCCAGTGGCACCCTAGTGGCAGCTCATTTCCACCCCAATGGCTTGCTCCATGCTGTGCCTGTTGCTGGTCCATCGTGTCCTGGTGCATGCACCTTGGCCTGCACATCCCTGGTTGTGCTACTGCATGTTGAGTTGCTCCCTGGTGCAGCCTTGGCTGTGCTATGGTGCATCTGTGCGATATTCAGCTGTGTTGCTGGCACATGCCACCTTGCGCCAACCTTTGAATATCACGCCTCAGTGCGCCATGGCACAGTGAGCCGGAAAGGCGCAGGTCTTGCGCCGCCTCTGATGCATTTCTGAATATCCCACCACAGTGTATTTAAGTGTCTGTTTTCAACTAGTCCTATTTTTCCCTTATTTAGGTTCCTTGGATATTGCAGCTTCCCCCATTCTTTTTTTTTTTTATTTAGAAAACCTTATTGAAACAAATGTTAGCACTTTACATAAAGGACATACATTCTGACATGACAAACTAAACAGTACCGCGTACCCCCATAAAGTCATGGTTACATTGCCAGTCTATGCATTACTAGGATTATATCAGGTTTGTACTCTAAGGTTCCTTCAACAGGTACCACCCAATGCAGTTAAAACTCCAGTTTTCATCTTTTAATTACTTATTGGTTCCAGAACCAGTGACATCAGTTGAATGAAGTCTACAAAGCGCACAAAATTACAGATACCGAACAATGCAAAGCATCATGGGAAGTAAATGCAAATCACCAGGAAAGAATTTAGATTGGTTCTGCTTGAAGTAGCAGCATATTTTATTTATTTAGTTTTGTTTACCAGGTAGGTGCCTCGAGACAAAGCATTTGCCTATTTTCAGTCACAACCTGGGAGATCATAACATAGAGGTCATCATAATAGTATTCAAATATACAGGGTTCATACATGTGCCAAGCAGTAATATAGACACATAAATTGAGGAAACAATATACAAGATACAACATGTGGAGGCACTGGCCTGGTGGCACTGGGGTTGAGACAAATCACGTAACTGAAAGAGACCCAGCCACCACACTTCTCCTAGGACTCTGCAGGAAACTCTTGTTCCTGCTTTTACTATCTCAGGAAATGTTGAGCTAATCCAGGCCCTCTGACACCATGGAATCCCCAGCAGAGCTACAAAGCCTCAAGGAGGCTAGTATTCTTGCATGTTAATGTATGTAGCCTATTAAAAAATCACTTCTGTTCAGGCCTGGGTATGTCATACTGCTCCAGATGTTCTGGTGATTACGAGTCCTGGCTCGACTGGCGACCAGTAACAATGAAGTTAACATTCCCTTCTACTGTTTGTTCAGAGCTGACAGACAAACCAGAGGTGGTGGGGTAGCTATTTACATCAAGGATAAATTCCTGCCTCCATAATTGACTCAGTCTCTGTCCCAAAGAATCCAAGCTTGTCATTAAAGACTGAAATTGCCACGGTGTCTCATTATGTTTAATAGATGCTACAGACCCTCATCAGCTGGACTACAGTTGTTAAAACATCTCGAAAACATCCTGGGTTGGCATCTTCAGAGTGTATCATACTAGGGACTTCAACAGACTGGCTCTCAGTGCATCCACCCATAAAATGTTCTGTGATTCCTTTGGGTTGTCACAGCTAATAATGAATCTACTCATCTCTAACAAGCTCAACCCTAAAAACAGTACTCTCTTGGATATCATTTTAGTTAACAAACCCCATTTATTCTCCCGGCTGACGTCTTTTCTCTGATATTAGCGACCATTACTTCATTGCATGTGTAAGATCACTCTTAAATCCACAACTGTGCCAAAATTCTCCTTTAAAAGGTGCATACGAAACTTTGATCTCCATGGGTATATATCAAACCCAAGAGACTCCATAATGGCAGGATTCTATCTAGCCAAGTCCCTGACTACGGCTTATGATATTTTCTCAGAAATTGTGCTAGGGCTCTCAACAAGTATGCTCCCATAGTAAAAGTTTGTGCCAGAAACAATCCTGTCGGTGGTTTACAGAAGACCTGAAAGACGCTTTGTGGATAGGATGTACTCTGGAGAACTGCTAGGAAAACTAATTTAATAAATGACTGGAATTCTTCCCGGAGGTGAAGAGCCCTGCACCAAAATGGTCAGAGAAGCCAAAGCTAATTTTACGCTCTCAGCTGGAGAGCTCCTCAAAATGCCTCCAAATTCTGGAGGACTATCAAAGACATTGAAGGTCACACCACTGTAAATTCCTACCTACTAAATTATTGATCAATAATACTGTCATCTCCAACAGACTGTCTATCCTCGATGCTCTCAATAATCATTTTGCCACTGCAGGGCTAGCCTTTAACTAATCTCCCACAAATATCCTCCGCCAACAACTTAGAATGGATACACAAGAAAAACCCATCCCCAGTCCATCCTTCTCTCTGCAGCCTACCTCCCTGAAAGAGTCGAGATCTTCTCCTTCAGCTGGACACTAGGAAAAGTGCTGGGGACGACCTCATTGACCTGTACTTTTAAGGTCACTACTCACCGTGTCCTTGCAGTCCCAATTACTCATCTCTTCAACTTATCCTTGTCCCAGGTGACCTACCGCCCATTTGGAAAAAATGCACTTGTGGTCCTTTGTTCAAGTCAGGAGATCCTCTGACCTCAATAACTACAGGCCAATCTCCCTACTTCCAATCCTGTCAGAGATGCTGGAAAATAGTGAACTCCCAGTTTCGAAGTACCTGGAATCAGAAAATTGCTCAACCCGTTACAATCGGTTTTACAGCACAGCACAGTACAATCTCTGCTCTAGCCAAGGTGACAAACGACTGGCAGCTTGAATTAGACAAAAAAAAACTTGGACCTAAGCAAGGCATTCGATACCATTGATCACAGACTGCTTCTGTTGTCCCTCCAGAACATTGATTTGGATTCCCTATCCCTTAAATGGTTCTACAACTACCTCTCAGGATGACTTCAACAAGTAAAGGCAGAAGGAAGTTTCTCCACGAAAACCCCCATTGAGGGTGTACCAAGGTTCCATTCTTGGTCCCTTGCTCTTCACCATTTATATTGACAATGTAGATGCCCCATCAAAGAAGCACAAATACACCTATTAAGCGGATGATACGGTACTCTATGCTAGTAGCCCCACACCTGAAACGCCTGTAAAGCCCTTCAAAATGAATTTAATCTGCTGTAACATCAGCTTATAAACCAGAAACTGCTCTTACATGCAAAAAAAAAAAAAAAAAGCAATGTTCCTCTTGCCCTTCAAAATGCAATAAATCCTCAATTGCTGGGACACTCCCGAGATCACTACCATTCTAGGTGAGCAGTTGGACTACGTACCAAAGTTCAAGTACCTGGGGTCTGGTTAGACCATAGACTTGCTTTCACAGATCATAGAAGAACTGGCAAATAAACTTAGTCAAAGACTTGGTCTGTTCTTTATGATTAATAATCTCCTCACAAGAGATGCTAAACTGAAACTGGTTCAAACTACCTTTCTTTCCCTATTGGATTATGCAGACTTTCTATATAGTCAGGGACCTGAAGGTACCCTAGCCAAACTCGATGCGCTTTATCACAGGGCCATAAGATTTATCATGGGTCTTCAATACTCAACCCACCACTGTGCATTGTACACTGCAGTGGGATGGTCATCCTTGCTTACAGATGGCAAAAAATGCTGCGGTTTGGACATACAAAGCTATCTCAAATAAACTGCCCAGTATATCTCTGTCTGTTTACCTTTTGCACTCTGGGGAAGTATGCCCTGAGAAGCACCTCACATATCTACCTTTATGTTTACAAAGCAAAATCTCGCATTGGCAGAGCAGCCATCAGCTTTGTGCTTCCTCAACTGTGGAACAAGCTGCAAAACTTTTAAATTAACTCAACCCATCAACCTAGCAGCTTTTATCTATATCTACATCATAACAAGGAGTCCTGTGCCTGTCTACCTAAATAGTGACTCCTATAAGTCCAAGCACACTCTAGTTACTACTGTTAAACGACTGATCCCATCTATAATGGACTCTTCCCTCTCCCTTTTCTACCCCATATCTGTCCCTTCACATTCCTTTGACCCTGGTTCCAGCTCTAAATTCTCCATACCGTATCACTATATATCTTTTTATATTAGGTTTAATTTGTGTTGAGTGCACCTGATATGTATATTTCTTTACTTATATGAAAAATTGTGTCCTACCGAAACTAGCTGTATCTTCTGTTCCAAACATATACTACTGTCAATGCTACCTGCTGATACTTTGTATATACTGTATTATTGTATCTCACTTTATTTGTATTATTACTATTTTTTGTGTGTTGCATCCCATGTGTATTGTCTCTTGTTCCTTGTTAACAAACCCAGGTCCACCTCAAAAATGAGCTTGCTCAACGGTGATCGCCTGGTTAAATAAAGACTTTGATTGATTGATTGATTGGCGCTGGACACCACATCTCACGCACGCTGTTGACCGGATTCAGGAACAGACTCCGTCATCGAGGTCGGCAGGGAGGAAGGGATTGATTGTCCGGTGGACTACTCTCCCCTCCCGGATGGGTACTGTGCCGTGTCAGCTCACTCACGTCCCCTGATGGAGATCAGGGACCCTGCAAGTGCAGCACTTCGTTAGGGAGCAGAGCAGTGGCAGACATCAGCACGCTGGTGCTCAGACATTATAGTCATCCGCACTCCCAGGGGAGTAACAAGAAAATACCCCAGTGGATCAGTGGAGGCAAAGGGACCCTGGGGACCAGTGCCCACATCCTGCTGCTGGACCAGCCCTTCACTGGTTCTCCTTTCACCCTGGTCCCAGGACCATTTCTCCAATCGCAGGAAGGCCGCCAGGTAGGATAGGCAGGCCATCCCCAAGGAAGGTGATCAGGGGGCTGAAGAGTCCATGGGGCCAGCAGGGGCCAGTGGGGTAGTGTCAGGCTGGGAGTAGAGGTAGTAGGTTGCGTGGGTACTAGAGAGATGCCCTGATCCCCAGAGACATAAACAGAGTTCACAAAAAAACATACATCTATATGTGGAAAGCATGGAGCAAGATACAAGGCTACGTAGATGAGTAAGGCACAAATGTCAGAGTGCGAGGGGCAGATTCCGCCAGCAATCAACATACAAACTAGTGCAGCAGCTCAGACACATACTGCTCTTCCTAGCAGCCAATGCACCAGTATGTGCAGGCGCTTTGAGTAGAAGGATGTGCTACTGTCTTCTGAAACTTGGCTGATAGGACAGTACAGTGACGGACCGTAGCTGGGATAGAAATCCAAAGTTTAGGGGCAGAGTAGGAGAAAGCAAAGGCTGGAAATAGAAAGAGCGCCAACATGTATTTCATCCTACTCAGGACTCATCAGTCTGATTCATCTGTATGTCAGCCCGGGTATGTGTGATTTTGTATTTCTTTCAAACCTGGCTTTACGGGAATGCCCTTCCGGGTAACCTTTGCCTCAGTGCTTTTGTGCTGAGGTTTTTGTCTTTAGATTGCTTTTCTATTTTGGGCTCACCATGACCCAAACCAGTAAGATGATCTTAGGGTTGGTTCCTCCTTCCCTGGGCTGAGAGATACAGCTGAAGCAATACTGATAAATCCTGAGAAGGTAAAACATCTGTCAGTGTCATGTGTTTCCAGCCTTTGCTGATTGTGTGAGAGGTCATTTGGCACTATGCACTCATGCTTAAAGCAAGACCAGTCTAAATTCTCTCATGGTGATTTGCATATACTTCCCATGGTGCTTTGGATTACTGGGGTATGATTTGACTTGCATACATTTCCCATGGTGCTTTGCATTACTGGGTTATATGTGATGATTTTGTATTTCTTTGAAACCTGGCTGTATTGTCAATGCCCTTCCTGAGTAAACCTTGCCTTGGTGCTTTTGTGCTGAGGTTCTTTGTCTGCAATTAATCTGTTCTATACAGATTCTGCCTGGGGTAGGGAAGGGGGGCTTTTACATGGTCAGACAGTCATGTTTTCTCCTGTTTTGCTGTACAAGAAGAGGTCAGTTGGTCCATAATGGCTGAGGTTGCATTGCTAGGGGGCAGTAAGGGCACTGCGCTGCCATCTGGGGTAATAAGGGTTGTGTGCAAGCCTCAGAATCCCACACTGGGACCAGGTATCCTGCACAGTTAAACTGCCTGTTTCCTGAACTGAGGTGGGCGAGTGCCAGCCACCTGGCATTCAGGAACCCTTCTTCAGGACTACCAAAGTGCAGCAGTGGCGTTGGCTGAGGGCAGCTGCTCACCTGCCTCCGTACCTCCTGAGCAGAGGAAGGATGTTGCCATGAGGACCAGTTCTTCAAAGTGGGGAGGAGTTGCAGAGAAAACCACCACTAAAATCAAAAACCAGTTCTAAGACTGGCCCGATAGTGCAGTGGTTGAGCTACCATTTGCAAATGCCAGTGACCCAATTGTGAAAGCAAGCTCGAGTCGTCAGGGGCGGATTGATGGGGGAGGAGCAAGCATCCAACTAGATGCCTCCTCCTGCAGGAGGGAGGGAGGGAGGGAGTGCCCTTCCTACTGCTTTATTGCCACTTAGGGGACCACAGGTGGTGGTGCAGGACTGGGAGTCTGCAGGCTCGACTGGGAGGAGAGCACATGAATCCGTATGCCTGTCCTGCAGCACCAGTGGCAGAAGCACACTCTTGGAAGGAGGGACTTAATGGGGGAACTGGGGCTGCAAAGCAGATGATGCCTCACCCGCCTTGCAAAGCTAGCTCAGGCTGACCTCTCCTTGGGTATTCAGACTTGGGTTCCAGAATAGCCTCTACCATTGTGACTAGATAGGGAGGAACTTCATTGCGCAGGAGCTTTCAGGCAGGACCCTACCTTGTGGGGGACTGCAGGAGGCATGCTGCAGGTGAGATGTGGTCACTCTGGCAGTCCTGGACTTCTCCTGAAGGGAACAGGTATGAGGTTGGGAAGGTAGCACTGGTGAAGGTAAAGGAAATCTGCACAGATGCCTAGTAGTGATAAACAGAGTTGAAAACACAAAGTTCTGGCACTAGTGCCACCTAATTCAGTGGTTTGGTGGGACTAATCAACAGCTGAGAGTTCTTGCTCAAAGTGGACAGGACCACTGTGCATTGCTTCTGTTCTGCCCTAAGGCCCCTTCTCTTTGCTCTCAGTGCTTGCCACCAGCCCCAGTCCCTACCAGCAGAACTGCACTACTGATAATAGCTTCATCAGGGTACTGTTTGCTAGCACCCCCACAGGATTCATGCCACTCAACTGTCCATTTTACAGCTAACCCCTCCCCACAATCCCTCTGTCCCACATGGAGCGTTGTTGCACCACAATGTACAGTGGGATTCCAAAGGAAGAAGGGTGCAGCCATATGATCCTGATTGTTGAGGGAGGATGGGGTGAAACATGGAAAAAACAGGATAGAAACAATGTATTTAGAATAATTAGAAAACAACCAAAGTTCAGCTACCTTACAGGCACTCGTTCTTGCCAGACCTGCAAGGCGTTATCATCCAGATATGAAGGGGGTTGAAGATGGAAGACAGGGAGGAGGAGCGCTTCAGGGCAAATGGGGTCATCTGCTGGGAACTCATGACATTCTTCACCTGCCTAGGAAGGAAATAATAATGCAGAGTTGCTGGAGGCGAGCAGGGGTGGAGCTAGAAAAATAAAATGTGTACACCAGTTCTGACACGGACTCCGTTGCCCCTTCCCAGTTCTATATGTCCCATTTGTTTGCTTCCACTCTTCTATACCCTCTGCAGTGTCAAGTATGGAGAAATGCCTAGTGCTACCCTCTCTTTATTCCTGCATTTTGTTTAGCTCCAGTCAGAGCCAGTAGCGCTCTAGCCACAAATGGTTACCAGGGCACAATAGATGGCAGCCAGGGCACTGATATATTGTTACTAATGGAGCTCTGCACCATATGGGGCACCAATATGGAGGAAGCTCTGCACCATATGGGGGGCACCAACTGGGGCACAGCATTTTTCTACCAGAACGCACGTGCCTGGCGGGCCCTGTGTAGAGCCACCACTGGTCAGAGCACAACTGTTATATTGCAATGTCTTAAGGCAGTGAAAAATGGTGCTGAGAAACGAAACACAGATTTTGTTGCAGAAGAGGACCTTTTAGGCCCATCAAGTCTTCCCTTGTCCCTGCCTGTTCCATCACCCCGACCCTAGTTGGTCATAAGTGTCACTCTCTCCCCATTCCTCTACCTAATAAGTCCCAGTGCCTATCCCATGCATGCTTGAAGTGCCCTCAGTCTTTGCCCCACTACCACATCTGGCAGGCTGTTCCAGTCATCCACCACCCATTCCATGAAGAAGTATTTCACACATCTCTCTAAACTTCCCCCTCTTAGCTTAATTTCCTGCCCCTTGTTCTAGTGCCTTCCTTTCTCTGAAACATTGTGTTCACGCCTGTGTGCGACTTGTAGGTTTCAATCATGTCCCCTCTCCCTCTCCTGTCTTCCAGGCAGTACATGTTGAGTTCCTGCAGCCTTTCCTTGCATGGCTTCTCGTGCAACCCCTCGCCATTTGGTTGCCCTCCTGTGTACCCACTTCACCCTGTCAATGTCCCTGTGGAGGTGCAGCCTCCAGAACTGGACACAGTACTCCAGGTGGGGTCTTACCAGTGGCGATGCAACAGCAGCACCACCTCCCACCTCCTGCTAGAAATCCCTCTCCCACTGTACCCAGTATCCTGATAGTTTTTCCCACTGCTTTGTCACACTGTCCAGCCACCTTGAGGTCATCAGATATGATGAACCCTAGGTCTCTTTTGCTTGGTGACTGTAGCTCCACTCCCCTCTCCCCATACACAGCCCCTGGGTTCTGCAGTCCTAAGTGCATAACCTTGCAGTTTTGGCACTGAAACCAACTCCCACCCCCAGACCACCTCTAGTTTCCTCAGATCCCTTTACATTTTTGCCACCCTTCCTAAGTGTCAGCCCTGTTGCTGACCTTTGTTGTTATCCATGGAGAGACACGCCTTGCCCTCAAGCTCCTCCACAATGTCCCTTCTCAAGGAGGTGGATCCCTGAAAACAGAGGGTCAGCAGACATAAGTGTTGAGCCTGGCAGGTAGATGGGTGGGGAGACTTGGAGTCATGGAGATGTGCAAAATAAAAATTGTTCTCGGAAGATATGCAACATACATATCACATTTATGGAAACTATATGACACCTGAATACAATTTATTTTATATAATGAGCATACAGCCCAAATATTGCTCCTTTATTTAAAATATAGGGTCAGGAGGGAATAAAGGCTGAAAACAGATTGCTTCCAGTGTGTCTTGGCAGAGACAAGGAGCAGGATATATGATTAACAAGGAAACATGTAACGTGTGGCTATATGATTAAAACCATATCAGGCAAAAATTCAAGAGGAGGGACTGCAGGGTTCTCTCATTTTAAACCCAGTCTCATAATTCTGGAAACACCGGGGGTCCGACATAAAATCAGCTCAGTTTTACTTTTCTTCCCACTATCAACTATTCACAATACTGACATTTCCTGAAGCACCGTAACACTGTGATGCGAGTGCTTTCTGTTTTCTGCATGGATGGATTCAACACTTGAAGCGTAATAAACATTACATTACACAGCAATTCAGGAAATGGCAGCACTGTGACTAGTATAGCACTGGAGGAGAGACTGCAAGATAGGACAAAAGAAGAAGAAAGCCAGAAAAGAAGCAGGAGTATCAAAACAGAAAAGAAATGCAGGACAGCCACCTAAAGTAAAGCCGGAAAGAAGAGGAAGAACAAAAAGAGACAAAATGAGAGGAAAAGAGGAGCCTTGGGAATCGGATAGCAGTCATGGTAAAGATAAGAGATGAGAAGACCGAAAACAGAATTCGGGCCACACAGCTAAAGAGAAAAGAAAAGCGTTAAAGAAAAGTGGTCAGAATAGTTTAGCAAAAAATACGCTTTGAAATGTCCCCTGAAATTTGGTTATCCTCTACTTATAAGATCCAGGAGAGAAATCCTCCTACGGCACAAAAGTGAATTTGAAGCCTGCCTGTAATACACGTACATAATATGTACATGTACCAACTTTAAATATGCCACCCACTTGTTGAGGAACCAGAAAAGTATGCCAGAAGCTAAGCTAATTCACAACAGGACATCAACTGGCAGGGAACTTGTACAGTGTTGGGGAGGGGCAGAGATGGATGTACCATGGAAAACAGTGGAGTGGGGAGACCAAGGTAAGGCAACTGGAAAAATTAAAGGGAAGGGAGGAGGGGCAGGAGTGATCACACATACAGCAGGAACATAGGCCACAGTTGATGAAAAAGACATCCAGGCAGCCACAGGTTTCAATATGATGTAAAATGTGAAACCTCTGCCCCCCACCAGTGAATTAAATTCTGTACCCAGTAATGTCATTGTCCCCAAGGAACTAGTTCATCAGTACTGACACTGTAGTGCAGCATGAGAGGGTGCTGCACTTCTGAGGTGCCGTCTTTCGGATGAGGCGTTAAACCGAGGTCCTATCTGCCTGGATTGGTAGTAGTTCAAGTGGATGTTAAAGATCCCATGGCACTTATCGTAAAGAGTAGGGGAATTTCCCGGTGTCCTGTAAATTCTCTCATTCACTAAAATATCACCAACAGCTTAATCTGGTTCAGAGTCAGTTGGCATTCATCTGTAACTCCTCCTCCCGGTCGTGCCTGAAAATAGGCAGGATTTGTCTAGTGCACTTACCCGGTCAACAAAGCTAAATAAATAAAATAAATAAATCTCAAGTTTAAAGATTCAATGCTCCCCACTTGCAAGGCTTCCTGTGGGAGCTTGTTTCATAGATTTACTGCTCTCTCGGTAAAAAGGCTCCCTCACATCCCCAAACTGTATCCCCCTTACAGGAGAACATTCTTCAACAGTGCTCATTCCAGTTTGAAAGACTATGAAAAGTTATTTTAAATGAGTAATTGGGTTCCTCTGTAGCTGGAAGCAGTCTAGAGACATCAATGATTAAGTCTGCCTTGTGCTGATATACACCGCCATTTTGGAGCCTTGTGATGTCACTGGCGATTGAGCTGTGCTTGACTACAGTGTGGTTAGCCACAGCTTGATCATCAGTGTCCTCCCTGAGTTCTAAAACAAATAATGTCAATCTGAATTACACTTAATCATTGATATATTCTGAATGCTGCCTGCCGCAGAGAGGAGCCCAATACCGCATTTAAAAGAGCTTTTCATGGACTTTCAAACCATGATAGGCAGTGTTCAGGATGTTCCCTTTAAGAATATGGCACGCCTCTCTAGTTAGACTACCTTGAACAAGCTGAAAACGTTTCTCCTGCTCCATATTATTCAATCCTTTTAAAATAAAAAACAGAAAAAATAATTTGTACATTACAAATGCTTCACAAATACATCATATATTTTCCCACTCTTTCATATTTTAAATGTACCAAAAGAACCAGTTTGGGAATATTTAAAATATATTTTTTACGTATATGGAAAGTTTAGTAATTTTCTGTATGGGGTCCGACTCCTAAATATACCAAATAACCTCCATACTCTGCTTTTACTTTATACATTTCTTAAAGTTTGCCCTACAGTTGACCGTTTGAGTTTGTTGGTCAATAGTGATGTTCCTCTGTGAGCATTTAGTGCACATTCGAAAAAGACTTCACCCTTCAACCACATCTTACCAACATCCAGAATTCCAAACACACTAGAAAAAAACAACATATGACCTACCTATAAACCATATGTCCTGAAGGGTCAAAGCAGAAGTAGACTAAAGTCAGAACATCTTTTAGCTCCAATATCTCTTCCCCAAAAAAAAGTTAGCATATCTTTTATCTCTGATATCACCTCCCCCAAAAAAAACACAGACAAAATGAACCTTAAAAGTCATTTCTCCAGCTGAAAAACCTTTGCTGCGTCTTATTTGCTACGTTGCTGCTAGCATGTCCTCTGAACATCTGTTTATCCCCATTCGATTCCCACAGCCTGGCTTTTATCACAGAAGGATACACAACCTCTCATGTGGAGCCTGACAGCACCTACTGTACGGCTCTGTAACCCTTTGCTGCACAGCTCAGACGACCTTGCTGACACTAAGCCCCCACACTCACCAAACCTGCCTGGCAGTGAGCAACACAACAAGGCCAAGAGAAGCAGTGTTTTTATCCATTACCTCTACTGCTTGTATGCAATTTTAAAGACCGGGAGATTGGGGAGGACTTTGAAAAACTCGTTTGACACATTACAGCTTATATTTCATTTAACTTCCCTTGTTCTTTAGAACTCCACACATTATCATGAGAACAGATCCTTCTGCCGAGACTCCACCTGCTCCGTTGTTTGTCTGCATCTGACTCTGCAATCAGCTGCTGGGCCAGCCGGTGGTGCTGAGGGTTGAGGCACTGGACACCACCGCTAGCAGCAGGTTTGGATTGAGTGTCCTGAGACTGCTCTCCTCTCGAGGTGGAGTAGCGGGCTCGCGTCACTCTGCAGCGGCCCCTGATGGAGATAGGGGCATGGCAAGAAAATGCCTTACGACAGGGGTGGAAGCGGCGGTCATCTACGTTGGTGCACGGACATCATTGCATGTCTGCGCTCCGGGGAAACATCGGTTAAATTACTCCGTCCCTGGATAGGCGACGGGCGCCTCCAGTACCCCACCACCGCACACCCAGCCGGGCATGACTCACTGGCTCTCCTGATCCCCACCTGCCTCGGTCTCAGCAAGTAGGGGAAGGCTTGTCGGGCTAGGTCGGTGGAGTGTCTGTCCCCAATTTCCCAGGAAGCTCAGCTTCAGGCAGGATGGTAGTGCGGTTAGCGGTGCGAGGGTCTGCTTGAGAGAGTTCCAGGGGCAGTAGCAGAAAGAAAGTTGTCAAAAAAAAAAATCAGCTGCTGAGATTTGGTGAAAACCGGTCACAGAACTGGATCAGATTGGTAAAAGCCAGAAGCCAGACACAAGTTATGCAAAAGTGTTGCCGGCGGCTCTGGTCTGGCCAGTCTGACTTTTACATCTGGTCCAGCCTGGTAGTCAGGTTTTCACCCATACCTAGAAATTGGTAAAAACAGACTGCTGGAACTGGATTAGATCAGTAAAAACCAGACCAGAAAAATTTGTGCAACATTTGCCCAGTCCTGCTTTTTACTGATTTGGTCCAGTGGTTTGGTTCTTTCACCATACAGCTCTGCTGTTGGCATTACAGTCTTTCTGTGGAAAAGATAATGATATCATAAAGAGAGGACTGTGATGTCAGTGTAGACAGGCAGTCAGAGCAGATGAAGGCTAAGAGGCAGTGATCTCATTTGCATGTTAATGTGCTGAGTTGCAAAGAAAAGGAGGAGATAAATACAGGACATACATGCAATACAAGCTAGAATGTGTCTGAAATTACATTTTTCAAAAGTTTTCTCTGGAACATCAGAGGCACTTTAACTCACCATAGCATTACTGCTCTATGCTATGTTATGTTTACCCAGAAACAGCCTCAACTGCGATACAACATCTTGTTTTCAGTGGCAGCCTATTTCAGGGAGGGAAAGAGGTATGGGGAATGAGGGCTCAAGCTGATCTGTGAGTCAGTGGCTGTGGGGGATTCAAGCCTGTGTGCACTTGTTTTTGAGGTTTGTGCTCTGACCATGGGGCTGCCACAGAATGCAGTGAGTGCCCTACAGGGAATGGAGTCTGAGGAATGGAAAAGGAAAGAAGGTTTTATATAGTGTCTTTCCATACACACGGTATCCCAAAGTGCATTACAAGCTGTGATTGTGTGTCGGCTTGCTCCTATAGGCAGTCAGATGGCATGGGCTGTTTTCTTGTGCTAGCTGGGAGAAGATAAAACAGTCAGAGAGAAGTCTTGGGATACACCCTTTCCAGATTCCTCAGTCCCTCCCATTCTTTCCTAACTTGTAGAAAGATATCTATGCTGCAGGAAACTTTTCTACTCTGCAAGTAATTTTTTAATTCAGCTTTCTAACAACTTCAGGTGCTGGTCTGGGATCCTTCTACTGGTAGTCAGGATGTTTTCCAGCATTTTCTGCAATTGCAGGAATCCGGGCTGCAGTGCCTTGATCGGGGTGCCAAGCCCCTCTCCCTTCGGACTTTCAGGGCTGACTTCCCAAAGTGGTTTATAAGTAAGTAATAAGCCAAAGAGGGTGTGCATTATAGAATTATAATAACTGGTAAGGAATTTTTCTAAGGGCTTGGCCACTTTATATTTCACCATAATAACCCATGGGTTATTACAGCTTAACATGCACGCTGTCATTCAAAATCAAGCTTCGTCATTGGCTCAATCCTGTGTGTGGGTGGGCTGAACAGTTCCTCAGACATGGTGGCTCTGATCTCTTAGTATGAAGCCACCACAACAACATTCTGCAGCTTCCCAAATAATTGATATTTATCTATCTGGTTGATCCTGCATTTAAATAAAAATTAAAAAAACCTTATCTGGTTGATCCTGCAGTTTGCCAGCTTCAGGTGATTGCACTACAAGTGGAATGCATCTGTGGCATGATCGTGATGTTAACTGCCATTATAAATTGTGCAAAACTTGACCGGTAGCACAGTATACCCTCTACCGTGCTTATCATGCAACCTGTCAACCTTTGCACGATTACCACTGTATGTGTCACATAGAATCACAGGACTCAGGCTGGAAAAAATTGCTCACCAGCAATTATATAAAGTAAAGGATGGAGAAGTGTGTGAAACTCAAATTTAATGCACACCCTCAATGTGGGATGCTTTAATAAACCCTAGGGCGAATGTAGCATCCCGACCTTGGGTGTGCATTAAATCTTATATCACACACTTCACCACTCTTTATTCTATATTTAATGCATGCATCAGGGGTGTAGTAAGGCACGGGCAAGGCCAAATGTCCTTAGCCCCCGAAGTGTATTAAAATCCTATAAAGCACACCCTGCACGGCTCAAGCTACACCTCTATAAAATGGCTCTAGTGTTTTGAGGGGGACAAAATGATTTGGCACCTGACCATATGTATATAGAGATTTAATGCACAGTCAGGTGATGTCTCCTGGCCAATGACATTTCCAGATTTTTTCTTGCCATTTTATAATAGAATACATACAGACATCACATCACACAGCAAGTCAACCTGCCACATTATTAAGGTATGACTCTGATATATTTAACATTTTCCTAAATAGAGGAAGAGGAGAGAAAGGAAGAAGTAGCTACCACACAGTTGATCAGCAGGTACAGGTACACACATTTGGGGGTGGGGGTGGAGAGCACTCTTTGATCAGACCTTTGAAAGACATTAATGAGGTACTCTTCTGAATAGAGCAGGGTACTTTCTGTTCCAGAGCCAAGAGGCTGTAAGGAGAAAAAGACCCATGCCAATAGAAGTTTTGCCTCTGGGGACTTCAGGAGGGATTAGGGCAGAGGAGTCTCTGTGGGGTATCTGTGCCACCATGCCCTTGAGGGCTGGGAAGTGGTCACGCAGGATTACGTGTGTGAGAACAAAGCAGAGGGTGGTCAAGTCTCTCCCATGCCACATTAGAGTAACCACATGGAGGTCATGGAGGTTGGGGAAAGGTCAAGGAAAGCAGAGAGGGAGGAGGGAGAGAATTAAGTGGAGGTGGAGAGCAGGGTGGTAAGCGGTGGTGGGATTCAAACCTGAGTCTTCATATTCATAGTGCTGTGCTCTAAACACTAAGCAATCTGACCCTGAATCAGTATTGTTCACTTGTTAGCAGTCCCACCTCTGAGCTGTAAGGTTGTGGCTTACAGTGACACACCAAACCATGGGCTGAAACTTTGGGGACATTACTGCATTGATTGAGGGGCTTCCTTTGGGGAGACATTATGTCAAGGTCCTCCGGTCCTTCTTATTTCTGATTGTGGTTCAGGTTCACTCAAAAGAACAGCCAGTCTCTTTAGTATGCACCTGTTTTAATTTATGTTTAATGATGCAAGACTCAAAGTACAGTATTTCATAACTGCATGGTATACATCGGAGAAGTAAGTAATAAGCCACAACAGGGTGTGCATTATATGATGTTAATGCATGCCCCAGGGTTGTAGAAAGGCACAAGGCCAAGCATTCCTGATGAACCTGGAAAGTACACCCTGATGTGCACCCTGGAGGGCTTATTACACTTATAAAATGGGTCTAAGTAGGTTTTGAGGGAGAAAATGAGATTTGGTACCTGACCGTGTGTTTATACAGATTTAATGCACAGTCAGGTGACACCTCTGGATTGTTTCTTCCCATTTTATAATACAGTTTAAGCCTTCATCACTACTTAAGAGGGCAACCTTAAAACACCAAACCAAGTGGTATTGCTCTGTATGTATATAGTAAGCTAAAAGACAAAGAACCTCAGCACAACCAGCCTAAATGTTCATGGTGATTTGCATACATATCCCATGCTGCTTTGCACCATGGGGGTATGTGTGATTGTGTATAGAACAATAACATGCCATTTAAAGCAGCATGACCAGGGACTCATCCTATGTCATAATGTTTGAATAGTTCACATGCAAATGCACTAATGTACGTTACTCAAGTGACGAGTAGTCCATTAAGGTACCTGAAAAATGCGTAAAAACAAACAGTCATTTAATGGTTGCATTGAGAAGAAATACAGATTTCATTTTGTCGTATTGGTCCTTGTAAGACAGATCCAGAACCAACGGTTTGATACCTTTATTGGATCAACACAGATGTTACAAAAGAACAAAGTGGTTAACCTTTTAGACTAACAAAGTCCTTCCTTGGATTTAGAAACTCACATACTATTAACACCCAGATCATACATAAAAAAAACAGAAGGAATTCTCATTGGTTTAAAATGCTCATTTAAACCATCACTGAAGTTTGAAACAGTCTAACCAGACCTCACCAGTTTGCTGTTAGCTGAGATGTCTTCAAGGTCAAATATCATCAGAATAAGAAAACAACCTTCTGAGCATAAAGCTCAACTATCATGAATTCTGAATGTCTCAGCATGTGCAGTGAATGGTCTTAATGAACCGCTGGATTCAGTTCTCACTTAAGTACATGTTAAAATGTGATATTACAAGCTGGCACAGTGGTGCTGAGGTTGAGGCGCTGGACACCACACCTACGCCTTGCCAGTGACCGAGTTCGAGGAATGAGCTCGGGTTGCGAGACAGCAGGAGAGAGAGGATCAAGCATCCGAGGACTGCCTCCTCTCTCAGGGGAGATCCAGGATATGCCCCACCGCAGCGGCCCCTGGTGGATACTGGAGGCACTGCAACACTCAGGGTATCAGTAGAGGAGAAGCAGAGCCACAATGGATGTCCCCTGGCATCATTGCACACTCGGGCTCTGCCTGGGGGTGGGACGAGGTGTAACTCAAGGTAAAAACCCTGCCCTTGGGATAGGTGATGCTTCCGCCTCCCACCAGCCACACTCCACCAGCTGGACTCTCTCCTGTCCTGGGCCGGGCCATCACAGCCAGATTATAGATAGAGTCCCTGGGGCAGATAGGGTGGTCCTACCTCAGGGGCTCAGAGCCAGGGATAGCCGGGCTGGTGCCAAGATACAGAGGGGTCTCAGACTAGGAGGTAGGGCTGGGGTTAAGGTGGATGCCTGAGGGAGTTCCCGAGTGGCAGTGAATAAATAGGTTTTGGAAAAAAATTGTGATATTATTGTATGTTGAAAATAAACAAAACAATATAACCAAAATTTTATATGTATGGCATTAGGAGGGTTTAAAATAAGGTTAACTAGTTGAGCAACTGTTACACACGCTATACAATTTAAAACATATCTGGAGACATTTTCCAACTATACACTCAGCCAGTTATTATATTCCATAAACCTTAAAACCTTCAGTGTTGTAACAGGATTTTACATACGGTAATATCAATTGTCAGTATACGTGCCAAATTAGAAAAAGCAAACCCGTCAAGGACCCCAAGTAAATGAGACCATGCATCCTGATATATTCAGAGTTCAATAATGTGTCAGTATATAATCAGACTACTATATGTGCAGAGACAGTCTAAGGACTCTGAATAAAACCAGTGGAATTAAACCCTATCACCCCATGGGTAGATAACTAGTTAGAAGAAAGTATATACTCACTATGTATGTGAGCTGGGGCCTAACACATCATCATTACACCAATCACTACAATATTTACCCAATGGAATTTAACCTGTCAAAGACTCAAGTAAATGAGATCACACATCCTGATATGTTCAGAGTTCAAAACTACAGTATATAATAATCTAACTGCTATATGTACAGTAACAGTCCAAAAATCTAAATAGAACCACAATTGAATAACCCCTGGGATGGTAACTAGTTAGAAGGAAATACATATTCACTACATATGTGAGCCAAGAGTCCTAACATACCATCACATACACCAATCACTATAATATGTGCCAAATGTAATTTCTTCTGTCAAGGACCCCAAGCAAATGAGATTGCACATCCCAATAGGTTCAGAGTTCAAAATGTGACGGTATATAATAAAACTACTGTACGTACAGTAACAGAGGAGAAACTCATGGAAATGGGCAGCCACTTCATAAGTTCATAAGTAAGTTCAAGCTTTGGGACTTGCGTCCGTAATGCTTGCCAATATTAAAGTTAAAAGTAGTAATTTTATCGCTTATAACAGATGTCAAGTCTAGTTTTAAACATGTCCATACTTGTGCTCTTCGCTACATTTGTAGGTAAGTTATTCCATGCAGTTACCACCCTGGTTGTAAACCAATGTTACCTTAAGTTTGTTTTCCATTCAGGCAATTCTAATTGCATATTGTGCCTTCTAGCACTGGTCCATCCTTGTTTATAGACAATACCAAGATCTTCTCTCCTAATGCTGTATCATTAGATAATCTAAACATCATACATAGATCCCCTTAATCTTCTGTAATGCAGAGAATACAAATTAAGTGTTACCAATCTCTCCCCATAGGATACATTTTCAATCCAGTCACTGATTTGGTTGCCCTACGCTGTACATCCTCAACTCTAACCATGTCCTCTCTTTTGGGGAGACCACACCTGGACAGTACTCCAAGTGTGGTCTCACCAGAGCTCCATATAATGGTAAAATAACCCTATCGCTCCTGCTAGAAATATGCCTCAGAATACAATTTAAGTTCTGATTAGCACTTTTAACCTGCTGTTTGCAATGTGCACTAAACTTTGTGGTTATTTTTATTCCCAACTCTCTCTCTTCATATGTTTCTGCTAGGCTACTGGTCCCAGTATTGCACATATAATTATTATTATGCAGACATAGATGCATTATTTTGTATTTAAATATGTTATGTTCTAGTTTGCTAGATTTTGTCCACAAATAGATTTCACTTATAGCTTGCTGAAGAGGGAATGCCTCGGTTGTAGTATTCACAGTTATACCCAATCTGCAGTCAGCCGCAAATTTAGAAATCCATATGTGAGGACTGCTAAGTTGTAGAGTAGAAATATAAATATTGAAAAGACGGGCCCAACACCGATCCCTGAGGCACCCTGCTAGTGACTTCAGACCAATCAGACATCACACCCTTGACCACCACTCTCTGCTTCCTCCCAGTCAGCCACCCCGCAATCCATCTTAGAATGTTGCTGTCTATTCCCTCTAGTCAATAAATGTATTAATTCCTCATGGGTAGCTTATCGAATGCTTTTGGCGAAGTCCACAAAGACTACGCCCACTGCTTTACCCTTATCCAATTGGGAATTAACTTTTCACAAAAGGATAATAGATTAGTCTGGCATGATCTAGATTTAGTAAAGCCATGTTGTGTGGGGTCAGCCAAATTATTTGCTGCTAAGTAATCAATGATGACATATTTTAAGATCCCTCCATAACTTTACCTATTAATGATGCCAAACTTATCGGCCTAAAATTGGCGCTCAGACCTAGGCCCTTTTGTGAAGCGGGACCACTAAGGCATCCTCCAAACCTGAGGACCTCACCCTTGTCCAGAGATATTTGGAATAGGAAGCTAAGTGAAAATGTTAAGGATCTGCAAGTTCTGTAAAATTCTGGTGTGAATATTGTCAGGACCAGGATTTGTTAATGTCCAATTTTTTAATCTATTCCTAACCTCCTCAGGTGTAATTTTAACACTTCCTGAGATGAATGCTAAATTATCAGAAATAGAGGATGTTTCCAGAGTTAAAAACTGAGCAAAAATAATTATTTTGGATGTTCACTGTCTAGTTCTCATTTGCCAGTTAGCCTTTAGAATCTTTAAAGGGTCCTAGTGTTGTTGAATAATTCTTATGATTAATATAAGAAAAAATGATTTTTGTTGTCTTTAACCTTGGTGGCCAGAGTAATCTCCTACTGAGCTTTCCCTTTTTATAGATTCCTTAACCAATTTAGTACATTTTATATGCTAGATAGTTTGTTAGAGTCTTTTCCTTCTTATATTTTTTAAATAACCTATCTTTACTATTGATTAAATGTTTTATATGTTTATTTAGCCAACATGGATTTGATTTATTGCCACCCACATGCTTGTTTCTATATTTTGGAATATACAAATTAATTAGATGGTTGAGTTTCTCAAGGAGTATATTCCACATATCCTCAGTGTTGTTACCATCAAAGTCCTTAAACCAATCCCATAATATTAAATTGTTCCTAAATTAAGGAAAGTTTGCTTTGGCTAAATTCAATTTAGTAACTCCCCAGAACTTAAAAGTGAATCTAACTTGAGGGTTAGCACTATCCTATTTAATGAAAATAAAACCTTGGAATGGTCACTGTTGCCCAAGGGGAGAATCTGTACCTCATTTAATAAATCTCCCATATTAGTCAATACAAGATCAAGAATATTACTACTTCTTGTGCTATCATGTACCATTTGTTCTAGACTCAACTGGTCAAATGCATCCAGATATAACGGTTCAATTTTATTATCCGCCTTTGCTGAGTTCCAATGTTAGAGAGATTGAAATCACCCAACACTATTAAGTTATCTGCTGGATTTAAGTTTTTAAGTAAATCCAAAAGATAAGATCTTTTCATATTTAATAGATGGTGGTCTATAAGAAGCCCAAATATAATTTTAGGGCGCTTGATGGTATTAGCTTAATCCAGATGCTTTCAGGTCAAGGTCAGCATAGGGTAACTGTAGAGCTTTTAAAAGACTTGTGAACATATATTGCTATGCCCCCACCTTTCCTATATAATCTAGACTTGCAATATACATTATAACCTGAAATTGACTTCTCCCAAGAATCATTATCATCCTGCCAAGTTTCTGTAATACAAGCTATTTGTATTTCAAGTGATACCAAAAGTCTTTAAACTCATTAAATTTATAAGCGCTATCCTCAATCTTTCACAATGTTGTAATCATTTTCCATGACTGTATTTGAATTAGTGGTTGTAATTGAATTAGTTTCTAACATGGACTGCCTTGCACCAGTTTAAATGGAAGTCAATAACCTTATTCAGTTTCCTACCCAAAATCCTAGATCCTGCCAAGCCAAGATGAAGACCATCCGGTTTAAATAGAATCTGTTACAAAGGTAGTGGAATTGTCCATAAACCCAAGGTTGTTATTTTGCAAAATTTTCTTAACAAATTGTTAACTGATTTAATTGCCCCATTTTATATATTCAAGATACCCATGTGTTGGTAATATACCTGAAAATATAATATCTCCACCTTTTGTTTAATTCTTTTTGTTATATCAGCCAATTTGTCTTTAAACACTTTCAGGCTAGTTTTATTGACATCGTTGGTGCCTATATGAATAATAACCAAGGGTTGCACTCAGTGGCGGAGCCAGGTTTGGGAGCCAGGGGGGCATTCAGTCAATCATGGGCTCCACAATGGGCACTTAACAGTGAATAAAGATAGTGGTGGGGCACCACTACTCACACTGGGGCAGCCAGGATGGGCAACCGCCCCCAGCCCCCCAGCTCCACCACTGGTTGCACTGAGTTCTCCATAAGCCCCTCTAAAAGCAGCTACATCTCCCACCTCAGCTCCGGGTAGGGTGCTAACAGTAGTGCTGCTCTTTCTACCCTCGCATACTACAGAGTCCACTCCCTAGCTATTGAATCCTCTATAACCAATATGTCCTTGGTTAAGATCTTTTAGTTGATAGTGTATCCTGGTTATTTGCAGGGTCAAACTCCTTGTGGGTATTTTCGATTTTGCATAGAACTGACTTCAAGGTCTTCATGATCATCCAGACATTCAAATATGTTTTGGACTGGCACTGTGTTCTTGATACAATCTGTGCAATGCTTTTTGTGGCATAGTTGGAGTGTACCCATGTTTTGACTTCAGGCTGAATAGGTTCCCCTCCTCCTCAGTGCAATTTAGCTGTTCCCTTCAAGCTTGGTCTTATCTTTATCCAATGAGATTGGGCTTCAGGCAGTGTAATATCATGGGCTGCTTGATCTATAAATCATTCTAAGATGTTGATTTCTTTTTAATTCTCTAATCTCTGTGATAATATATCAATTTCCTTCTTAATTTTGTAATTAAAATGCAGTTCTCACATCTGAACTCCTTGCAGACTGGTTCATCTGTAAAAATGTTACAGTTAATACAGACTCTTTTCGTTTAGCTGCCACGCTTGCCCTTATTTTGTAACATACTAACAACTCTGTCTGATGCTTACCAAAGTTATGCTAGTTGGATTAACTTACCGTGTCCTAATACTCGGTGTCTGGGGAGGTCTGTATATGCATGCAGAATACTAGATCAAACTGCTCGCCATGTGTCAACCATTTTGAGGCGGTAGTCCTGCTAGGTCTCAGCGACCCATGCGTGCAGCTTTACTTCATGATACATTTTACGGAGCTCAGGCCCTCATCATCTCCCTCTATGTTACACTTTACTCGCTCAGTTCATCTACCGATGAAAATATGGTTAAACACAGCCCAGGCTTAATAAAACATCAACATATGTTACCATCAGTTAAGTAAATGAAAAGAATCATTAGCGGATGGATTAAATTCAATTCTCACCATTATGACTTCGAGGGTCAATTTTACGTGCATATTCCCCTTTATACTTTCTAGTTTCTTACCTGCCTCAGGTGGGTCAGTGAATAAGTATCACGATGCCTGCGTGCTGAATTTGAGGGTTTTACTGAGGGAACTGTGAAGGCATTTGTAACACCTAGTGCCTGCAGCCCAGCCCAGGTTGCCTCAGAGCTTTGTGGTGCTGCTGCATGGCTTAAGCGCAGGCCAATGAAACTATACATGGGTGCCATCACTGAGCAAAGCTGTCTCTTTATTTTAGCCACATTCAAAGTAAGAGTCCTTCACTTGAGCCCCGACAGTGATTACTATGAATGTCCTGGACCGTCTCCATTTGTGGGTGTCTCAATAGGAGTCACTCTGTACCTCTTCTGAAATCCTGCCCAAGTCCAATGCTAGCACTGAGTTGAAAAGTTCATGAATAGATAAAACAGGATTCCTAGTTTCCAAAGACTTTGGGAGGCCTAGTAGTCAGATGTTGGCTGATTGTGCCTCATTATCCAGGGGCTCCAGCCTCATTTTCATGGTTTTATTTTTGGCTATATACCCCCCTCGCATTTATTAGCAGAGTCAGTAGCTGCTCTGGCCTCCACCGACATGGTTTCCATCTTGGTACTGAGTAGTGTGAAGTGGTTATACAAATTATCCACCTTTTGTCTACATCCTGAATAACTTATCAGGGTGTCACTGGGTAGGCTCCGGCCCCCGCTCAGCTCACCAGTCGCTCTGCTCTCTCCTGATGGCTCCTGTGGCTTCCCCTGCTTTCCTTTGCCACCATTCTGGGAGGCTACCTGATGATGATCCACCATTTTCAGTCTGCCTCAGACTGAACCAGATAGCTTCAGGTGAAGCTACCTCTGGCTGCAAGCTGCAACACTGGATTTAAGATTTGCAAGAAAGTGCTCACAACAGAGGGAGTGAACCTTATAATTTACAATTGTCTTTGGTTTGAAGCAGATTCCTTAGGAAAGTTAATATTCTTCAGGTGGAGGATACTTCTAACTGAAGCCTTGGGTAAATAAGCAACTTAGAATTATCAGAAAAGGCAGTCTTTCAATCAACAGAGGGAGGTGGAGTTTGCTTTACTTGTGTTACAAGTGTTAAGGTTTTCAGTGCAGGAAGAGTTTAAACCCACATAGGCTAAATACTGTTTTCTGTGTCTGCCCTTCTGCACAGCTGGCGTGTTTTGGGGCTGACTGTTTTCAGAGCACAAGTCACCAGGCTCTTTTGGGGCTGGGAGGTTAACCTGTGTCTGACTTGGATGTTTGGATTTTCTCTGTTTGATTAGCAGGGTATTTTCTCAGTCAAATTGGTTTGAAGCAGTATTACAAATTGTGGGTGTATGGCATCTTGCTGACAGGAAGGCACTCATCGCATCAGTAGGTCAGGCGTTTAGCTGATTGTTTAAGTGAGGCACAGTTTAGGCCCAACCCTTCCACCCCTCACCCCACCCACCCTGGAAATAGTTTATTTATACCTGGGGTTCTGACATCATTTCCTCAAGAGGGCAAGGTACACATCACTGTCATATTCTGTCTAGCACACTGCACTGACAATATAAGCATACACATTATATAAATACATATATTTCTATATAATGCACCAATCACACACACACACACACACACACACACAAAAAAAAACTAAACAAGGTAGACAGTTAGTGGGGAGTAGTACAATGTAATGGCTGTGGGGCAGCAGTCTTCCGGGAGTCTTTCTGGAGGCTGAGATGCTGCCCTGTTTGCAGACAACTATCTGCCCTGAGGGAGGAAGTTGCCCATCTTCAGACTGCACTGGACAGTGGCAAGGGAACCTCCCCATCCAGGAAGCACCACAGCCACCACCACTACCTCAGAGGTTGCGAGAAAGCACAGCAGTTGGACCACAGTGGGCTCAGGGAGGGTAAGGGTGGTGGAACAGAGGCACACCAGTCAGTTGTTACACTCCACAATCCATACACCATTCTGGGGGAGCATAGTTCCCCTATGGATGCACCATGAGGGAGACTAAGGAGGGTGCAGACAACTGTCTGAGAGACCCTCAGGAAGGAGGCAGAGGGCACCACAGGAAAAGAAAGCAGCTCCTGGTGGGGGACTCAATTATTAGGGGATAGGAACTGGGGGAGCAGGGAAAACTGAAGTAGGTGCTTGCCTGGTGCCATGGTTTGGAGGGACAGGAAGCGCATCCTTAGGATCACGAGAACAGTTGCACGGGAGTCTGAGCTGGACATCTTTGTCCACCTAGGGACAAATGACTTGGCTCATCATGAGATTAGAGCAGTGCATAAGGACTTTGTAGAGTTGGGGAGGGGCTTAAGACAAGTAGCACACAAGTATCCTTCTCAGAGGTGCTGCCTGTCAGTGCATGAGTGAGGCGAGGTACTTTGCACCATGCAGTTTAACAAATGGTTGAAAAATGGTGTGGAGCACAGGGTTTGGCTTCATTGGGGACTGGGGTTCCACCTGGAGGACACCAGCCTATACTGGCAGGATGGTCTGCATCTGTCCAGGAAGGAACAAGTCTTTTAGGCAATCGGTTTAAATGCTTCATTGGCAAGCCTTTAAACTAGTCAAGGGGAGAGGCACTGATAAGCAGAAGGAAAATCCCAGCCTCTCCCTACAAAACAGGGTACTAAATGAGAAAAAGACCAAGGTAGAAAGGTCAGTGGGGGTTGCCACTACAGGAGGTAAAGCCATCAAAATGGAGAGCAATGAGTACCAATGCCCGTAGTCTGGGTAACAAGCTTCCTGAATTAGTGGCCTTGATGGAGGAGGACGATCTGGATATTGTGCAGTCACAGAAACATGGTACACACAGAACCATGACTGGACGTAAACATACCAGGATACACTATCTACAGGAGGGACAGGGAGGGTAAAAGAGGAGGAGGAGTAGCTCTCTACATAAGAGAAGAAATCAAAGCAACAGAACAAAAGGGTAAACAGGGAGGAGAAGAAGCACTGTGGGTCAATTTGGAGGCAGGCAATGGCACCACAATCCGCACAGGGTTGTATACAGACCCCCCTCTCAGGCGGAGGAAATGGACAAGGAAATGATAGAAAGTATACTTAGAATGGCAGATAAAGGGAGATATTGCTGATGGTGATCTGAATATGCCAGATGTTAACTGCAGTGCAGTTGCAGCAGCCACTTCTAAGAGTGGGGTTATTCTAGATGCTCTACAGGGGGCATGCCTTAGACAACTAGGTATTGGAGCCCACTGAGGGAGCAATCTTAGACCTGGTTCTCTCAAATGGAGATGAAGAGAGGATCACAGATGTAGAAGTGGTAGCCATCTGGGAACTAGCGACCATCGAACAGTATGGTTCACAATAAACACAGCAATAGAGTCAAGCCATACAAAGACAAGGTACTGGATTTTAGGAGGCTGACTTTGCCAAAATGGGTGAGTGCCTAAGGAATGCACTAGCAAATGGGCAGGAAGGAGGGTGGAAGAACAATGGGGAATAATAAAACTGCCATCACAGAGGTAACAAGCCTTTGTGTAAAGCAAATAAACAAAACGAAATGAGGTAAGAAACCACTATGGTTCTCAAAGGAAGTGCAGTGAAGGTTCAAGAGAAAAGAAAGCATTCAGGAAGTACAAGGAATCACAGAAGGAACAGGACAGAGAACTGTATCAGTTAAAGCAAAAGGAAGCTGA
Source organism: Neoceratodus forsteri (assembly GCA_016271365.2). Lineage (NCBI taxonomy): Eukaryota > Metazoa > Chordata > Ceratodontiformes > Ceratodontidae > Neoceratodus > Neoceratodus forsteri. The sequence goes on along the minus strand of JADMNL010000029.1, from coordinate 24,437,208 downwards.
AAGGCAGTCAGAACAGCAAAGGCCCAAACCGAGGAAAAGACAGCCAACTCAGTTAAGAAGGGGATAAAACCTTTATAGGTACATCAGGGAGCAACGGAAGACCAAGGGAGGGATAGTGAGGCTTAATAAAGGGGAGGGAGGGTGGGCAGAGGGTGACTGTGAAAAGGCAGAGATACTAAACAAATATTTTTGCTCAGTATTTACAAAGGAAGAGGGGGAGGTACCTAAAACAAACAGTAGAAACACTCTGGATACAGAAGTTGATACCAGCCCATTTACAGAAGAAAGAGTTCTGAAAGAGCTCTTAAAACTGAAGGTGGACAAAGCAATGGGGCCTGATGGGATTCATCCCAGAATTCTAAAAGTACTAAGGATAGAACTAGTGACACCACTGACTACCTCTTTAACAAATCATGGGAGGATGGGGTGGTACCTGAGGACTGGAGGAGGGCAGATGTGATTCCCTTCACAAAAGTGGGAGCAAGGCAGAAGCAGGAAACTACAGACCTGTTAGTTTAACCTCAGTGGTAGGGAAAATGAGTGGAATCACTTCTGAAGGAAAGAATTGTTTGCGTATCTAGAGGCCAGAGGGGCACAGGACCCAAGGCAGCATGGATTCACAGCAGGAAGGTCATGCCAGACAAATCTGATAGATTTCTTTGACTGGGTGACCAAATAGTTGATCAGGAGGGGCTGTGGACATGGTCTACCTAGACTTTAGCAAGGCATTTGACACAGTCCTACACAAAGATTAATATACAAGTTAGCCAGCCTGGGAGTGGGTCCCAAGATGACAGCCTGGAAAGAATTGGCTGGAGAATAGGACAGAGAGTAATAGTAAATGGAGTCCACTCTGAAAAAGGGGGTTAGCAGTGGGGTACCACAGGGTTCAGTATTAGGACGGTCCTCTTCAATGTCTTTATAAGCGACATTGCAGAGGGACTGGAAGGAAAAGTATGTCTCTTGCAGATGACACAAAGATCTGCAACAGAGTTGATGCACAAGGTGGGGTGGAAAGGATGAGAAGGGACTTGGCAAGGTTAGAGGAATGGTCAAATGTATGGCAGCTTAGATTCAATGCTAAGAGGTGTAATGCACCTGGGAAACAAAACCAGGGGAAGAGTACACAATGGGGGTGAGATACTAACAACAACAAAAATGGAAAGGGACCTGGGGGTAGTCATATCAGATGACCTAAAGGTGTGCAAGCAATGTGAGAGGGCAGCAAGGAGGGCTGGGGGGATACTGGGATGCATAGGAGAGGCATCACCAGTAGAAAACAAAAGTTATTATCCCTCTGTACAGACAGCTGGTGAGACCACATCTGAGTACTCATGTGCAGTTCTGGAGACCCAATCTCCCATAAGACATAGACAGGATGGAAGCTGTCCAGAGGAGGGCAACTAAAATGGTGCAGGGTCTGCACCGAAGACATATGAAGAGGGACTTAAGGAGCTTAATATGTATAGCCTCAAGGAAAGGAGGGAGAGGGGGACATGATAGAAACTTTCAAGTACCTCAAGGAATCAACAAAGTCCAAGAGGGTAGCATCTTTCAAAAAAGAGGTGTGCAAGAACAAGGGGGCACAATTTGAAGATAGAAGGAGGGCGGCTCAGAGGTAATTTAAGGAAGTATTTTTCACAGAGAGGGTTGTGGATGTATGGAACAGCCTTCCAGAGGAGGTTGTGGAGTCAAAACAGTGGTGGAATTCAAGCATGCATGGGACAGTCATAGGCAATTCTAGGGTTGGGGTAGGAAGAAGTAGGCTGCTGGTTAACTAGGATCTGCAGCTTATCCATCAGGTAGGAAATGGGCAGACTGGGTGGGCAAAGCGGTCCTTATCTGCCGTCAAATTCTATGTTTCTATGTTTCTATGTTTCTGTCAGGAGATTATTCTACCAATAAACTACTTTTACATCTAAATAAGCTTTCAATCTCCTGAGTTCCACTCTGATGCAACCATTGCTGTTGGTGACTGCCTCCACCCTCTGTATGCACTTTCATTAAAAAATGTTTAAGGTATTATGACCACATTTTTCTCACATGACCTGAGATGTCCTTGGGATGCAAGAAACACAGAAACATTGCCAGGGCTGGCTGCAGGATGAACTAAGCATCTTGCAGACCCCGCACCCACTGACTGGGAGATGCTCTGGACTTCTGGATATGGTCACCACCAGGATAAGCCTCCATCCTGTTGGCATCACTGTGGGGGCATGCCACGGGCACTGGATATTGTCAGGTAAGTCCCAGGGATGGCGGTTGACGGGCCATGGACACCAAGGGAAGACGCCCGTCCTAGTGGAGCAGAAACAAAGGAAAAAATGGTGTGGTAGGCCCCTGGATAGAGCATGGTGGAGTGACAGACCAAATGTTTTGACCTCCAAACCTGATGTGTCCAGTTTGGAGGAAATCACTGCTCTAAAGTCATGGAGTTCCCTTAAAATCATGTCCAGCTTTTTCCCCTTTTTTAGGGAAAGGTCATTCCAGCTTCACCGATGTGATGGAAACTGAGGCCTTTCATGTTTTTATGTTATTCTTAACTTTATTTCTTTATTACTAATGTCATGAAAACTGGACTTGTTAGTCAGCTCCTCTGGGTGGTCAGATGTACTAGGTTTCCTCCCTGCTAGCTGGTGCAACTTGTAACAGTCTGAGGAAAGTCTTAGAACACGCCCTTCCCAGATCCGCCCCCACCACCTGTCTTTTACAACCCATCCTAGCTGGTAGACAGTTCCCTGTCCTGCAGGAATTTTTTCTTCTCCCAACAAGGGCTTTTATTCTTCAATTGAACTTCTCTCATTGTTTCTTCAGTGGCTTTCCTGTAGTCTGGTGTAATGTGCAGGATCCACTCTGTGCAGGACTGGAATTCAGGTTTTGGCAGTGGACTGCAGGATTGGAAACCCAAGACTGCAGTGCCAGGTACAGCCTGCAATAGCCCCTCACGCCTCTTGTGGTGCCTATTATGAAGGACATCTACATGAACACAGGACCTCTGCCCTATCTCGTTTGTCTGCACCTGGCATCACATTTCTGTTTATGATCTCACAATCTGTTGCTATGGTGATAATGATGTCATAAAGAGGAGACTATGATGTCAGGTGGAGATGAGCAACCAGAGCAGGTGGAGTCTGGAAGACAGTGATTCTGTTTTCATGCAACTGTTCTCAGTAATAAAGAAAAGAGGAAAAGATTACAGAAAATCTTTCAGATATGAAAGAAATTGTATCTAAAGGTTATATTTTTAAAGGTTTTCCCAAAATGTCAGGGACTCTTTAAGCTTCCCATGGAATAAAAAGAAGGCCACGGCTGGAGTTCTGGCCAGCCTTCCCAGAATCCTAGTTAATGTATGGGCTAGTAAAACTTTGGCATTTTCCCTTTACAGACCCTTGTTTTATGGAAATGAATGTTATGGCCCAGCAGAAGCCGGATCAACCTCTGTGCTGGCTACTGGATTGGGAGTGAGGCCAGGGTGCTGGATCAGAGTGATCCTGGTTGGGGAGCATGGCAGAGTGCAGCACCAGCCAGCCCACGGAGGGAGGTTCCTGACATCCGACTGCAGCAGCCCACGCAGTGGGCCAGGAAGTTTGTTCCTCCCAAGAGGTGGCACATGCCCGACAGTGCCGCAGCATGCAAGGCCACAAATGAGCTGCGTTAGCGCTTAGAGAGCCGATCTCCCAGCAGGACGCTCCTTCTAGATCAGCTCTACATCACTGCTTGAAAAGAACCCTATTTTATTAATTTTAAGTTTAAAGAGAACAGGCGAAAAGCTTAAAATCACATTCGAACTCCTCAGCTTTCTAACAAGCCATTATATGACATGGGAAAAACAAAACCAACTGGTTCTGGAGCGTCTAAAACAGCCAAAGCTAAACAGGGGCAGGCCGAGAAGAAACAGCATCCCACAAGGCAGGGCTGGCAGTAGGCGGCTTAAGTAAGCTCCTCCATGGCAGCAAAATTAGCAACAGTAAAATCTATGGACAGCAAATGGTGCACATTGTCAAAATTAGAGATGCATGAAGTTGCCATAAAGATCTCACTGGGACTGTTGCTGAAGCAGACTAGCACTCCATCTCCACACAGGCAGCTGTCTCCTCCTGAGTAAAGAGAACACCCAATTATGGGGTCGACTAGAGGCCCTAGAAACGAGACTTGTGCTGGCAATCTGAGATCAGTTGGTGTCCCAGAAGGGGCTGAGGGTACTAATCTTCTGCCTTTTTGATGACCTGGATGAAGGACACTGTTCCGATCCCAGAGAACTTTGATTGGGGCACCTTTAGAGAGCAAAAGAGTTAGCACCGGGTGAGGCCTATAGCTACAGATCAACCACGCACGGTGTTAGTGCATATGTTGGGAGTGGAGATTCGAGACCAGTTACTTATAGTGGCTAGATCGGTCTAGCCGATCGATATTGAAGGGCATGATATTAAAATTTTCCCAGATCTCTCCTACCAAACAAGAGCTCGGCCAGAAACAATTTGATGGTATTCAACAGAGGCTTCGGGTCCTGGGAATTGTGCACACTTTTCTCTTACTGCATGCTCAGGATAATCTACGGGGAAAGGTTGGCAGTTCAAAGATCCCAAAAATGCCAGGCATTGATGGAAAAATTCAAGAAGGAGTTCTTGCAAAACAGAGAGAGCAATAGAGGAAGATGATTTAGACAATTACTGAACTTGCCCACAAAGTTTGAAGAATTTTCTGTATTCTATTCTATGTTAAGGTTTGAGCATTTAGGGGTCTTGGGTATTTGTCTCTCTCCCTTACTTATGGAGGGCCATCTTTTTCTTGTTATGTCTGGTCTCACGCCTATTGTAGACCACTAATTTATAATGATTGGGAAGCTACCAATATATGGTACATCTTTATTTTGTGTGCTGGGAATATTGTGGTCTTAAATACAGTTTTCATAATGAGAGGAAGTGTGGGATGAGAATAGTCCTGTGAGCTCAGTTTGATAAATGATCTCCTGATAGTAAACATCTTGATGTGGGACTTTAAGTCTCTCCTTACTATTATTTGGTTTATATAAGAAATATGAAGGTTTTTTCTTGTATTTTTGATGTAGTGCAATTATCTATGAAGCATATTACCATTGTTCGCTCCAACGTCATACTTGGATAAATAGCAATCCCTTTGGATTGCAGTGATGTTTTTCCTGATGCTACTACCTAAGTTGGACATTCCATTTGCTATTGATTCGTCAGCACTATGGGACTTTACTTGTGGACACTATTAGGTAACCCTCACCTCCTGCTGTAAAAGATTACGAGGGAAGATAAATGTATATCAGCTGTATTGGAATATGAATATCTACGAGTGCCTTGTATGAGGAAATGTATGTATGTATTGTTTTATTAAGTAAAGCAATAAACATAAAGTTAAAAAAGAGCTGCGTTGGCTTAGGAAGGGGAGGATTTTGTGGGAAAGGGGAGTTGTAAATAAATGGAAAAATACTAGGAGCATCAGGCCACCAGAATAATGGCACTGGTACTCTCAGGTCCTGCCCCATGTGGATCCCTGTCGACCTCGCTGGCTATCGGAATGGTTGATGGGACTATGAAGTCATCAAGAGCTGCATGAATGGATGGTGCAGGCAGTGAATTGAGGGCCAAACAGCTACATTACAAAAAAAAAAAAAATAACTTTTAAAACCACAATATAACTTTTTAAACCTCTAGTTTTGTAACATTTTACAGCCCTATTTAACTTTCCTTTTAAACTAGTTCTGAAGCCCGATAATTAATGATTTCTATTCTCACCTGCAATACTGTGGAATGTTATAATGGCCCCTTAGCTTCGATTTTCTGACAGACTGCAGATCGCTTGTTTATAACTGCAGCTGTGGTCTTCCTGTAAACAATCGGTGATGTTTGTATTTCTTTCATAACAGAGTTTGCCATTTTTCTCCCTCTGAGATTCATAGCAGTGGTCAAATTTCTCGTATCATTGGGTAGGTTGGAGACCCAGGTTCATGGCGTAGATTTGATGCCCAGCCCCCTGCCAGGGGAGTCTTGTGGGGAGCTGTGGAGATGGTATTTCTGGACTCCTACAGGAGAGGGTCATAGAGTCATATCCATCCCCCTCTCACTGCAACAGACCCTCCACAGGCAGCCAGTGGGAAAGGTTCAATGCTGTGGGCTTCCCCACGAGGCAGGCTCTCCTTCTGCAAGGACAGCATGACAGCAGGAGTGCCAAGTCAGGGATGGGAGGAAACATGGGAAAAGTACTGGCTGCAGAATGATGATGACTTTCCAACATTCTTAGGACCCTCATTCAGCAGGTCTAGTGTCATGGGTAGGGGTTTAGAGGAACGGCCTGATCGGCACGCCAGAGATGGCAGGATAACTGTAGTTATATATACATCTATATGCAGGATAACTGTAGTTGTATATATATTTATATGCAGGATAACTGTAGTTATATATACATCTATATGCAGGATAACTGTAGTTATATATACATCTATATGCAGGGTAACTGTAGTTATATATACATCTGTATGCAGGATAACTGTAGTTATATGTACATCTATATGCAGGGTAACTGTAGTTATATATACATCTATATGCAGGGTAGCTGTAGTTATATATACATCTATATGCAGGGTAACTGTAGTTATATATACATCTATATGCAGGATAACTATATAGTATATACATCTATATGCAAGATAACTATAGTTATATATACATCTATATGCAGGATAACTATAGTTATATATACATCTATATGCAAAATAACTGTAGTTAAATATACATCTATATGCAAGATAACTGTAGTTATATATGCATCTATATGCAGGGTAACTGTAGTTATATATGCATCTATATGCAGGGTAACTGTAGTTATATATGCATCTATATGCAGGGTAACTATAGTTATATATGCAGCTATATGCAGGATAACTATAGTTATATATGCATCTATATGCAGGATAACTAGTTAAATATACATCTATATGCAGGATAACTATAGTTATATATGCATCTATATGCAGGATAACTATAGTTAAATATACATCTATATGCAGGATAACTATAGTTATATATGCATCTATATGCAGGATAACTATAGTTAAATATACATCTAAATGCAGGATAACTATAGTTATATATGCATCTATATGCAGGATAACTATAGTTAAATATACATTTATATGCAGGATAACTAAAGTTATATATACATTTATATGCAGGATAACTATAATTATATATATATATATACATTTATATGCAGGATAACTATAGTTATATATACATTTATATGCAAGATATCTATAGTTATATACGTTTATAAAATGCATCGTGATGGACTACTTGTTGGCCCAGCATGCTGCTATGCTGAGGGCCCAGGTTCAGAAGCTGACTTGATGCATGTGTGCGGCGGGGTGGGACAGTGTGCTGCCAAATGCAGTGCTTTGCAGCTTGGTGAGGAGAAGGCACCTGTCAGTGGGATGGCTGAAGAACAGACCATTGGAACCGGACCAGACCAGATTGGTAGAAGCAGACTGGCTGGTCAAATGTAAGTTGCACAGAATTGGCCAGTCCAGCCAATCTGACTGGACAGGCCTGTTCTCACCCAGCCTGAAACTTGGGAAAGTTGGACCGCGGGACCAGACTAGACTGGTAAAAGCCAGACCAGCCCATCCAAGCAGGCAAATTCTGCACAACGTATGACTAGTGCAGCTGGTCTGACCAAACTGGCCAGTCCAGCTTTTCCTGCTCTCCTCTGGTCCAGTTCCTGCAGTCTGGTTTCACCAAGTCCCCTTATGAGGTGCTGCAGTGATCTATGTGGAGGCCAGGGAGCTTTCCACCCTCAGGGGTATCGTTGCGGTGTCCAAGGCCAATGCTTGGCTTTTGGTGACCTTTAGTGTGTGAAGGAGGGATGGGAAAAAGTATGGGGAACCCAGTCTAAATCTGAAATGACAGCTCCAGTACACTCAAGCCTCACATCAAAGTCTTCCACCAGAGGCTCCACCAACTGGGGCGGGGGTGGTTGGCCTTTCCCTGGAGCCTGGCCATGAAGAAAGCTATAGGTGAACAGAGAAGCAGAAGTGGCAGTTTAGTGGAAGATAGGATGGCCAGGTGGTGGCTAGTCCCAAAAAGGAGTTGATGCGGGCAGAAAATCTATAGCGAGAAAAAAGATGTCTACTGCACTGCTCTCTCACTGGATGAACCAGGCCACCTGCCATACTTATATGTACTTAGGCCAGGCCATTTTATAAGTACGTATAACACCCTGGATGCTGTATTTGTTGGGATAGTTATGCAATCCCTTGGTGTATGCTGACGAGCCCTCTACCACGGCCTCATACCAAAGCACACACACTGAGGTGGGAGGCAAAATTCTGTAAATATCTTTGGGAAGTCGACCAGGTCCCCTTTCAGCTGATGCCAGTGGCCACCTCCCTTTCTGCAGAGCTCCACCAAAGCAACACTTCAGGACCTGCAGGACACTCCTACCTACTATGACAGTGTATGCCCTTGACAAACCTCCCTCCCCAAGGCATGGTACTCTCCTGCAATTACCATCAATACACTTGCCCACCATGGTGGTGTCATGAGGTCATCTCAGAGGCCATCAACGTAAGCCCACAGTGGAGGTGGGAGGTGAGGCCCATCCGGACGGTCACACTGTAGGCTAACATTGATTCTCATTCTGAGGCCATGGCGAGAGAGGACAGTATCACCAGTGTTCATGAATATGTTGCAGTGCACTTGTAAGGAGGGTATTAACGAAGATGGTAAAAATGAGGTGGGGGCACTTCTCAAGAATCTGGTGACTAAAATAGAATCATCAGTTGACAAAGTCTAACAAATAGCTACAGGTTAATGAACAGGAAGGCAGATCAGCTGTTGGATCAGATCATCTGGCTCTGTCTTGGGCCACATCTCTTACTCATCTGTTGGTATTTTCCCAACATTTTAATGTCATAACAGGTAGTTTTATTTCTAAGCAATATTTTCTAAATCACAGATGCAGCAGCTAAACTCCATGGGTGGAGGGAACGCTTTCATTTTACCAGGACTGGGTCAGAGGTTGCTTTGGTTCACAGCATGTTGGACATTCTGCCGATTTTCTAATTACTCACATGGCATTAACACACAGGCTGCAGGATCAGGCCAGGGCATGTTACTCAGATTTGAATAAATTTAGCCTCAAAATGCTTTAGAAGCCCAGCCCGTGGCGCTGAGGTTGAGTGCTAGGCGCCACACCTCGCGCCACGCTGGCGCCCTGAGTTCGGGAGCAAGCTCGGCACCAGGGGTCAGCAGGGAGGGATCGGATCGAGCACCCGGCAGGCTGCTCTCCTATCCCGGGAGGGTACTGGGATGTCCGGAGTCTCGTGACCCCTGGTGGAGACCGGGGATGCCGATTGGCTCAGGGCAGCACATTACAGCGTGCCCGACACTGGCAGGGTGCGCGTGAGCCAAAGCATCGAGGAATGCACATGCAAGGGAGGGCAGGGAAAAGGACAGGAAACAGAAAAACCCAGCTCGGGGATAGGCGACGACATCTCCACCATGCCCAGTGCCGGATCTGACTGGGCCAAGCCTCATCACTCCTCCACATGGGCCCCGCCTGGCCTGCCAGGGTCTGTATTCTAAAGGAGCCCAAGTAAGTGGTCGGTTACGCCCTGGGCGGAGCAAACCAGGGTACTGGCAGCGGGGGAGAGAGAAGGGCACTAGACCACAGCGGATCTCAGGTGGACAGGCAGAAAGGAGAGGAGAGGATGCCTGAGAGTTCTCCCAAGCTGTGTCAGGAGGGAAAAGAATTAAAAAAATGCTTTAGAAGTGGACCCATTTATTTTACCCAATTTCCAAAATATGTCAAACAGGACTATCCTCAAAATGGCAAACTTATTCTTGGATTACAAGCAGTAGAGCCTTAGACAGCCATGCCCCCAAGTCTGACAGCCCACCATGAAACAAAGGCTCTCCAGTACATTACAAAAAACAGAGCTGACTTTAAAGTATTAGTGCCCCAGTGAGACAGGTCAAGGGGCCTTTACCAAAACAACTTGATGTCGCTTTTAGTCTGTCCCATATGCATAACTTTTATTTGCAATACAATTAGGTACATATCTGTGTTTTTAGGGGAAGTGGCAATGCTAGTCCTTATGGGCCCCAATCTGTGTGAGTTCATCGGCCTTTGACTGGCTAGTCCATACCTTGGCAGTGATTTCCTGATGTTATGACGCCACATCCGATGGCTCCACAGAGCTCATTGATGCCCTTTGTTGCTGTTTTACTTTAAATATGACAACAATTTAAAAAATTAAAAGGTACTCTGACCCTGGTTGAGGCCCCAGCAACTGCAGGGGTTGCTGGTGCCTGAAACTGGCTCTGACAGAGTCGCATTTATTGGCGCAGTGGTAGCATTACTGCTTGTGACACTGACGACCCGGTTCAGGAAGGAACCTGAGTTATTGAGGGTCAGCTGGTGGGGGTTGGGGAGGACTGAATGTCCTGTCTGCTGCTGCTATGCTGCCCCTGGATGCAGGGGACGGTAGGGCAGAACAAGACTTGGGGTGGAGGAAGCTTTCTGGCTGTGGGTGATGACACACAGACATGCATGCACCCCTGCAACCTTTGCATACACCATTCCTGAGGACTGTAGGAAGAAAACATGGAAAAATAGACTGGACCCTGCACTCGATGGATGAAGGGCTCCGGCACCGTTCAGTCCCTTCCTCACCATGGATGCCTCCTGATGAGACATAGAAATGTTCAAGGATAAACCCCTCCACTCTGACCCCTTGGGAGTAAGCCATAACTCTGTGAAGGATGGCACCCAGGGTCCCTATATCTACAGGGATTCCTGTATTTTACAGGGATTTGGAGGCATCTACAGGAAAACTCTTCCCATAGACTTGCATTGGTTATACAGGAAAACAGGGCAATTCAGCTTCCATAGGAAATAATGTAATCTACAGGAAAACACAGGAATATCACCCTGGAGTTACAGGGAAAATGCCAAAACAATATGGGAGCACTGGGCACCAGAGGAAGTGGACAACTGGGAAGCCATGGGGGCCAAGAGGAAATTCAGGGCAGAGTACAGGGGCATAGACAGAAATTTAAAAAACTAAGTGAGAAAAACAATACTAAAACCTCCAACAGAACTGTATAAGGAAGGAGGAAATTGTTTAACCAGGAGAGGCACACTAAACCAGAGCTTATTTCCAGGGGCAATTTGGGGAGCACAAGGAAGTTAAGTAACTTGTCAGGGTCACACAGTATGTAAGTGGGGGCTGATGGAATTCAAACCCAGGTCTCCAGGTTTTCAGCTCAATGCCATTGACCACTACACTATACTGCCTCCTATAAGCCTCAAAACATTCAAGGGCCCCTGCTGGCCGAGTGGCAGCTTTTTGCACTGCAGTGCTGATGAGCAGGTAGTCGGAGCAGGGAGATAGTGCTGCCAATACCAATGCTTCCCAGCCCAGGGAGGGAGAGGGCCCTGTCCAGTACTGCAGCGGCTCCCAAGGCAAGAGAGCTTGCTCAAGGGCCATGAAGGGCCAGGTGCCGGCTGTGGGTGGATGGTGGTCTTCCATACTAGAAAAATTCCAGAATTGGTATCGCATGTGATGGGCCCGCCCATACAGTCTGACGTCAAGTCTGCATTCTTCAATGTGTGGGTGGTGGTGGGGTAACAGGCAACTCTTGGGTGGGGTGGCTCAAGCTGTGGGCACTTGCAGCAGTTCAGGCTAGCAGTGGATGGGGCACAGTGGTTGTCTGGAGCCTTCATGGGTGATCTTGTGTCTTGCAGGGCAGGGGGAAAAACCTTAAACACTCAAATTGGACAATGGCGGACGGTGAGGAGTCAAAAGACGTCGTGATCTTCTTGGTCAGTTCAGTGATTTTAAACCGCATTCCCCAAATACAGGCAACTATGATATAACCCCCCAAAAAAAAAAAAAAAAAAACTTCTGGGTGGATATAATTTTTTTTAAACCCCACTAGCAACCTGCCCATATGCATAATCCTACACTCTGGTACAGAGTCCTGTCTGCTGTGTTACTTTGTATCATAAGTTTACTAAAACTGTATCAGTTGAATTCATGCTCAGATGCAGTTCTTGCAACTTTCCTATGCATTTCAGGTAAGCAGCGTTCCATTTCTTTTTGCTGACAGGCCGCTTTCTTTCACTGGATATCACTGGGTGGGCACGAAACACCAGTACTCACTCCGCCTGCCTGACAAGCTGTTCCTCAGCTTTTCAGCCCCAGGACAGTCCACACTGGGAGGTGGTGCACTCAGTGAAAAAAATATTCAGAAACACAGTAAAGGCCTCATCACCTTAATAGAAAGACACTCGGACTACAGAGTCAGAATATATGCAAAAAGTGCTGTCGGCGTCTCCTTTAGTTCCTATCAAAACATAAAACAAGTGGATGCGCTGTTGTTTTTATTTAAGCATTTGAAAATTTGAAAGAAAATAAAAGAGACACCAACAGCACGTTTTGGATATATTCTGAAGTCAGAGTGTCTTTCTTATTAAGGTGGTGAGGCCTTACTTTGTGTTTTTTAAAATGACTATCCTTCAGTTTCTTGTGATCATTTTCGGCAGTTTAGAAACACACACACATATAATAGAGGAAACAAACCCTTAAAGTTACCTGTGTTGAAACATGGAAACCCAAACTCCCATGGTTTAGGTGTCTAGTAGAATTGTGATTCCAATCCAGTGATGTCATTGGAGAAGAGAGGATTGTTTTTCTCATTCGTTGCTCAGCACCTTTATGGGATGACTTTTAAAATAAAGAGCACCACCCCCCAAAAAAAAAAAACTTCTCCTGTTATCAGAGCCCACAAGAGAATGTCAAAATCAGGGCTGCTCTCTCACCAACGGCTAAATCAGGAGATAGGAAGATGTCAGGAACTGGCCAAGGAAAGCTTGGTATTTACAGAAGCGATTGTGCTAATCCAGATTAACTAGCTACAGCCTGGAGTCCCAGATCAAAGATTCCATCAACGTTTGCTGTCGGACTGAATGTGAGTGCCCTTGTACTGGGCTACTGTGTTGATCAAGTGCCATACTGCTGAGCTCACATGTACTACTCAACCTTCACCTGTCTCCTCCTTCCCTAACCTCTGCACTTACCCCAGTGCCAAACACGGCGCCCCACTGGTGACAGCAGAGCTGTGAACAATTCAGATCTTGTGCATCCTAACCCAGGGTGTCAGTAACCTGCACTAGGAGAAACCCTGCTAACAAAGACCAAGAAAACAAAGTGCATGAACTTAACCTTGAATGGCACTCACTAAGCACAGGGACCCCCAAGTTTGCTCACTGGAGCAGTAATCCCTTAGCAATGGCTCTCACCGGTTCCTGCGTTAGTGAAAGCCTCCAAGAGGCCCCTTTGAGAAACAGAACATTTATCCTCTTCAGTAGTTTGACAGGCGGCGCATTACCGCAGCAATGCGCTAATGCTGAAGATGCCTGCAACCAAGGTGGGGCTGGCAGGTGTAGGAGTCGCCCTTCCAGGCTGGGAGAATGCTCGTTCTTGTTGTACTACTGCCAGCTGGGGTGCACAAGTGGAACAGCAATGCAGGATGGCAGTGAGAGGGAGAGACTGGATGGGTCTGTGCACACTGTAGCATGCTATGCGGTAGTGCTGCACACATCGCTGTGTCACGGAGGTACAACAAGGAGGAGAAAATGCCAGCAGAAGGCAGGATGATGCCCTGCCTTGCACAGCCTGCACCATCCACCGGCTCCTAGTTCCTGCATGTTGGATTTGGTCTCCATAGCACCTGATGGCCCCATGGCCTGGGGCTACAGGAAGACAAAGGTAAATCCTGGAGACAACAGGTGACAGGGTTAGAGGGCAGAAGGACACTCAGTTGCAGCAGTGAAAATACTCATTCAAAAGTAAAAATGATTGATGACATTTGACAAACTCTTAGTGCTGCCAGACCCTGTGTATTGGGTGCTACTAGCCCAATAGTGATTTAATAATTATTTCTTCAATGCCTAAATCACGTCCCTCCTCTTTCTCTTGTCCTCCAACATGCACACGTTTAAATCCTTCAAGCACTTTCCATAGGACCTACCCTACTAGCCCTGTGTAATTTTGGTGGCTCCTTGCTCTTCCTCATGTGTCTCCAAAATTGCACACAATATTCCAGATTAGAACAAACCAGGGCTATACACACGGCTATTTATGTTCTCTGTTAACACCCCAGGTCCCTTTCCTGTGATGGCTCTCCACTACTGCCCCAGTTATCCTATATGTCATTCCTTAAACAGCAGCTGACGCCTGAAGGATAACTTTCCAAACATAACATTTAGACCAGTTCTACTTGTATTTCCCATTAGTTCTGTACTCCTCCTCCCATTATTTATTACTGAGGTAATCTACATGAAAACAGGATCTTTGCCCTGAAGAGTTAATCTATTTTGTTGCTTTCTCCCTACCTGAGGTCATAATGCACTGTTTATGATATCACAGTTACTCCTATGGCAACAGACTGTGATGTAACAACAGACGCTTATGACTTGAGGTAGGGATTAAGCTGTAGAGGCAGATGAACTCTACGGGATAATGACCATGTTTTCATGCAAATCTCCTCAATAAATAATGAGGAGGAGAAATCTATAGAATATATTTGGAATGCAAGCTGAAATGTACCTAATTATTATGTTTTTCAAAGTTTCTCAGAGTCATCCGTAGCTCTTTAACTGCTTTGCACAATACCGTGCTCCTTTTGATTAAATTTAGCTGCCCAGGCTATCGCGATGGCTAAGCAGGGGGAGCTGCACCGCTGCACAACTGACCCAGGTTTGAAATGGATTTGGGTTGTTGAGTCCAGGGACAGATAAGTTCTGTGTCACAGTGACCCCTGTAGCTTATCTGTTGCTGTGGTGTCGAGGCCATTAGAGGCACCGCTCATGCTGCAGGGTAGATGGAGGAATCGTGGGTATCTGGGTGAAAATATTCACTGCCATCTCCATAATGGTGCCAACAGGGTATATCCCTATTAGGATGGCAGGGAGGAAAAACAATACATTGAAAAACATTCAGCTGCCATACCCGCAACTACCTCTCCAGACCTTTCTTTATGGTCCTTATCCCCTCTGTGTCCACGCTCCACAGATCTTCATATTGTCTGCAAAGAGGCAAATCTTTCCCTGAGCCCCTCAGCTATATTACAAATAAATCTTATACAGACCCTACTCCAGATGCTACGCTCGTGAACATCGCCCCCAAGAGTTCTCCATTTAGGATGACACTTGGGTCCTCCCACTCAGCCAATTTTCACCCACCTTGTAATTTTGTCCCCCACACCCCAGATCACCCAACTTCTTTACTGGTCTCCAGTATGGGACTGAGCCAAGGCTTTGCTGAACTAAAATTTCCAAAATCATGTGTTGTGCAGAGTGCTTTGATTTGATGGTGTAGCCCTAGTGTATCCTTCCCTTTGTTTGCATTGTGAGTTCTTTCTAAATTTATCTACTAGTTTTATGACCCTGGGGATCTCCATGTTTGTATTTTTTATTGCTCTATTTTTATCCTACAATGCATCCTCTCCCATGTGACAGTCATGCATCAAGCACCATTAATTCAGTTAGTGAAAGTTGACAAAGCAGCAGTCTGCTGTTAGGAGCTTGATGTTCCAGCCCCAACTAAACAAACCCTTTCTAATTCAGCCAGCCCGGTGGCGCTGAGGGTTGAGGGACTGGATGCCACACCATGTGCCACGCGGTGACCTAGATTCAGGAACGGACTCGGGTCATTTGTGGAGGTAAGGACTGAGTATCCGGAGGACTGCTCTCCTTCCTCAGGGTGTGGGGTTGTGCAGGTGCAGGCCATCACAACGAGGGTCTGGCCCATGCCCAGGGTGCTTGGCTGCCTCTGCGGAGGTGGAGATAGCTGCTGCACCCATTGCACAGGCATGGATGCGGGGAGAAAATGGAAGAAAAATACTGGGAACCAGCAGAACCCATGAAGGCCCTAATGGGCCACAGGACATATCCTCTCGGGGGTCATAGCCCAAGCCAGGTCTGCAGCGGTGGTGACAAATAATGTTGTGATTAAAAAAAAAAACTCTAATTCAATCTTTTTATTTTCTAGGTATCTGCCTAGGTCTGGTTAGCAGGAGTAAATGTTTTGTTTTTAAAGCTATTAATTTAATCAGACTATGCACAGGTATAAAAGCACACAAATTGACCTAGGTCATCAGTACTATATAATCAGTATTACATGCCGGTTGCAGCATGGGAATCCTTGGTTGGGGCTCCTGTACAGGTGGTGGTGGTGGAGGTGGTTCCACCAACAGGGGTGGAAAGACAGGTGTCGGTGACAACTGTCTCAGAAGGACTGACGTAAGCTTGACTAGCACTGGCTAGTCAACCCCGAGATTGGGCCCATTGCTGCCAGCGGAGTTCCTCATATGCTGCCACATATGCCAGTGGAGCCTCTTGTCATCCAAAGATGAGGAGGAGGATGAGGAACGGTGACAGTAATGCCTCCCAGTCAAGCAGGACTGAGAGCGTGAGGAGCACCTTGGCTTCTACCTTTGGCGGTGCTATATAGATAACATGGCACCAGCTTTGGTGGAACAACTGCCAGTGGAGGCTGTTCCCAAGTGGCAGCAGCCAGGGACACTGACCACTCCAGGTCCTCCTGGGTGAGGAGCAGGAACACTGGGGTCTTGGAAATCGACTCCTCATCAACCTCTTCAGACAACAGGTCAACCGGTCGAGGAAAATCTCGACCACTTGGTCAACCAGTGTCAAGGCCATCAAGCCTGATGGAGCTGCTGTGGAGCTAGCAAACTGGCCCTTGACCAATTCTGGCTTGTCCGAAGCTGGGCACTTGACAGGCTTTGAGTGGTCAGGGAAGTCAAGGAAGCGAGAAGAGTGTGATCTCTCCCAGTCCCATGACTGGTGGTGATGTTTTGTGCTTACCATGGCAGGCAGGCAGGCAGGGCTCTTCCAGAAGGTGTGGAGCACCCAACACATCTCTCTGAACTCCAGTGAGGACGTTCTGACACTGACCCCAGCCAAAAGCAGCCAAGGCTGATGAGGTGCTTGCTGCAGCCTTGGCTGTCATTTCTTCCATGGCCATGAGTTGAGACAAGGACCCTGCTGCAGCGGAGGCCGCCTGCAGCTCTTTTGATTTATTTATTAGAAAAGTTGATTTACAACCTTTGAGTCATGGACTCATTTATAAAGGCACCTCATCACAGGGGGTAGACAAGAGTTACATAGTGTGGTAACAACAGTGAGAACAGTACAGGTGCAGAACATTAAACATAGAGTACACACAGGTTACATAATAATGTCACTTGCAATAGGCTTACAGTCATATACAAGGTACCCAAGGGTTGCGTTGGGGGTACAGCCCTGGACACACCTAGATAATACCTGGAGGGTGGAGGTAGGGATGGGGAGTGGGGTGGGAGGAGGGAGGGAGTGGGGTGGGAGGGAGGGAGGAGTGGGGTGGGAGGGAGGGAGGGGGAGGACAGGCTGTCTGGAGGACGTTGTCCAGTCAGGAGGCCTTAGGTTGCAGTTAGATCTCGACTGGCGGCCGAGAAGACAAGCCTTGTGATCCTCCAGGGATGAAAGGAGCATTGTCTGGCACAGGCCACAATCTGCAACATCGTATACTGTCCCCAGGAAATAGAGGCACGGCATATGTGGGTGCATCTGCAACATCTGTCAGCACGTCACACACTACTTGAAGCCAGGAGCTGACTTCACTTCTTCGTGGTTCCATCTTCCATCACTTGAGGCTGGAAAGGCAAGGAATATCGCACAATATCGATTTATTAAGGAAAAATTAAGTTTGCCAATGATACACTTTAGGCCCTACAATGCACTGAGCTGTTGAGACCAACCTCTTCCAGTAGAAAGGAAGATCTGACGTCGAGGGCGGAACCAGAGGATATACTGCATGGCTGGTGGGAGGAGCTTAGCTTAAAGACATTCTGATTAATATGCACTTCTGATGGAACTGCCTTCATGTGGATAAGTGAACCATATCCATGCCCTAGAAATGTTGTTTCAGCATAAGTACATAGTGGCCCAAAAATGTATTTTCAGTTGCTGCTTTTCTGTGTTTGCACAATTTGTGTCTCATTATCATGTCCTCTGAGCGTTGCTACTTTGTATGATTCTGGAGTTATAGGTACCACTATAAAATACATAGTCTACCAATTAAAACCATGTATACTGCATGTGCTGGTACCTGCAACGTGGCATGGTGACTGCTGGAATGCAGAACTCACAGATGTGTCAGTGCCATTCTCCAAAGTGCTTAGGCTAATAGGCACTTTTAATGTGAAAATGGTTAGGCACAAGGGTTAACAACCTCCCCTGGCCTGTGCCAACTCACACATATGCAGATGACAAAGTCGTCTACACCTTCGTCCCTCCTCCTCAGCCATGGAAGGTCTCCTCTAGCAAGACTTCAACAATGTTCTGCAACTGGTTCCAACCAAACCAACTCCAGGTTCACACTCACACATGAAAACTGTGTCTATGACCTTTGCACGGTCAGAAGTATGGCAGCTAGGATTCAATGCAAAGTGCAAAATAATGCACCTGGGAAACAAGAACCCAGGGAAGAATACACAATGGTGGGAGGTAGTAACAACAACAAAAAGGAAAGAGACCTGGGGGTAATCATATCAGATGACCTTAAGGTTAGCAAGCAATGTGAGAAGGCAGTAGGGAGGGCTGGGGAATACTGGGATGTATAGGAGAGCATCATCAGCAGAAAACAGGAAGTTGTTATCCTCTGTACAGACAGTTGGTGAGACCCCATCTGGAGTACTGTGTCCAGTTCTGGAGACCCCATCTCCGCAAGGACATAGACAGGATAGAGGCAGTCCAGAGGAGGGCAACTAAAATGGTGCAGGGTCTGCAAGAGAAGCCGTATGAGGAGAGACTAAAGGAGCTTAATATGTATACCCTTGAGGAAAGAAGGAGAGGGGACATGATAGAAACTTTAAGTACCTCAGTGGAATCAACAAAGTCCAAGAGGGTAGCATCTTTCAGAAAGAGAGACTTGCAAGAACAAGCGGACACAATTTAAAGATAGAAGGAGGGCGGTTCAGGGGCAATGTGAGGAAGTATTATTTCACAGAGAGGGTAGTGGATGCATGGAACAGTCTTCCTGAGGAGGTTGTGGGGTCTAAAACTGTGGGAGAATTCAAGAATGCATGGGACAGACATAAGGCAATTCTTGTGGGGTAGGAAGAAATAGGCTGTTGCTTAACTAGGATCTGCGGCCTATCTGGTAGGTAGGAAATGGGCAGACTAGATGGGCCTAGCGGTCCTTATCTGCCGTCAAAGTCTATGTTTCTATGTTTCTAGTTAGAAACTGGCCAGACTCCCAACTCTGCCCATTTTCACCACTCTGGATGGCAACCTCTTGAAGTGGTCCAATTTTTCAAGCACCTTGGTATGTGGCTTGACAGCAAGCTTCTCTGCCCACATTATTGCCACCCACGTGAAGCTCCACTCCAAGCATGTTGCCTTATACCGCAGTATTTTCCATCTCTGCAGGTCTGCAGTGAGCCTATTACCAAACAGGGTGCTCCTGGTCTTTAACTATGCAAACATGGTATATAGCACCGCCTCCATTTCTGTAGCCAGACTGAATACCCTTTGCAACACACTTCTGCCGCTTAAACTACCAACTCCTCCTTGTGCTCACTACTACTCAATGTACTCCTCGTCCATTCTCTTTCTAGCCTCATGTCACCAGACCAGCTACGCCTCATTCATTTCCAAATACTGGTTTTGGTCCCTTCCTTTTATCCCTCCTCTCCCTTATCCCGCCACCTGCAGTTTCCTTTGCTGCAGGGATCCTCATATCTTCACCACTCCTCATTCTTGTGCCTCTGCTGGGCAATCAGCCTTCTCCTATCATTTCTCTTCACCTTGGTACCAACTTCTCCTTTCCCTCCACTTCATTGCCTCACCTGACTCCCTAAACACCAAGTGAAACTCCTTCCCACCCCACCCCGCTCATCTGCTCCTGACAATTCCCATTGCAGCTACATCACATCTAGATTATAAATTGCTGACAAGCTCATCTGTTGCTCATGCCAGTGTGCTTAATTCGCATTTATTTTTGAAGGTTTCATATCTCTGAGTACAGTTTATTGTAACTGCGAGAGTTTGTCTGTGCTGTGTATTTTATATCTCCTATTCCTTCCTGGGGTCGACCTGGCAACAGCATCAGCTCAGTGTGCCTTTCCCACTTAACAATTTTCCAAACAGTCGCCTGTCTTACTGCCCTGTTTACTACTCTTTTTACTGGCATGCTCCGACTTCCCATTTATATCAATAAATGCCTTCCTTTTCCCCCTACTGGATCTGTAGCTCTTTGAGAACCATAGTGGTTTTTGAACCCTCCCCACCATTTTTCCATGGAGATCTGTTGCCTCCAGTGCTTCCTTTTTAAAAGATCCAATTTTCTGGATACTTCTACCACCTCCTCCATTTTCCATAGTCTCCAGACCCCTCAAATTTGTCAGTCTATGACCATAGCCCTGAAGTAAACCCTCTCAACGACCTCTGCCCACACGATCTCACTGTAAACCACTTCAACTCCATTACTCTCCCTCTCCCCTGCAATCGCCTGTACCACTGCTGTCTCAGTCTCTAGCCCTACCTGCTTCCCGAAGCAAGGATACCTTCCTTAACATACATTCAACAAAGCCTCCTCTTCTCCTAGTCTCTCTCCTGAACAACGTGCACCCAGATACCTGCAGCCACCACTTATGGTGCTGAGCTGCCCACATCCAGTCACCATATCCAATTTGCCTCAGCCATTATTGCCTGGAGGTGTCAGGTTGTCTCCCTGGCTACTGGCATTAGCACACATCACTTTCCATACTAGTTGTGTCCAGTCTGAAACTGCCCTCAATTTCCGTTTTCTCGCTCCCTCCACACTGCCCCCATCACCTTCTGCAGCCCTTCCACTTTTGGATGTTAGTTGATGCAGGGCGTTCATCTTTTCCCCAATTGTTTAACCAGGTGAGACATATTAAACTGAAAGCTTGTTTACAGGTGCAACCTGAGAGCACAGGGAAGTTAAGTGACTTGTTCAGGGTCACACAGTATATGCAAGGGGGCTGTGGGATTCAAACCCAGGTCTCCAGCTTAGAGCCTTAAACCACTGCGTTATACTGCCTCCTGCCATCTGTTGTTGAATAAGGTAATTTGCTTTGATGCAGTGTCATTTTCCATGATACTGATGGTTACTGTGATGCCTAGAAATGCTGGATTGTTGGACTGGGTATGGTGAGCCACTGCTCATTGTTTCTCTACTGTAATCAGCATTCCTGCTAACATTTAAGAAGTCATATTTTTAAGTGTTGGATCCTACACAGTTAACACTTTTTTCACCCCAGTGTTCACAGCTGTAACTATTCTCTGCCTAGGCAAGTGGCAACCTTCACAGTTGATGCCTGCATGACTTTGTGATCAGCTGGAAGGGGATGCTCAAGTGCTGGGAAACCTGTACCTCCCTCCTCTGAGCAAGTTGTTTCACCCAGTTCCTTCTAAGCCCAACTCCCAGCAGGCTGCAGTACAGGATTCCAGTGCTCAAGACATTAACCTCGGCCTCCCAGGACATCTTCAATCTAATTTCATTCAGTCAGTGTAAACTACTTAATTCATTTCTCTGCCCTACTACTCCTCCGTTTCCATATTATACATTTAAAGCAGTGCTGTTCGTTTCAGCAACTGTGCAACACACCAAATGGCCTAGAAATACCACACGAGACACATAAAGGAGCATATACTGCACAGCACTGGAAGGATTTATATTAATGAAGAAAAAAAAAGACATCACAGGCACGCTCATTCTATTTATACTAGTATCAGCTGGAAAGTGAACTTCAGCTGTTGTCTTGCTTAAAGAAAATGAATGGTGTTAAAGGTAATTCTGAGGGAAAACTAATTAGAACCCCTCCCCTTTGACTAGAACAGCAGGAAAAGAATTACCAGGATTAGTGGGAGGCTCAAAACTGGAGCACTGCTAAATCAGCTCAATACAGTCGAGACAGACTGGGAAAACTAACTGGAAGCTCTGGATCACTTTAAATGGCCTAATAACCAGTATAAAAGGGTCCAAAAAGGCACATTTCCTACTGGGGCATCTTTTTGCTACCTGCATAAAAATCCACTTTTAGACATTACTCAGTTTTCTAGGACTTAACAGTTAACCCTTCATTACCTATAGACTAGGCACACCATGTGAGGGTTTCTCAGCGACCTGGTGTGGTAATCTCCATACAAAATTAAGAACCTTTTAAGGATAACAATGTTAAAGGCAGAAAATAAAAATTCCAGAATCCCAACTTAGAAACATATCTAGATGATTACAACTTTGCAGGAAAATAGGACCTCTGCTACATGGACTTCAGCTGCTTTGGATGCTCTGCTACACCAGCCATCATAAGCCTCTACTGTGTCATACCTATTTCTACAACAACAGATTGCTGTGTTGCAAGCAGAGGATTGTAATGTCACCTGTAGAGAAGCAGCGAGTGCTGATGAAGGCTAGGGACGAGATCTTGTTTTCTGAGAAACCTCACAAATACCAGCTAAAACATGAAATATATAGTATATGAACTATTCACCAAACTGTGTACTGTACAGTTCCAGTAGGAATACATGTATCTACACCTTGGCCAAACTCAGTATGCTACATATCTAAAAGTGGGGGGTGAGACCATAACTCAGGAGTGATGGAGCTAAGGGTGAGCTGCGAAGTTGTGCCCTGTAACAACTGATGATAAACTGCTTATTTGGTTTACACAAAATCTATTTACCAAAAGGGAAATGTCCACCTGTAAACGGGCCACACTCTCAATGTGAGGCAGGGCTCTGATTAACATTTTGCAAAGTGCAAAATTCTGTATCTTGCTATCAGTTTAGGTATTTTGATTTTATCTTGTTGATCTTGCCATCCCTCCCGCCAGCATTTTGAAAGAAGCATCCCTAGTGGTACACTCACAACCTTCCAGTCTACACCTAGTCTCGATACAGCACCAAGGGAAGTAGATTGCAAAACGGAGCTAATAACAGCTGCATCTATACAGAATGTATATGCATGGTCCCACAACTTCTCCCTGGCTCATACGTCAGACTCTGGATGTTCTGTGTGTGCTTCTTTCAAAATTCAGCGGAAGGGACAGCAGGATCAGCCAGATAAAATCCAACTAAATAACTGGCCTGGTGGTGTTGGATGACATACAGCAACCCAGCTTCAGGAGCGAGCCGGCCACGGCGGGGGAGGATTGAGTATCTGGAGGACTACTCCTCTCGGGAAGGAGGGACTGCTGCCCTGCTCATCGATCTCCCTCCGCAGTGGCCGAAGGAAATGCAACTCAGGAGGCACATTACCGACGTATGTCGGCAGGCGCGAGAGATGAAGGAAAAATGGAGCTGGCAGGCTCAGTGATGCCTCACCAGCCCCCGTCCCCTGAACATCTGGATTCTCTCCAGGGTGGGGTGAAGCCAGTGCCCCTTAGTTTTGTCCCTGTCATTGGGGAGGGGCCATGGAGGATAGTAGGCGATGTCGGGCAGGGAATGGTGAGCCACAGACAGAGTCCCTCCAAGGGAGGGACCGGAGCCGCCTGCCAGGAGGATAAACAAAAATACAGGTTACTCACCTGTAACAGGAGTTCTAGGAATGGTATATGTTGTTCATCCACACTTATTGGCAGGTTCCTTGCCGCTTTAAATCTTGCCGGAAGGTCTTCAAGCTGGCTCCTCCCACCCACCGGGTGGTAAAACCTCGGCTCCGCCCCATGACGCCAGATCTGGCCCGCTTGAAGCTCAGGTTGCGCGCCGGGCTGGGAGACAGCTCGGGTGATGAACAACATATACCATTCTAGAACTCCTGTTACAGGTGAGTAACCTGTATTTCTAGGGACATGGATATGTTGTTCATCCACACTTATTGGCAGACTCCTAGCAGTTCTCCGGGAGGAGGGAGGCAAGGTGCACACCCCCTACTTAGGGAATAAAGACTGGAGAACTGAGGCCCCAAAACCAGCATCCCGGCGTGACTCAAGGTCGATGTGGTAATGGGTAATAAAGGTGTGTGCTGACTTCCAGGTAGCAGCCTTGCAGATTTCCTGGATAGGGGCGTCCCTGGAAGCAGCCACCGATGCAGCAGTATGCGGGTAGAATGAGCTCTTATCCCTCTGGGAGGCTCCATGCCCGCCAACTTATACAGAGATCTATGCAGGAGGTGACCCACCTGCTTATCGTCCGCTGGCTGCAGGTCTGCCGAGTGCGGCTTCAGCGTAGGTGACAAACAGCTGGCGAACCCTCTCCCCATTTCAGCCGTGCGCCTCCTTATAATAAGCGAGCGCCTTCTAGGTACAAAGTATGGAGCCTGGCCCGGCCTCCGAGGTGTGATTGGGGTACAACACCGGCAGTCAACACCTGGTTAAGGTGAAACTCCGACACCACCTTCGGAAGGAATTTCGGTGGGGTGCAGACAACCTTGTCCCTGTGGAAGACCAGGTAAGAAGACTCAATGCAGACGCCTGGAGTTCTCCCATCCTTCTGGCTGACGTGATAGCCACCAAGAAGGCGGTCTTCCACGACAGGTGAGAGAGTTCACACCTGTGCATTGGTTGAATGGCTTGCCCATGAGCTTTGCCAGTACCAGCAGTAAATCCCACCGAGGTGGAGGTTCTCGACCGAGGGGAAATGTGATCAAGGCCTTGAAAAAGCGCCAGACCACCTTCTCCTGCGCCACTGACTGCTCCCTGCCCGCCTCAAAGCAGAGATGGCTGCCAGGTGCACCTTAGGGTCGCCGACCTAAGCCCCTTGACTAGAAAGGGACCATAAATAGTCCAAATGCTTGCCAAGCAACAGGAGGAAGGGTCCAAGCCCTTACTCTGACACCAAATGGAAAACCTCTTCCATTTGAAGGCATAGCATTTCTGGTCGACTCTCACGGGACGCCTCAACAACATTGAGGACCTCGTCGGAAAGACCCAAGGCCTGGAACTCTAGCTGCTCAGGAACCAGGCCGTCAGGTGCAGGGATTGAAGGTCCAGATGGAACACCTTCCTGATTGACTGAGAGCAGGTCCGGGCGAGCTGGAAGCTGCCTCGGGAGCCTGTAGCTGAGGTTGAGGAGATCTGGGTACCAGAACTGGGGGGCCAGTCTGGGGCTATCAGAATCACCTGCGCCTTGTCCCTCCTTGTCTTGAGAAGCACCTGTGAATCAAGGAAATGGGGAAAGGCGTAAAGAGGCCCGGGGTCCACAGCCTCGAAGGCATCCCCCTGCAGCGAGCCCTGCTGAGGGGGGGCATGAAACAGCCTCAGCCGCATTCTCCCTGGAGGCAAACAGGTCCACTTGAGGTGTGCCCCAGTGGGAGAACAGATCTTGTACTACCTCCGCAGGAGAGATCACTCTGAGATGCGGCCCTATCCGCTCAGGGCATCGGCCAGGGTGTTGGAGGCTCCTGCCACATGAATGGCTAGGAGATCCACCTCCAGGCTGCGCACGAGTGACCAAATGCGGGAGCTTCTTGCATAGAAGCATGGGAGCGTCCCCGCCTGGCGGTTCAGGTAGTACATGGTCGTGGTATTGTCCGTCTGGACTCGGACCACTTGACCCCGGAGAAACTGAGCAAAGGCGGTGAGAGCTAGGCGGACCGCTCAGAGCTCCAGCAGGTTGATGTGGCATCGGGACTCCTGAGGACCAGAGGCCGTGCACTTGGTGTTCCCCAGATGGGTACCCCAACCCATCAGAGAGGCATCGGTCGATAGAGAGACCGTCGGCTCGGGGCGGACAAACGGGATGCCCTCCTGCAGATGGGATGGAGCGGTCCACCACTGGAGGCGTTCCACATCTCCTGGGTCACTGTCACTAGCTGGTCCAATGGATCGCAGTGTTGTGACCACCGGCTGGCCAGTCCCCACTGAAGGGCGCATGTGCCAGCGTGCCCAGCGGACCACGCTGGTACAGGCAGCCATGAGACCCAGGAGGCGCAGGAAGTCCCGGGCAGGCGCGATTGCCCAACCAGAAATGATTGGGCAAAGGAGGTGAGACCTTGGCCCTGTCCGCCGGGAGCCGTGCTCTGGCTCAAGAGAGTCGAGCTCTGCCCGATGAACAGGATCACCTGCTTCGGCTCGAGTTTCGACTTGGCCTCATTGATGAGTAGGCCGACTTGAGAGCGAACCTGAGGCCAGATCTCTGGACGTCACCTCCCGTCTGGAGGGGCTGCTACTGTCAATAATCGTCCAGGTAAGGTACACCCCAGACCCCTCGCGCGCAGGAATGCTGTTACCACTGCCATGCATTTGGTGAAGACCCTGGAGCTGGAGATAAGCCGAAGGGCATGGCTTGGAACTCAAGAGGGATCCTTCCGCCGAAGCGGAGGAATCTCCGATGTGACGGACGGATAGGGACGTGAAAGAATGCGTCCTGCAGGTCCAGAGAGCAGAACCACACGCCGTGTTTCAGAGATGGTATTATCTGCGCCAGAGTGACCATTCTGAAGGTCCAAGACCTTAGGAACTTGTTCAGGTCGGTAGGTCGAGAATGGGGCGCCAGCCCCATCCGCTTGAACCAGGAAATACCTGGACACGAACCCTGGGTCTAAAGGGGGTCCTCTACTCCGTGATCACCTCCTTTTGGAGGAGGATAGCGATGTCGGCTCAATGAGGCCAGTGAAGCTGCGGACCCCGAGTGCGACGGCTCTGAAGGGCGGGGCCTGCTCGATTCCTAGAGGTAGGCCTTTTCCCACCACCTCCAGTACCCACCTGTCCATGGTAACAGTGGACCAGGCGGAAAGGAAATGTCTGAGCCGCTCTCCACTGGGGAACAGGGATGAGGTGACAGGGATGGGGCGACACCCCTCAGCCCGTCACTGGGCAGGCTTGGAGGAGGGACCGCCAAGGACCTCCTGGGCCTTTACCTCCCTGCTTCCTGTTGGAGGAAGCCGACGAGTTAGGTTTGGGATACCAAGCTTGAGCCTGCTGGCCCCGGCGTTGCTGGGCTGGGCGCGCGCGGGCTCTGGAAGGACGAAGGGCTTAGGCTGTGGCTTGTGGCCTTTGTCCTTCTGAGCGAAGAGACGAGTCCAAGGTAGCATTGACCTCTCGATCCTCTGCAGGTGACCTTCCACCCCAGGGTCAAGAGGTCAGTCCCAAAAGGAACATTCGCCAACTTGTGCTGGGTATCGGAGGTAAGGTGGATATCCTCAGCCAAGCCCGACGACGCATGGCCATCGGCCACCACAGACCTGGCACATGAGTCCCTGATGTCTAACGCAGTCTGGAGCTGCTGTTTAGCCACTGCCCTGCCCTGGTCCTGCACCTGCCTGACCGTAGTCTGAAGATCTCGCGGAAGATGAGGGACAACCTCATCCAGGGAGCCCAACAGGGCGTGAGAAAAATGTGCCATGAGGACGGCCGAACTGGCTTGACGAGGCCGAGAGAGATGCAGCATAGACTTTTCGCCCGCATAATCCAATTTCTTGGATTCCTTGTCGGGAGGTTTGTCCACATCCCTGGCGTCCCGGCACGCCAGAAAACACTGTCGGTAACCAACCCTCGGCCGAGGGTGTTCCGAAACCGGACAGGGAACCGGGGACCGCATACTTCCTGGCCAACCTGGCCAGGCGAGGGCAGGAAGCAGGACGCTGCTAAAGTTCCAAGGCCGGACCCACTATGGCTTCGCCACGGAAAGGCCTCCGTGAGGAGAATCCCTCGGTCCAGAATCTCCGTGAGGGGATACCTGGCTCGCTTAGAAACGGGTTCGAGCTTCATCCCGGTGGACTACAAGATGAGTTGAAGCAACCCTAAGAAGGACGTAGGGCTATTGTCCATTGACTGCCCTCCTGAGGACTCCAAGTCCATGCGATTGGAGAAGAGGGAGGAACCATCATCGGACTCAGAAGAGTCCTCAAAGAGCTGCCTGGGCCTGAGCCACCCTCCACCTGCCGAGGTTTAATCGGGAGTGAGGGTGACAGACAGCCTATGGGCAAACCCAAGGCCGACCGAGAATTTTTGGTCGGAGCCCCAAACTAATGGCTGTGGAGGCGGAGGTTCCACCAGATCGGTGGGGCAGCTGGAATTGGCCGAACAACCAGCCGAGAACAGGCTCCTCGACTACAACGAGGGTTGTTTGGTGCTCCGTGACAGCCACTTAATGGCCGGGAAGACGACTGGGTCGGCTTATTCCCGGGTCAAAAGTAGAGCTGTTGCCACATGAGTTCCTCGTATTCAGACGCACCTGCACCGAGCCTCCTCATCCGGGAGGAAGATGTGGCGCCAGCCGCTACCGCGAGGTGCCGAGACCACCTATGGCGCGGATCGGGTTGACTGCGAGGATGTCCAAAACCAAGACCGAGAGTCTCGACTGGGACGAGGGAAGGCGAGGAGAAGTGTCGGAATCGGCACTCTCCTCAGCTTGGACGATCCCACCGAAGGCTCCGGAACCGAGGCACAGACGAGCCGACGGGATCCTCAACTCCCACCGGGGAACCGGGAGGGGATTCTCAGCTTCTCCAGCCGACAACCCGCCTAACGGGTCGAAAAATCTCGACCGTGCCGACGGGAGTCTCAGTCAACTGGCCTGACGGGACACCGTGAAGCCAGTGGCCGAAGCTGAGGGTGGACCGAAGTCGACTGTCGACAAGGGAGGGGATCTTTCCCGCCCCCAAGAGCGCCGACGGAGAGACTTACTTTGCTCTTTTGACCTGGAAAAGGTCCGAAGAAGTTGGACCTCACCTCGTCGAGAGGGCTGAGACAAAGCTCCTTAAAAGAAGCAGAGTACGAGGCACCGAGAGAGGGAACAAATGCCGCAGCCGAGGTAGAAGCGGCTCACGCCGCTTCTCTTCGAGGGCGATCATCTGCTCGAAGCTGGATCCGCCGAGCCCGCCGCTGCGGATACCAATTCCGGCCTCTTTAGATTTCACCGTGGAATTCTTTTCTCGGGCGCCTTAGTTGTAATTGGGCAGCACGGTTCTCAAGGCGTAGGCCGAAAAGGAAGAGCACAAGTCGCAGGCCTGCGGGTCGTGCTCAAGGCCCTGGCAGTAGACGTACGTGGAGTGTGGATCCGCCTGCAGACATCTTCTGCCCGCAAGGGCACCTCCGAAAACCGGAGTCGATGGTCCATCGCAGCCGCGAGGAGAAGAAGACCAAGTCTTTTAGCAAAAACCTTTGATTTGAACTTTCAAGAATTAGGAACCAGTCTTAATCGCAGAGCGTTAGGAGGGAACCTGAGCTTCCAAGTGGTAAGGAAGATCTGCGCCATGGGGTGGAGCCGAGTTTTACCACCCGGTGGGTGGGAGGAGCCAGCTTGAAGACCTTCCGGCAAGATTTAAAGCGGCAAGGAACCTGCCAATAAGTGTGGATGAACAACATATCCATGTCCCTAGAACAAATTCTAACTAAATAGATTGTAAGTTACATTTTTTTTTTTTTACTACACTCATGCTAATTGGGTCTTGCTTCACATTAATGCAGCAGAATATTCTCCTTCTGGCAATATGGGGATTACCTGGGTATTTGAGCAGCTTCTGCCCCAGGGAGTGGAATTTCATGCCATTTCACATCACCATCCCTCAGTCATTTTTCTTGTGGGGGCATTTTAGATTGGGTTTTCATAGGGGATTCAGGACAAGGCTGAGGGCACTGGAGTAGTTTGGGGTCAGTAATTTTGATCCCCACCATTTCCCAGGTGGAGGAAATGGGGTTTACTTTGACTGATGCACAAGGTGTGGTCTGTTTACAGGTGGACATTTTCCTTTAACAAGGTATCATGATAGTGTGTTGTCATCAAAGATGTCACTTGTGATCTTGCCATTTTGTTATTCACTTATCTGTACTACATGAAGGGACTTTTCCCTGCCACAGAAGTGGTTGGCAGTTATTTCTCCTTGTTACTCTTTCCTGTATACGTATTGTGATCAAAACTAACAGTAGCGTGTCCTTGGCGCTGAGCGACAATGCACTGCTCTGGCACACTGGTGACCCAGGTTCATATCCCAAACCCAGATGTCAGGAGCAGAGACTGGCAGGAGGGAATTCAGAGCTTCCTTTGATGCATCCCTCCCTAGTGGGGGCGCTGCTGTGTTGCTTTTACAGCAGCTCCTGGTGGGGACTTTGGCGATGACCACACCCTGCCGGCTGCCCCGCCCCCAGGACACCACTGCAGCCGTACGGGACAGAAAACACCCATCCCAGTTAGCCGGATGACAGCTGCTGTCCCACCACACCTTAGTCCCCAGGGCGCACCATTCTGTACCCGAACTTGTAGTTCTGGAGGGGTCAGAGACTGTTACTCCTCTCCTGTGCGCCCCTTTTGGGATAGGAGCCCCGACCAAGATAAGCCAGAACTCTCCAGACACAGGTAATGCAGGGTCCCCACTGGCAGGAGAGGGCGAGACTGCTGAGCATCAGAGACATGCGCAGCCCAAAGGAGAGCAGAAAAAAAAAAAAGATACAAAAACCCCCATAACAATCCAAATGGCCCCAGTATGTTCCAGGGAGGCCCAGTCAAACTTGACAATGTAATGTACCAAAAGCACTGAAAGGAGCAGACGTTACAGTGAAAATTGTGGCCCTACAACTTTTCATTCCATTTTAGATCATTCTTTAGGCTTGAAGGGTGCTTTATGTTCTGCATGTTGAATCTGCATTAGCATTCGAGATCTGAAGTAACTAAGAGGACTGCCTTGTTTAACATGGAAGCTCTAGGTTTTCATCAGGATTCTCAGCTATCTCTGAACACCCACTCTCCTACAGGGTCAGGGAACACTGTCTGTTGCATGCCAGTTTACCTTACAGACACACACACACACACACACACACACACACACACACACACACACACACACACACACACACACACACACACACACACACAAAAACAGCCAAGAATCTTGATGAAAACCTGGGGACAGCCTTTTAAAAGGAGTGCATCTGTTATGTAAATCTTAAGAAATGTAAAGCAGCTTCAGTACAGAGTTAAAAACAAAACAAAAAAAAAAACAGGGTACTCTTAAGTATGCAGGAACACACACCACGGCGTGCAATTATGTTGTAATAACTGCGTGGCTCGAAGGTGTTGGCACAAGGCACTTGCACAGAGTGCCTTTAAACACCCAATAGCTAAGTCAGTTACTACAGCATAATTACACATCCTGAAATGTCTTGCCACTTATAACATGGTGACAAAATGTCACATTTGTTTCAAAGCAAATGAATGGACAATACAATTTTAAATGGTACTCTGATATGCAATTTTTATTGCATGCAAGAAAAAATAGTCCATGTAAACACTCTGGGAATCAGCACTGCAAACTGCAATCCCTTCCAGCTGTTAGGAAACCTAGAATCCTTAAAACAATAAAGGAAATTGGTCACTGAATAAAAGTTATTGCTCAACCCTGAACTTCCTTTGCTGAACTTACTGATAGAACCATTTTTGTTTTTATTTATAGTAGAACACCACATTACCAGCAATGTGATAGTTCTGCAGTATTTCTATTAATTTATTTATTTAAAATTGGTGACCAGAAAGGCACACTGAGCGAGGCTCATTTCCAGGTGCAACTCTGCACAAGTAGTACAAAGTGGGAGACTGAGATACACAGCAAATATCAAGTAACAGACGAATAATACAGTATAGTACATTACATAGTTTGTTAGTGAGGTTTCACTGTTTGAACAGCAGAGTGGAAAAATTGATTCATTACATTTCTAGATCATCATTACCTTAAATTCCAAGTGCGTGTCTTTACATATTTACAGTAGTGGATTTACGAAAATCTGAATTTTCGGAGGGTACCAGTTGGGGTTGGGCGGTGGTTTAGCAGTAAGAGCTGGCATGTGGAGTTATTTTTTACCCGAGGCTACTGAGGGTAGTACTAGGTCTGGGTAAGGAGGGATTGGATGCACAGCTGCGGCAGGGAGAAGCCTGAGGAGCTGTTTAAAGGCTGATAGGAGGGAGCCGTGGGAGGTTGTTCCATAGGAGTGGGAGCCGTAGGAAAAGGCAGCTTGCCCAGAGGCTGAGAGGGGCATGAGAGGTGGAAGGTACCGTGCATGTCTGTGGCGAAGTGAGTAGCCAGGGGGTTGGCTTGAGAGAGGCGGAGGAAAGGAGCCAAGCCAATATTTCACTAGGAGTGAAGCGCTGTGGGTGGTCCGCCATGTGAGAGTGGCAGAGAGAGTTGAGAATAGTTGGCAGTGATGAGTGAATGGCGGGGAGGGAAGAGAAGAGAGAAGGCAGTGGCGGTGATGAAGGAGTTTAGCAAGATGCTGAGTTTTGCAAGGAGGAGGAAGGGCTGTGCCAGAAATGATGTCCGCTGTGAGTCCAGTACTGGTAGGATGGTTTTTCTGACGAGTTCACTCAGAGTATGGAGGGGAGGCAGTCTTTGTGGTAGAGGATGGCAAGTTTGGTGCAGACTGTGTCGACGGGTGGAGACGCTAAGTTTGTGTCCAGCCAGACTCCAGGTACTTAAAAGTGGGTACAGACTCGAGGCATTTCATCCAGGGTGGAGACGGAGTGGGGCAGGCAGGGAGGAGAGTTTTGTCTTGTGCAATACCATGGAGACAGGTTTTTGCATTGAGTTTTAACTGATTTTTCTGGAGCCAGGCTTGTACTCGGTTGAAATTGCTTTGGAGGTTTGGGTGAACACTGACATGGGAGGGGCCGGAGGCGAGATAATGGTATCATCTGCGACAGGTGCACGCTGGAGGTGAGACAGGCTGAGGGGAGGTCGCTTATAAATAGGGAGAAAAGGATGGAGCCTTTGGGGACACCCATGAGGATGGGTTTGAGGATTGAGAGGTGTCTCTATTTGTACTTGCTGCATCCTGTTTTGAGGTAGGAATGGAACCAGTTTATGGCCTGTTTGGCAAGGCCAAAGGAGCTCAATTTGCCTAGCAGTAGAGGGTGGGAGACTGAATCAAAGGCATTAGCTAGGCCAATGAAAATGGCAGTAGTGGTTTGCCCGTGTCCATGGCGGAGAGAATGGTGTCGGTTACTCGTAGTGCGCGTGATGGTAGAATGAAATTTTCTGGAACCTGATTGAAAAGGGAGAGGGAGCTGTTTGTAGAGAGGAAGGGGAGCAGTTTTGATAGCATGAGAGATTCTTGGATTTTGGCAAGGGAGGGAGGAGAGAGAGATGGGTCTATAATTTCCTGGGAGGGAGGGGCCACCTTTACGGAGAGATAGGAGTTTGGCAAGTTTCCAGGCTGAGGGACAGTGGCTGTGTCGATCGAGAGGTTTAGTGTGTGGGTTATAGGTGCGACTATGGTGCTGCGGAGATGCTGAGCAGGCTGGGATGCAAGCCGCCTGGACTGGATTTTGACAGGTTTAGAGAAGTGTAAACTCCAGGGTGTGAATGGGGAAAGTGGAAACCATGGTATAAGGGTGTGGGGATTTGAGGAGGAGGTTGGGGAACGAGTCAGGCATGGCGCAGGAGATGAAGAAAGAGTTGAGTTCGGAGACCATGGCAGGATTGGAGGCTATTTTGCCGTCAATGTTTAGGCTAGGGCTGGCTTGCTTGGAAGCGTGGATTGATGAGAGTTTATCACCTTCCAGAAGGACGCCGAGGAGGCTTGGTGAGTGGCAAGTTGCTGTTTAAGTTAAGACTCTCTTGCTGATCTGTATTTTTGATCCCATTTTTGTTCTTCATTTTCAAATTCATTGGTGGTTAGTTTCAGAGCTGTTTCAGCAGCAGCAGACATGCTTTCTACATTGATCCACTTGTAGCCTGGGCTCTCTGTGGCAGCTGCTTTCATGTTCTTGTTGGTCACCATGCATTTCTCTCAGTTGCGGTGCCAATCTGAAAACGGGCCCCGATGTCACTTCCGGTGCTTTGCTTTCTCGAGTTGCACTGATGCCAGCTCATTCCAGGTGTCAATGGACTGGGGACCTGGCATCAGCATAGTGATTTGGCACATAGGCTATTTGTCTGAAACAGTACAGGTCTGTCGCCCAATCAGAACGCTTTTCATTTTGTCACCATGTTATAAGTGTAATAAAAAAGGAATGGAGGGTCACAGTTAACATGCATGTTTGCTTTGTATTTTGAGCTGCTGAGGTTTTGTATGAAGAAATGGGAAACTGAATGTAAATGGTCCCGTGGCATAAACTCATTTATTGAAATGATTTATTCTGAAGTATTCCACATTATTCTCCTGAAGTACAGTGCAAAGTACTGTACAGTATTGTTTCTATAGGGAGACATGACGTTCTTAAATATATAGGGAGGCTGGAGTATTTCCATATCAAAGTTTAAAAACTCTTGACAATACAGATGATTGTATTTACAGAAAATTTCTTTCTAAAAATTATTGGCAGAAGGGTTTAAAGGAACCATCATGTAGTCTAAGATTACCAACAGTCTTAGGCCAAAAAAAAAAAAGGCAACACAAACACAGGCAGTACTTTCAAATATTTTATTTCGTTAAAGGTAGATGGTGACTTTTCTTAGAATACTGCATCCATTTAGTAGAGAGCTGCGCTTTTACCCATGCTGCTCTTTATGTACAGCGCCTGCACATTCTGCCAGTTCTTTTTCAGCAGTGACACAAGGAAGTTAATGGCTAGATGGATGTTGTACACGAGCTCTTCTTCAGTCATCTTCACGTGGCCAACGGCAACAGCCAGACACAGCACCTTTAGGAGAACAGAGGGGGAGAAGTAATAATGGAAGTTGAAAAGGAGGAGTGTTCCATTTGCATTGCAGTCAACAAAGACAGAAGTAAAACTACAGATTGCTCTAGGTAATTTCAATAATAAACATATTGTGGTATTTCTACAAACAAGGCCGGTGACTGCTCAAAACTGGCAAAAATCCCACGCCAAACCGCACGCCAAGGGACATGGTGCTACCACTGACACACATCAGCTCTTCAGAAACCAAAACAGTAACAAGCACGGTACGCAGAAGAAAACATAACCTCAATTTTTTCTGCAAACATAAGCAGACAGGCTGAGAAAAGCAGTAGCCCCCTTATCAATGACATGGCTTTAAACGTACAGACATCTTGCAAACATGAGAAGTCACTCTGCCTGCCTCCCAGATTATCCCACTACTCCCCTGGCAAGAAAGTTCGCCTCATCTCTGGTACTACTAAATACATCCGTGAGCTTGGTATTGCGCTTCGGAGTGCCTGTCATCATCGTCATTGCGTAAGCTCTACTTGAGAACATGGATCACCTATTTAATGTGCCCACCCATTTCTTTAGTCTTACAATTATGCGATTACATGTACTTTTACCAGTTTGTAAGATTCTGTACTTTTAAAAGCAGTATAATGAACATGAGGATGCCAGCTTAACACTGACCCTAGTCACAGTGAAGTGCCTCCATGAAACATGGTGTTCGGTTGCTCCTTGCATGCCCCAGCTCAACCAGGTGAGATGTGTGCCTCTGCATTCGCAGCCCCAGCTGTCCCGACCCTGGAGGGCCCGGCCTCCAGCGCAGGGGACGCTGCTGGTCAGTGACATCACTATGTGGCAGTGTGACACACCACAATGCAGCAGGAGGTGCACAAGGAGAGAAATCCGACCTCCTGATGACTGCTGGTCGCACTCAGGCCCAGTGCCACTGGGAACCCTGGTAAGGGGTGGTTGCCATGGCTAGTAGATCACCAGGGAACAAAGAAACAGAAACTGCAGACAGAAAAAGGCTCAGCTGCCCCTCCCCTGCCTATCTAACAGACTGAGACAGTCAGTCCCCATGTTCTCCTGCCCCTATATACCCAACGGCACTTTTCCCACACGCAGTCGCACTACCTCTTAAGCCCTCTGTGTGTCTCAGAACACGTGACTATCTGGCGGTCTGTTCCATTCTACCACCACCTCTTTGGTTTACAAAAACATTTTCTGGCATCCGCTTTGAAACCCCCAATTTTATAGTTCTCTGGTGGGAGTACTGTATAACAGGAACTATTCACTGGCTTCTTATTAGCATGAAAATACAGTGAACATTAGGTGAATCACTATGTAACAGCAGCACTAGTGTTCCACCAGTGAAAACAAGATGGCAACATATTGGGATGTGCCCAGAGCGCTAAATACAACAGGCGGAATTTAAGCTGTTATACAGTATTCCTACTTACTGTGAACAAGTAACTAGTGTCTACTCCATTTGTTCAACAGAGGAACTGAAATGTTTCCTTCATGTCTGCCTATCTTCGTGAGTATACATGTTCAGATCCTCCAGGCGCAAGCCCTCGTTGCCTCGGATCATTCTGTAAGTCTCCTCTGCACCATTTCCAGTCTGTCCCTATCTTTCTTAAAAGAAAGTGACACCCTCATATTAGGTAAACTGTATTCATTTCCTGTCAGACAACTCTCAGTAGCTGATGGGGATACATGTGTTTGTGTTCGTTGGTTTTCACTGTTCATACTAGTCCCCTGCAACTATCCTGCGGGTTTCCATTTTATGGTTGTTGAAATCTTACTGTTCATTTAGAGCTGCATTAGCATACTAGAACATGTCGTCAAATCAACCATTTATACCACTAATCTCTATGCTAAAAGAAGTATCCTGGGGAAAAAACCTAGAAGCACAAACTGAAAGCAATTTAATGGGGAAAACCCTACATTACAACTCGATAGTTTCCAAACCTAACAGAAGGTACATGTGGTATTTCATATGTTGCTGTGACTAGTTTTGTTGAAATCTAATTAGGCAGACAGGTATACTGTAGAGTCTAAAGGGTGATTTCAAAACATGTTCTCATATACTAATGAAGCTCTCAGGGACAGCGAGATGTCAGCAACCATAAATGGAGACCCAGTATAGTTACAGGGACTAGTATGAACAGTGAAAATAAACTAAAGCAGTAGCATAGATCCCCAACAGCTACAGGAAGAGCTGTTGGACACGGAACAACCAAAATTTACAAGATGAGGGTGTAGTTTTCCTTTAATTGCACCGATTCCAACATTGTACGTAGTACCAGCCAGAGAACTGATAATGTGGTGGTGGTGGTGGTGGTGGTGGTCCCCACACAAGTTTCTGGGGGAGGACCTGGAGTGGTGGTGGATGCCAAAATGAACAACTCTGAGCAGTGTGGAAGGGCTATGGATCAAGCAAATAAAATGCTGGTGTGCACTGCCAGGGGATAACCTCAAGGAGCGAGAGGTGCTCCTTCTGCTGTATAATTACCTGGTTAGACCGCACTTGAATACTGCATGCAGTTTTTGGCCCTTACTTAAAAGGGACATTGCTCTTCTGGAGAGGGTCCTGAGGAGGGGAGACCAGGATGATATAGGGTCTGGGGAAATGCTCTATGACGAGCGCAAGGAGGAGCTCAACCTGTATTCACTGGAGGAGGAACAGAGGGATATGATAGGGGTCTCAGGTACCTCAAGGGAATAAATAGGGTCAACCTTGAGGGTGCTGCAGCTGAGGGAGGTAGGGTCAGCCAGGGCACCTCGAGGAGGCTGATCGGTGGGAGACTAAAGGGGGAGAGAGACAAGAAGGCACTACTTCAGAGAGGTCGTGGAGCCCTGGAATGCTCTGCCCGGAACTGGTGGCTGCTGCAACTGTGGAAGGGTTCAAGAGAGGCTGGGATAGGTACAGGTAGAGGTGCAGCCCAGAGCCTCACCGGGCCTTGGGGCTTTAACAGTGCCCTGAGTGAGCACTGATCCATGAGCAGACTCGATAGACTGTTGGGCCTAATCTGCTGGCTTTTTAGCAAGTTAGAATAGTTGGATGATGCCAAACAAACTTTCCAGACCTTGAGAGCCATACTGCAGCACTGTGGAGTCCTCCCCACCCCACAAAGTCCAAGAACTGTACTCTAAATTTGAAATCTGAATAGGATATATGTAACAGGTCTGACATGTTTTAATTTTGTAACCTTTTCTTTGTACTATTTAATAGATGAACTGCTGTCTGGAAACGATACAGACCATTATCAGGAATTCCTGCAGAAAGTCCTCCTCGCCCTCCAGTCATCTGCACCCATCCAAATGGAGATCCTTTCGGTATCCCATTTGGCCAGATTTAAGTCTGTTACTTTCTGGGACTTGGGAGGAACTTTGCAAATTTTTCCTGTGATTAATACTGTCGTTCTATTAATTACTTCCTTTTGTTACACATGGACCTGTTTTCAGACAGCTAGGGACAGCAGCTCAAGCTGTGGACCTGCAGCATGAGCAGACTTGATAGACCAAATGGCCTCCTTCTGCTGGCTTCTTCGTATGTTCGTAATTATTAATTTGCTTTCAAGTGTTTCTTGTTCTGTTAATCCCCCAAACAAATATCTTGGTTTTCTGCTTCTTGCCCTTTCAGGTTCATTTCTCTTGCACGCCCTCTATTTTTCTTGAATAACATACTGCCTCTACTGTTTATCTTATTCTTCTATGATTTATTTCATAGTCCCGCTTACCTGAAACGGATGGCTTTTATTTCCTTCTCGCTTAATGGATACACTTTTTCTACATCTTTTCCCCGAACTCTGTTTATCGCTCCTTACCTCCGAACTCTTCTAGCGACTCCTCCCGACCCTCTGCCTCTACCTCCCAACATGGCTCGGTATTCGTAGGTCCTCTCCGGCTCCGGGCATCCCCTGGGTCTAGGGGAGACAGCCTGAGATCCCAGTCCACGTGCAGGAGTGTGGTCTGTGGAGAGGCGCCTTCTCATCGGCGATTTGGGGGGTTCTTATGCAGACCCCATGGAGCCTGGCTGTCATGATAACGTGCTGTCGCTGCTCCACCCCAGGCATACGCCACGACGCTGCTTTGGGCTACCTCCGGTCGGATCCTCGTCCCTTCCCCTGGGAAGAGAGAGCAGCCTACAGGACGCCGATCTCTTCCCTCCCCGCCGACACTCTGGGCTTGTTCTCGAACCCGGTCGCCGCACGTCATGAGGTGTGGCATCCAGCGCTCAACCCTCAGCGCCACTGGGCTCTTTTTCACATCTTTACTTGCTTATTTTATTGGACCAACCTATGTGACCTATTCACTATGAACTTATTGGGAACATGCCCTTGGGAAAATCAGTGTTGGGACAATGTCACTGGACAGTCCTGAAGCATTTATTACGATGTTCCTTTGACATTTTTGCTCACCATATTTTCTATTCACAAGGGTTTCACATACAAGTATTTTACACTACATATTGAGTGTAAAAACTGTATAAACTGGCGCATGCAGATTACTGCAGGTGTACAGCTTTAACTGGAACTGTATAAATTGGTGCATGACCTGCTCCCCACTAGACCCACCCCTGAAGGAGACCCTGTGTGGCTGGAAGAACTGGCGCACAGGGTTCTAGCCAGGATCTTCCATGCGGCATAAAGTAATTTAAATACAGTTGTGCTAACTTTTCTTGGGACTCCATGAGTGCGGAACTGTACATGTTTTTCATAAACAGGCTAGCCACCTTGTTCTGCACCAGCTCTTCATCCAGTGCTGCCATTGTTGTTTTCCAAGTTTACCATGGAATGGCATGCTGGCAACTGTCTCAGTGTCCTTATGCTCCACTCTGACGGTCCCTTGACGCCCTTTCTTACAAGTCCTTAGCCCCTGTCAGTATAGATACATAGACAGTGTCGGCAGATAAGGCCTACAGCCCACCCAGTCTGCCCATTTAAGCTTGTAAGTTTACTATGTTTTCCTAGAAGTCTGTTGCCGCTTAACCCTGTCCTCCAGAATTCCTTTTATGTCTATCCCATGCATTCTTAAATCCTGTGATTGTTTCCAGCCCCACCACTTCCTCTGGCAGGGTGTTCCACTTGTCCACCACCTGCTCTGTGAAGAAATTCTTCCTCACGCTTCCTCTGAATCGTCCTCCTTGCAACTTCATCCCATGCCTCTAGTCCTGGAACAACTTTTTCGCTTAAAAATAGTGACTTCTGCACCCTGTTCTTCCCTGTAAGATACTTGTATGTCTCCGCCATATCCCTCTCTCCTCCTCTCCTCCAGGGAATACATGTTCAGTTCCTTCAACCTGTCCTCATGGACTTGTGATGCAATCCATGTACCATCTTTGTTGCCCTCCTCTGAACCTTCTACTCTGTCTATGTCCTACGTAGGTATGGTCTCCAGAACTGTACACTGTACTCCAGGTGGGGCCTCACTAGTGTCTTGTATAGTGGAATTATGACCTCCCTTTTCCTGCTGGTGATGCCCCTGCCTATGCACCTCCAGCATCCTATTTGCTTTACCTGCTGCCTTGTCACACTGTTCTTACCTTGAGGTCATCAGAGATAACCCCAAGATCCCTTTCTGCTTGGTGCATGCTATATCCTCACCCCAACTGATATATTGTGCCAGGGTTTTGTGCCCCATATGCATTATCTTGCACTTATTTGCATTGAATTTCAACTGCCAAACCCCTGACCATTCTTCAAGTTTCTGCAGGTCCCTTCTCATTCTGTCTACACCCTCTGGTGTGTCTACTCTGTTACAGAGCTTTGTGTCATCAGCGAACAGTGAAATTCTGCCTTCTAGATCCTAAGCATGTCACTGATGAAGATGTTGAATGTTGAAGGAGTCAAACCTATGACCCTTGGTACGCCTATGTAGTAACTAAGGGCCTCTTCACATCTAGGCTGTGCAGCATCCCTCTCCCCAGAGGAGGAGTGGTCAGTGAAGTACACTGAAGTGAAATCGATTGATAGGTGGAAATCTGAAACCACCTTAGGCAGGAACTTTCTGTTAGTCCCAAGGGACCACCTTATCTCTGTGAAAAGAGACAACTCCTGCTCCACTGACAACGCCTGTAATTCACTTATGCGTCTGGCAGAGGTGATGGCTACCAAAACACAGTTTTCCAAGTCAAGTACTTGAGCTCAGCTGTCTACACCCTGTGGTGTGTCTACTCTGTTACATAGTGTTGTGTCATCAGAAACAGTGAAATTCTGCCTTCTAGGTCCCAGCGAATGTCACTGATGAAGATGTTGAATAGGACCAGTCCCAGCACTGATCCTGTGGAGACTTCACTGGTCACTCTTTCCTCTGTGGAGTGACAGCCGCTTACCACCACCTCTGTGTCCTGCCGCCCAGCCAGTTACCTACCCACTGCACTACTGTCCTGCCCACACCCATATTCCCCAGTTTGTGTAATAGTCTTCTATGTGGCACAGTGTCAAAGGCCTTACTGAAGTCCAGCTAGGCCATGTCCACTGTCCTCCCGATCCACCTCTCTAGTCACCCAGTCAAAAATTCAACGAGGTTAGTCTGACATGACCTCCCCTGGTGAAGCCATGCTGCCTTGGGTCCTGTAGTCCATTGACAGCCAGATGTTCCACCAACCTCTCCTTCAGTAGTGCTTCCATGATCTTCCCCCACTACCAAGGTGAGGCCGACTGGTCTGTAGTTGCCCTGCCTCTTTGTTCCCACTTTTGTATAAGGGGACTACATCTGCTGTCCTCCAGTCTTTGGGTACCCCTGTTTCCAGTGATCAGCAAACAGGATTGCCAGAGGTTCAGCCACCACCTCTCTTGTTCTTTAAGGACCCTGGGTGCACCCCATCTGGCCCCATTGCTTTATCAACTCTTATTACTTCCAGTTCCTTCAGGACCCTTTTCGTAAATGGACTTGTGTCCATTTCTGCACCATTCCCACTATTTGTACTCCTTCAGACCCATTACCCTCCTCTTCCTCATTAAAGACTGAGCAGAAATACCTGTTCAATATGTCAGCTTTACTGTTATCCTCCACGCTGCCCCATCCTCCCCTTCAGTCTCACTATCCTCCCTTTGCCTTTCTTTTTCCACTTATGTACCTGTAAAGGTTTTGTCCCTCTACCCACTGATTTTGCAATGTGCCTTCTGTCTGAGCTTTGGCTTCCTTACTGACCTCCCTTTGCTTCACACCTGGTACATCTCCTATCCCCTTCTGCCTGTGTCTTTTGTATTGCCTGAATGCAATCTTTTGGCACTCACTTTCTCCGCTACCTCCTTGGAAAACCACAATGGCCTCTTCTTTCCTCTGCTAACCTACTTAATGCATGATTCTGTTGTTCTTGTAATCCCATTTAAACACTGCCCACTGTTCCTCAACCCAATTCCTGCCCCATTCCCTTAATGCCTCTTTCAAGTATCTCCCCATTTTCCAAAGTCTGTCCCCTAAAATCCAGGATCGTGTTTTGTGTGGTTTGGTTCTGCTCCTTCTGTGATTTCAAACCACAATGACTGGTGGTCACAAGGTGCTCCCCACTGTTACCTCCATCACACTGTCCCTGTTTGTGAGCACAAGGTCCAGTACTGCCTTCTGCTGAGTTGGTTCCATGACCAGTTGCTTAAGGAAGGCACCCTGAAGGAGTCCAGGATAAATCTGCTCCAGTTGATGCTGCTGCTGGGATGCTCAGTCCACGCCTGGAATACTGAAGTCTCCAACCAGTACTACTCACCCTTGTCTGCCATCCTTTGGATGACTAGCATCAGCTCCCTATCTGTTTCTTCCTCCTGGGCTGGTGGTCTATAGACCACACCGGCGCGGATGGCTGGCCCCATTTTCCTTTCCAGCTTTACCCACAGTATTTCTCCATTTTGTTTCTCCTGGATCTCTGTGGCCCTTATGTCATTTTCACATACAGTGCCACTCCTCCTCCCTGCCTGCCCTGTCTCTTCTGAATATGTTGTAGCCAGGTATGGCCATCTCCCAGTCGTGGTTATCATTACACCAGGTTTCAGTGATGGCCACAATGTCCAGATCTGACTGCACCATGACAGCCTCCAGATCTTCCATCTTGTTGCTAAGGCTCTGGCATTTGCACACATGGTTTTCCAAGTGATTTGACCTCCCAAGACTGCTTAGCTGTTCTACTCAGCCCCTTCCTTGGTTGTCCTTTATCCCTGGTTCTCCTTGCTGTCTGCCCTCCTGTTGAATTTTGCCTTTTTCTGCCTATCCACCTCTTGGGCACTAATCTCCATCTTTTGCACACTGCTTTGCAAAGATAGCCCTCCTCTGGTTCACTGCTAACTGTAGGGGTGGGCAATTAGGTACCCTCCTTGCTGTCCTGCCACCCTTGGCTAGTTTAAATGCTCATCAATGTAGCATTTAAACTTATCATTGAGTGCTTGGATTCCTCCAGGATGGATGCAGGCCGTCAGGCTTAGACAAGCCTCCATCCCTCCAGGTGGGTCCCCAGTCACTAATGAATCCAAACCCTTCCTCACAGCACCAGTTCTTCAACCGTGAGTTAAAGTTCCTGGTGCATGCACCCTATGCTCTCCCATGCCTCTGAGGTAGTACTTCCAGAAGGTGACAGAAGTAGCTACTTGCTTGAGACCCTCCCCATTTCCTGAACTTCCTTTGGCTCCCCATTTGCCAGGTCATTAGTACCTAGGTGGATAATTACATCCAGCTCACCCCTCCGTCTTGCCTTCCTAGCGATCCCCAGGATCTTCTTTCCATCCCTCCATGCCGTGGCACCTAGTAGGTACCTCACCTCCCTGTCCACCTCCTGTGTTCCTAGCTGGATCCCTCTTATGATGAAGACCCCCACCAGGATTCGCTTCCTCTTCCTCTGGGGTCCACTTCTCTCCTCACCGAGGTCACCTCCTTGCTAACCTCCACATTCTTTCCTTCCACTTCTCTGGGTACCTCTATTTGGTTGTCAGCAACACTTACCAAACTAGCTGTTTGGAGATGCACAGTCCCACCTCTGGCATCTAAGGCTAACCCTATATATAAGGGACCCTTCCTACCACCATGGAGAAAGGAAGAGAGCGCATGGCAGTGGGACAGCAGGACCACTGATGTAGATGGCAGTCACCCAACGGGGGCTTCTTCCGGAACCCATGCCATCTGGAGCCTGACACCATGCTCCACCAAAGCCCTATGCATCACTCAAGTCATCTCGACTACTCTAGTACAGCTGGCTGCCCCCACCCCCTTGTGTGCACCCTCTTGTTCTAGCACTGGAAGGCAGGTACGAGGGCTATTTTTTTTGGGGTGGGGATCCTTCCTCCCCAGGGAGAGTAGTTTCTAGATCCTCCTCTGCTGAGCCAGTGCTCCTGCCTCCCAGGCTTCAAGCGTGAACTCAGAGCAGTGTTTACTGCTTGACCAAAACCAGCGGCTGCTCTGTAACCACTGCAATCCTGATCAACTATGGTCATGGAGTCGTTAGTCTTGCTCTGCTACCTTCTTCATCTGAATTTGATGGTAGATTTGACCTCATCTATCTTCGTGAGCATATTCTCATTGTGGGTCAGCAGAGAGGGGAATTTACCAGCCTTGTTGAGACCTGGACCCAGGATACGAGGGATCTGTTTGATGAGTGACTCGGAGGCAAGGAAAGCATCATACTTTTTAGCTGGAAGGAAAGGAAGGGATAATTAAAATTTTACCACCACAACCATGCAGCAAAACTGTTAATGTTTACACACAGAAAGACAGAAACAGACCCCCGATTCTTGAAACCCCAACAAATTCAGAACTACTGACCATACAGAGTTCTAACCCAATTATCTACCCCATGCCCCTGTCCTACTGCTACCATCCTCAGCAACCATTTAGCCCTTCACTTTGTCCCAGCTGTGTCTGAAACCACTGATGCAGACTGTTCCAAGGCTGCACCACCCTTTTGGTTAAAAAAAAAAAGTTCTCACTTCCTCTTAACACCCTCCCCCAAAAAATCTGTTTCCAGTTTTGACCCAGTGTTCCTAATCCACCACTTACGCGCGATAGTTCTCACAAATTTACCTTGTTCATTCCATTCAGGAACTTGAAAGGTCCATCATATCTCCCTCTC
The DNA here is from genome assembly GCA_016271365.2 of Neoceratodus forsteri. Taxonomy (NCBI): domain Eukaryota; kingdom Metazoa; phylum Chordata; order Ceratodontiformes; family Ceratodontidae; genus Neoceratodus; species Neoceratodus forsteri. Next base: position 24,392,534 of record JADMNL010000029.1, on the reverse strand, counting down.
TCATCTGGTCTCCAGCAAGTACATGCTCAGTGCTTTCAGCCACTTCTCAAAACATCTGCTCTGCACCCTACATTGCACTGGCTTGTTGTCTCAGGGATTCAATAATGCTTGACCCCTAGGTTTTGTTTCCTTCAGGTCTAGGTCAGAACAGTGCTGAGAAAATAGCGGAGTCAAAAAAATGCATAAGCAACACAGCGAGAAGACAACTGCGAGGGAAAACAGCGAGCCCCACAGACTGTGCAGATCCCATGGTGCACTTAACTTGGGGTGGCAATTTTGGTAAGAGATGTCCACAGGGGACGAACTGGGGTAGTGTGGGCATATTATATAAACAAACTCTGCAGGGATGCAACTGGGGGGAGGGGAAGAGAAGAGGAGACAAGAGATTGGGGGCATGGCAGCACAAACAAAAGGATGCAGCAAGACCAGCCCGCATCACCTGGTTGTACCATCAGCATTCGCAGCGTCTTACCAACATCTGGCCACGCTGTCAGCACACTGAACCAGCACACATTTGGGAACTTAAGTAATTAGAACCTGACTGAAAACAGATACAGGTGTTGCACTATAATTTCCTTGTAGCTGTTTTCACTGATCCTATTCTATCCGCTCATTTTTATTTATTATTATAGCTATTTGATCCCTGTTGCATCCTCCTGCCAACTGCTGGCTTTTTTTTTTTTTTAAATTTATTTGCATGCTTTCTCCGACCCCCAGGCCCTGGCACACAACTGTGCGAGCATGTGGAGGGCACACTCACGACCCCCTGCGGGTGCTAGTTCAGCCCCTTCCACCTCCTAGCTTTTGCCGCCCCCCTCCCCGCCCCTCTACACTACCCACTAGACCCACACCCGTGGGAGCAAACGGGCACCAATCCACCCACGCCACCCTCAGGAGAAGAGAGCTACACATGGTCATACTTGGTCCTGCCCCGGCACCATCAGTGGCTCAACAGGTAGCATATTCACCTCTTGAAGCCATGAGATCAGAATGCTGTGGGTTCTTTCCCACACCAGGTTAAATCCCAGTACTGACACTGTAGTGCAGCATGAGGAGGAGTGCTGCACTCTGAATCAGGTGTGGAGTCAGTGCTTTGGCTTCTCAGAAGGAACTAGAAGGGGGACAGGATCAGATCTACAGTACAGTAGCTTCTTGTTGTTTTCACATTGTTTCTTGTGGATTCTACTTGGTAGAAGGTTATTTCTTTTCTTTCTTACTGCTAAGGAGGCTAGCAGGGTATTGTTTGGGGCTGTTGGAATTTTGAAACCTGTTTTGTAGCTATAAGTGGGCTCATTTGTTTGATTCACTGTGTGGCAGGCTGCATTTGTAGAGGCTTATTTCTTCTGTTTTAAAACATAATTGGTGTGATTTAACTGGGTCTGTTTAGTTGAATTGGAGACCTATAGCTTCTAGTTCCAAGCCTATTTTGATGTGCTGTTTCAATTGGAGTCCTGTTTCTTTGGGTAGCAAACCTATTTTGAGGGCTTGATAGAATTGTGATTCATTGTTGCTGGCTTCACTAGCTGCAAAGTTTTAGTGCAGAGTGGGGAAAGGTGCTAATGGTCTGACCAGAGGCCTCAACTACCTGATTGTTTCTGGAAGACTTGGGCTGGTCCCACCCCTCACCCCGTTCATGATTTCCTTCATACCAGGGGTTCTGACATCACTTCCTTAAACGGGCAAGGATATGCACCTGTTGTAGCAGAAGCAGACATCCAGGAAAGGAACAGCAGCAAGTGAAGAGGTGACTGCTATCTCAGTGGAAGGGAAGTAAATGCAAATCTAGGAGCTTTCATTATTACTTCTTGCATTGATATTGCATTGGGGAAAGAAGGAGTAGGAGTTTGAAGAAGGTTGTGCAATGGCTACTTAAAGTCTTTTTTTGAGTGTGGATAGGAAGGATAGGAATATAAAAAGCAGTTGCTCAATATATCTAAACGTGTGCAACAAAGGAGGTAAGGGACATAAAGAATGTTTTGCACTGATAGAGGAGGGAGATGGGAGACTTGGGGAGTGTTTGGTATCCTGCATCTGGAAGGGGGTCGCTGGTGGGCAATGACAGCAATGGGTAGGGTGGTAGGCTGCAAAAACTCGTGTGCACCAATCTTTCTAAACATTGCCTGGAGTGTGGAGGATGTTTAGTGTGCAACCACATAGAGAAACTTAGAAAGGAGATTGAGGGTCTGCAGGAGGAACTAAGACAGGCAAGGCAGACTGGGGTGGGTTTAGCCAATACTGGAGGGAGGAGGAAGGGGAGATGAGGGAGGGTGATTTAAGCCAACAGTGGTGAGGAGAGGTCAGAAGAAGGGAGCAGAGACAAAGGGGCCCAGGCCAGGAAGAACGATTGCCGGGAAACCAGGTCAGGAGACAAAAGACAAATGGAAGGAGGAGATAGGGACTTGTGAGGGAGGCGAAGAAGTGGCAAAAGTCATGGAGTGGAAAGGAGAGAACAGGTTACTATGCAGAGAGGGAGCGGGCATTTGTGAAGGGCCTTCAGAAAATAGTTGTGCACTGCTAGAGAGGAAGAAGGTGGAGGAGGAATTGATGAAACTAGAGGAGTAATTGATAAATGCCTGGACCAAACTGGAGCGGGGAAGTTCTGCTGGGAGAATTGCAACAGGGGTAAAAGGGCATAATAATGTGCAGGAGGAAGAAGAGGAGCTGGAAATGAGGGAGGGAGATGAAAGGAAGCAAGCAGGGAGTAAGAGGGGTGGAATCTTAGTGCTGGGGACTCAATACTAAGAGGAGTCAGGTGGGTAGCAAGGGGAGAGGCATAGTCGCATTTGGGTGGAGGCCATGCCAGGAATGACAGCGAAAGGGTGGGACAGTCTGTTCTGAAATATGCTAGAAGGGGTCGGGACAAGCCTCATTTAATTATACATCTTGGGACAAACGACCTGGCTGACAGGACAGTAGATATAGTCCAGAGGAGGTCTGAGGAACTAGCACAATTGTGTGAGCAGGAAGATCAGTAACTTTTTCAGAGATACTCTCGTGCCAAAGGCAAGCACAACAAGAAAGCTGAGAATAGAGGAATTTAATGGATGGCTAAGAACCTGTGTTGTGCAAAGGGTATGGGCTGTTTGGGGAGAACCTGGGAGGACAGTACTCTCTATGCCAAGGACAAACTACACTTGAGTGAGGAGGGAAAGAAAGTGTTGAAACAGAGGAGGAGTACATAGAGGAAGTTGGGAATTTAAACTAGGAGTGGGGGTGGCAGTTGGGGAAGAGATATGCGAGACCACAGGTTGGGAAACCATATGAGCTACTCCCCATAACAGTGACAAAGGACAAAATGGCAAGTACTATTGGTGATGCTAGGAAAGGAGGGCAGGATGGGAGGGGAAGGGTGAAGGTGGTTACCCTTAATGCTAGGAGCCTTGGGAGGAAAACTGCAGAGTTACAGGTTCTCATGGCAGAGGGAGAGGTGGACATTGCAGCCATCACAGAAACATGGACCACCCACTACAATGACTGGGACCTGTCTGTACCAGGTACAGGTTATTTCGTAGGGACAGGGTGATTGGGAAAGGAGGGGATGGCACTATATGTGAAGGAAGGAAGGGAGGAGGGTAGTAATGGAGTCACTTTGGATGCAAATCCAGGATTCCAAGAATAGGATTCTTAGAATGGGAGTGGTGTACAGGCCACCATCTCAGACAGAGAAGTTAGACAGGAACTAGCGGACAGACAGGAGGACCTAGCAGAAGGGTAGTGTGGTGATTGTGGGGACTTCAACATGCCAGGAGTGGACTGGAGCACCCCAACAACCAGGAACAGAAGGGAGCAGGTACTGCTGGATGCCTTCCAGGACAGCTTCCTGCTGCAATGGTCAGTGAACCAACCAGGTTAGGAATACCCTTGACCTTGTGCTGGCAAATGGGGACTTTGTGAGAGAACTTACAGTGGAGGAACTGCTGTCAGGAGTGACCACCACTCAGTATGGCTCACATTGGATATGGGCAAGGAAGGAATGGAATCTGGCACAAGAGTGCTGGACTTCAGGAGGGCCGACTTTGGGAGGATGGGGAAGTGGTAAAAGGGTACCTGGCCAGAATTCAATCTAGTATGGACATTAACCAGAAGTGGAGCTCATAAAGCTGGGGACAGCAGAGGCAACCAAACCTGCTGCAAAGCCCAGAACAAGAAGGCTAGGGTTAAGAAACCGAGCTGGTTGAGCAAGGAGGTCATGGAAAAGGTAAGGAGGAAAAGAGCTGCCTTTAGGAAGTACAAGAAACAGGGAGGGGGAGGACAGGGAGGAGTACCTGATAGAATCAAGGAGGTGACAAGGCGTAAGGGGAGCCAAAGCATCTACGAACTTAGGCTGCCACAAGGCATTAAGAAGGGAAGAAGGACTTCTTAAGTACATCAGGAGAAAAGGAGCTGTAAGGACCACATAGTAAGGATTAGGAAAGAGGGGGTTGGGTGGAAGCAGGAGTGCGAAGGCAGAAGCACTAAATGAGTACTTCTGCTCAGTATTTACTAAAAAGAGAAGAGGGGGTGGACACCCAAGGTGGGAGAAATGGCAGAAGCGGGGGTGGGGGAGGGTGACAGATGGGGAAATCATGGAGGGCAGAGTTCGAGAGGGTCTGAAGGCACTGAGGGTGGACAAGCGCCAGGCCCAGATGGCATCCACCCCAAGGTACTGAAGGAGCTGGCAGAGGTCTTTTGGGACCTGGCATGCCTATTTAATGCCTCACTACATTCGGGTGTGTACCCTCAGGACTGGAGGATGGTCATGTGGTGCCCTCTACAAGAGTGGCCCCAAGGATGAACCGAAACTACAGACCAGTGAGCCTCACATCCATCGTGGGTAAGCTAATGGAGACCATCCTGAAGGAGAGGCTGGTGGCCTCCCAGAGGCCAAAGGACTACAGGACAGCAGACAGCATGGCTTCACGTGGCAGATCCTGCCAAACCAACCTGGTCGAGTTCTATGACTGGGTAACTAGGCAAATGGACAGGGCCATGCAGTGATGTCCTGTATCTGGACTTCAGTAAGGTATCTGATCGTGCGATGGAAGGCTGGGAAGGAAGTTAGTAGGCACAGGGGCGGGCAAAGCTGGTGAGATGGGTAGGAAACTGGCTGCAGGGAAGGCAACAGAGGGTGGTGGTGGTGGGGAGCTCTCACACCCAAGGGCAGTGACGAGTGGTGTTCCACAGGGCTCAGTGTTGGGACCAGTGTTGTTTGGGATATTCATTGCAGACATATCATGGGACATCAAGAGCAAGATCGGTCTGTTTGCTGATGATACCAAGGTAGGCGCGGTGGTGGATGACCTAGGGGATGGCAGGGGTTGCAGGATGATCTGGCAAAACTTGAAACCTGGTCAGACACCTGGCAACTGGCTTTAATGCCAAAAGTGCAAGGTGCTGCATTTTGGGATGAAGAACCCAAGGAGGAGTTACCAGCTAGGGGAGTGCAGCTAGCCCAGACAGAAGAGGAGAAGGATCTGGGTGTGCTCATTACAGGGTCAATGAACAACTGCACAATGTAGGAAGGCAGCTGCAAAGGCCAACAAAATGCTGGGTTGTATTGCAAGGGGTATATCCTCGAGGAGGGAGGGTGATTCTGCCACTGTATAGGTCATTAGTTAGACCATACCTGGAGTACTGCGTGCAGTACTGGCCCCAGATCTGAAGAGGGAAATTATGTTACTAGAGGGGTGCAGTGCAGGGCTACAAAGATGATCAAGGGGCTGGGGACTTATATGAGAGGAGGTTGAAGGAGTTGAACATGTACTCACTGGAGGAGAGGAGGGACAGGGTGACATGATTGAAACCTTTAAATACATGAAAGGAATAAACAAAATGGGTACAGAGGGGCTGTTCAAAGTAAGGAGGGAGGGCCATGATATGAGACTGGAGGGAGGAAGGTTCAGGAGGGAGATGGAGACTTTTTTTTTTTTTTTACAGAGAGGGTGGTGGCTGGGTGGAATGCGTTACCTGCAGAAGTGGTATGCAGTAGAACAGTGGACTGCTTCAAAGGGGATGGGACAGGACAAGGGGAGGGTTAATGAAGGAAGGGTGGAAGGGAGGGGCAGCTTCAGAATAAGGGTGCTAGCTGCACATTCGAGCAGACTTGATAGACTTCTAGGCCTTTATTTGCTGGCAAATTTTGTATGTTTTTACTCCTGAGGTGCCGCCTTCGATGAGATGTTAAACCGAGGTCCCATCTGCCTGTTCAGGCGGATGTCAGAAGATCCCATGGCACTCTCGAAAAGAGATGGGGAATCACCCCCATGTCCAGGCAAATTCCCTTTCACTAAAAATACCACCAACAGCTTAATCTAGTTCATCTGTATCCCCCGGTCATTTGTTTGTCTGTTGAATTTTGCTGAGCCGGTAAGCCCACTGGGCCTATAAGTCCCTTTTTCAGGGGGAGGGGGATACAGATGGTAAGCAACTGACCTTGAATCAGATTAGCTGTTGGTATTTTTAGTGAATGAGGGAAATTTGGCAGGATACCGGAAATTCCCTACTCTTTTGATAAGTACCATGGCATCTTTAACATCCACCTGTACTACCACTCAATCCAGGCAGATGGGACCTCAGTTTAACGTCTCATCTGAAAACGGCACCTCAGAAGTGCAGCACCCCTTCTCATGCTGCACTGCAGTGTCAGTATTGGGATATTAATCCAGTGCCAGATGTGGGAACTGAACCCACAGCCCTCTGATCCCCAGGCCTCAGAGGCGAGTGTGCTACCTACTGAGCCACTGACACTGAAAATAGGCAAGAAGTTGTCTAGTGCACTTACTCAGTCAACAAAAACTAAAAATACATAGTCTTATTTCCTGCCTATTACTAACCCCCAGACCCTATCCCATACATGCTTGAAGCCCCCACTGTCTTTGCCCCCACCATTTCCTCTACCTGGCTGTTCTAGGCAGCCACTATCCTTTTGTAAAGTAGTGTTTCCACGTCACTCAAACGCTCACCCCTCAGGCTTCATTGCATGCTCCTGTGTTCTGGTGTCCTCCTCTGAAAGACAGGCCCGCAACCTTGTTCAAGACCCTTGTTAGTCGAGCAGTATCCTTTATTAATCTGTACATGACCATTCTTTAGCTTAAAAACAAGAAAAATCAAGCCCCATTTATTTCAATGGGGAGTACCTGTGCGCTCCCTGGCCACACGGCATTACATGCTGGAGTGCAGGGCGTGTTGAAAGCACCGGCACCAGAAACTGAGATGGCTGGCTGGGTCTACATACAAGTTCTGAGGCATGCCACTAAGGTATGGTATGTTACTTCTAACAAATCCTGGCTAGAATAACTGTCCATGGGGGCAGTACCACAATATGTGGTGGTAGCTGCCTCAGGTCGGAAAATCTCTTTAATCATCAATATGCATCTCCCATAATTCTTCATCACTGGAGATAGCTACATAAACAGATCTTTGTTCCCTCCATCCCCGACGCCATAGTCACTTCCACAGCAACACACAAGTCATAAACAGAGGACACCAACTTCAGATAAAACAGGATGATGACGCAGGACTATGATCCTGTTTTCATGAAATTGTCCACAGCAGTAAAGAATGAAGCCAGACATACACAACATTAAACACAAGTTAAACTGTGTGTAATTACTGTCAAAAAACTTTCCTTGAAATTGGAACCTCGGTTTAATGGAAACTAACACTGAGCACTCGTGAAACGGCATCACAGGGCACTGCAGCAAAACCACTTGGATATGATCTGTATTCCAGCTGCCACATAAGTGCACTAGAGTTAAGTCCACTACACTCTAGGAATATCATAGTATCGCGGTTTTATGGTATACTCATGATATCTGAGTCACGGTATCAATACCGTTGGCAATTTCAGATACCACATAACCGTGGTTCATGGTATACTGTGGTAGTCAGACCTTTCAACTAATTTTGTTTTCCAGGGCCAACTGTCCCTTCCATGCCAACTCTATCTGATGCAAGAGTTCGAGGCGGTTTTTGCAAAAATGATTTCTGTAATACCTATAACATTAACCGCGTATGTGTGACTGTTATACTGTGACATCCCCATTACGCCCGCCTCTTCCTCACCCAGTTTCTTGACCATCTTCTTGTTCTTGTTGAGCTTCTTCAGTGCCTCGATGTCCATGTGTGGAATGTCAGCCGCCTTCCGCTTATCACAGTGCTGCTGGTCTCCGAGGACACAGACTGAGAACTTGAGGCGTAAGGTGGTCTTGAGCCTGTTTGGTGGTGGTGGTAGAAAGAAAAATCAACACTTAACCACACAGGAACCCATATATAAACCTTCAGATCAGTACAAAGAGAAATCACTAAAACCTTACCACAGTTGCTGGCTTCTCTTGAAGGGCTTCATCCACCAGCAACATAATTAGGTTTACAAATGGTCGGTGGGTTCAGCAAAGACCTCCCTCACCTCCCTCATGTTTTAAGACCCAGGGAGGGGTCCGTCCAGCAAACTCCCTGCTGATGCAGGAAGCCGAACTACCTAATCGATTCAGTGCCACACACTCCAGCTCCGCTTAAAAAAGGTACAAGAGGGCCATAGTATTTTAAACAATGACAAGAAGCCAATTTAAACATTCATAACTACAATTGCTTTCTCCTTTCCTTCAATCTGATTCAAGCTTGATATTAAGACCATTTTCTTTCCTAAGATGAATTTAAATTGCTTTATGTGCTGCTACAGAGTTGAGTTTTCAACATGGTCTCTTCAGTTTCCTGGACATTCTATGTCACTTCACACAGTTTCACTATGTTAAAGGGGAACTGCGGTGACCCTCCAAGTCACTTTTCCAGTAGAAGCGGATTTTAAAATATTGGCTCTACTTCTGTTTCTGTTCCAACTTTACTGGCCTTATTCAGTAGGCGATCTCGTATATACGCTGCTGGTAAAGGCCATTTAAGAACTACATGACTAGCTGGCCCGTGGCGGCGCTTGGATGCCACACACCGTGACCCAGGTTCAGGAACGGACTCTGGCCAGGGGTCAGCAGGGAAGGGAATATCAAATGTCCAGTGGACTGCTCTCCTTTCCCAGGGTGGGTCAGCGGGCCTTGCATCGGCACCATCAATTGGCCCCTAGCGGAGATCGGCGGCACTACATGGAGCAAGCTGTAGGGGTGGAGTGGCGGCAGGCGGCACTTTGTGCACCGGCGTCATTGCACGTCCATGCTCCAAGGAGGAAACACACAAGCAGAAAACCCCAGACGCCAGTGGAGGAGACTGACTTTAGGGGACCATGGCCCACACACCCAACACCAGACTTCCCCAACCAGCTCTCTTGAGCTCCTCACCCCGCCTCCTGGATGCGGCTGTCTGATTTGCAGAAAAGGTCACCCAGGTAGTTGTCGGGTGGTCCCACCGGGGACTTGGATCCGGGGCCAGCTGGGTCCAAGGAGTTAGGGAGTGGTGTCTGTGGTCGTGGAGGTTTCAGGTGGGTGATAGAAGCCTCTGGTCGAGTGGGGTTCACCTGAGAGATGCCCCAGGCAGTCAGGTGAGAAACAAAGTATGACCCCCAAAAATTGACCAAAATAATAAACTACATGATGTAGTTCATGTCTTAAGCAAACTGCTCTCGTAATTCACTGGTGTTCTACTACGTAACTTTATGGTTCAAAAGGACAAACTGTATGACAGTTCTAAAATGGCACTTAACCATTTGTGCACTCAGAAGCAAACAGAGTATGTTAAAGGGCCTTTGAAATGGAACAACAACAGAATGGGATTCAATATAAAAACTTCTACAGGAAAAAATGTATACAAACGTACAGCAGATAAAGGCCTTATGCTCTACCTTGTCTGCTCAAGCATGCAAGCCCCGTGTCTAGTGGGACCTGCCTTGCCCTCCCCAAATCCCACTCTGCCCCTCAAGTTTCCCTCATTCTGTCTCATCCGCTCTTGGAATTATATTAACCATTTTCAGAGAGACCACCTCCTCTGGCAACTCGTTCCACTTACATAGAATTTGGAAACAAAGAAACAGAATTTGATGGCAGATAGGACCGCTGGCCCACCTAGTCTGCCCATTTCCCTACCTAATGGATAAGCTGCAGATCCTAGTTAACCAACAGCCTACTTCCTCCACTAGAATTGCCTTATGTCTGTCCCATACATTCTTGAATTCCCCACTGTTTCTGACTCCACAACCTCCTCAGGAAGGCTGTTCCATGCATCTACAACCCTCTCTGTGAAGAAATACTTCCTCACATTACCTCTGAGCCGTCCCCTTCTACAGTATCTTCACATTGTGCCCCTTGTTCTTGCACATCTCTTTTCTGAAAGATGCTACCCTCTTGGACTTTGATTCCTTTGAGGTACTTGAATGTTTCTATCATGTCCCTCTCTTCGAGGATATACATATTAAGCTCCTTTAATCTCTCTTCAGATATCTTCTGGTGCAGACCATGCACCATTTTAGTTGCCCTCCTGGACTGCCTCCATCATGTCTATGTCCTTGTGGAGATGGGGTCTCACCAACTGTCTGTACAGAGGGATAACAACTTCCTGTTTTCTGCTGGTGATGCTCTCCCTATGCATCCCAGTATCCCCAGCCCTCCCTACTGCCTTCTCACATTGCTTGCCCACCTTAAGGTCATCTGATACGACTACCCCCAGGTCCCTTTCCATTTTTGTTGTTGGTATCTCACTTTGTGTACTCTTCCCTGGGTTTTTCTTTCCCAGGTGCATTACTTGCACTTCTTTGCATTGAATCTAAACTGCCACACATTTGACCATTCCTCCAACTCTGCCAAGTCCCTTCTCATCCTTTCCACCCCACCTTCTGTATTGACCCTGTTGCAGATCTTCGAGTCATCTGCAAAGAGACATACTTTTCCTTCCAGTCCCTCTGCACCATCACTTAGACATTAAAGAGGACCAGTCCCAGTACTGAACCCTGCGGTACCCCACTAGTAACCCCTTCTTCAGAGTGAACTCACATTATATCCTCGTGTCCTGTTAGCCACCACTCTCTTTGGTTAGAAATTGACTCCTCAATTTGCTCTTGAATCTTCCTCCTTCCAGCTTTAGGCTATGTCCCCTACTGCACTTGTTCCTGCCAAGACTGAAGAGACCCTCAGTATGCATCCTGTTAATACCTTTAAGGTCTCTGCAGGTTTATCATAACTCGCCTCCTTCTGTCCTGAAGGGAGTACAGCGAGCCCATTAAACCTTCCTGTAGGTGTGCTGCTCTGCTGGCCCTGGATCACCAGTCTCTGACTGTCTCCCGTGTTAACAAGTTCTTCAGATAAGGGCAACATTACTGCACAACGTACTTTAGGTGTGCGCCTGAAACAGTAACCCCTACAGCAGCAGTATGACTCTGCCTTCCTGCAGGTAACCCCTGGCTATGCAGCAAGCAGCCGATCTGCTTTTTGTTGCTGCTATCCTGTAGTGTGCAGAGTGTGTTAGGTCTCTCACGATAACCCCAGGTCCTTTTCTTCCAAATTTGGTGACCTGACACCACATTTTGCAATACCCCACTTGTTACCGCCCAGCTTCTGAGAATCCCCTAACCACCACCACCTTTGGCTTCTGTCCTGCAACCAGTTTTTGACCCATCTAGCAAGCTTGGCCTCACCCCCAGGACTTCCAGCTTCCTGATCAGTCTACTACGAGGCAAAGGTCTTGCTGAAGTCCACATACAGTACATCAACCGCTTGGATCCTCTCCACCGCCCTGGTCACCCAGTTGAGACAGTCAATCAGGTTAGTCTGGCAGGATCTCCCTGCCACAAACCCAAGCTGCCTCTCACCTTGTGGCCCATTTTCCTTAAGAAAACACAGCAGTCTTTCATTCAGTAGAGTCTCCATTAGTTTCCCAGTGTTGAGGTCAGACCGCCTGGCCTGCAATTTTCTGGTTCATCTCACAGACTACTTTAACAGACGGGCACATGTGCAGTTCTCCAGTCCCGAGGCAGACTCAGGGACTCCAGAGAGGTCTTAAAACTGGTCTGCAAGTCCCTTCAAGACCACCGCGTGCACTTTGTCTGGCCAGGGGGATCTGTCCACCTTCAGGCCCCTATTCACCCTGTCCACATCCACTGCACCACCAGTGGCTCCACCCCCTTCCATCACCACCCATGCTGCACTGGGCACTGGTCCTATCCTGCCTAGTGAAGATGGAGCAGAAGTACTTGTTAAGCACCTCAGCTTTCTTCACTTCCTTCTGCTCCCCCACCAATAGTCATCTTTAATATCCCCTTTCTCCCTTATATTTGTGGGTTCAATGCAGTTCTCTTTTAATCCATGGGAACGGACATCGCAGAATATGCAGAAAACAGTGGAAAAGAAGATTACAACCAACAAAAGGAGCAACTCTATACTCCGTAGCACAAGGAAAACAATCTTAGATGACATAACCCGACCACCTGACAGATAATCCCTGATTAGGGGTTTCAGTTGAACAGTGAGAGAGAATGTGTGTGTGTCTGTGTGTTATCAGTCAGGTGGTGGTGTAATTTCATTCAAGAGTGTTTTCCTTCAAAAAAAAAAAAAAAAAAATTTAAATATAGGCATCAAAATCCTCCAAAAACATGTCAGCTGGAGGTCAGTGACTGCAGGAACCAGGAGTGTTCGCCAATGGGAGGCGCTCAGGTGCAACCAGTGGAGTGGGTGACTGAAAAGTGCAGTCAGGCACGCAGTTTTAACCTTGACTGTGCCAGAGAAACGCTTGTCCTTCTGAGGATCATAGTTCTTCAAGTTGATCTGCAGCTCCACCGCCTCCAGGAATCTGAGAACAGAAAAGGACAAAAGTTAGCAATTCTTAGTTCGGACACAACGGTATTTACACTGGTCAAGAGCGATCCATGGACATCTCCTTAGAGTGAGAAGCTTTGTTTGTGATTCACGCACCTAAGCATGCAGAAGATGTGTGTACAGATACCCAAGTGTCCGTAATTAAATCATGCTAAACTTAAAACGCAAAACAAAAATCCCCACCCCATGAAAAAGTGGAATTATCCAATTTTGCATTCCTTTTTTTTTTTTTTTTTTGTGTACACGGTTACTTCCCCTGTTCACCGCAGTAATAGCCTATCTCCCGACCCATCATTCCCATCTGTTTTACCCACCACCTGTAAGCCTGGATTTACCCTCAGAGAAGGATTTGCAGAAAGTCATGCGCTGTCGGGCCTCACTGAACAATACAGTTCTGGAGGTGGTGGACAGATGGTCTGGTCGGGGACACAGCGATTTTTCATTTAGAGCACTTGCATGTTTTTTTCCCCTCATTCAGCCCTGCCCGCAGGATGCAGGGCTCAAAGGCACAGGCCGCATGCATACGCAGTGTCGAAGTGCATGGGAGCTAGTCAGTGGCCTCACGCCCACTGACAGCTGCACCGCCACCTCTGGTCAACCTGGTGGCGGTAGTGCAGCAGAGTTTACAGCCCTCCCTCCCAAGAGGGAAACATCCTCTGGAACACTCCACCCCTAGTTAGTCCCCCCCCATGTTCCAGGCTCGCTTTCGAAAAATGGGTTGCCAGCGCTACATGAGGCAACTTGCCACTGTGCCAACAGGTTAAGAGGGCTGTCACGTTCAAGAAATCTTGGCACAGACTGACCAAGTACTTCACTTACTGAAACAGAGCTCAGTGCTAAAAAGTACTAGTTAAAGGGTGATGAAAATACCACCAAAAAGCATGGCAGGGGTTTTGGCAGAATTATTTCTTTGAAGGCTCTTCAGAGATAAGGCCAATTTCTACCCAACAGATTATGTGGGCATTTGTGTTTTTAAACTTTTATTTTTATTCATTTTTCAATTGTGTAATACACACAATACAAAATTAATCGAGTAATAGCAATCTCAGAGATTACAATTTTAGTAATTCAAAGACAGGATTTATGTGTATACTGTAGTGACCCCATATGTGGGGTCTCCATTGCCATATTTAAACAAATACCAGATATGTCTAGAAAAGACCGCTGCAAATAGACTCATGGACATATTCAAAATCTTTAACCAATACTTTCCTGGGTGTATCAACACCTTATAACCACCTAGTGTTTGTGTGTCCATGTAAACCTAAACTGTAGTTTTATATATGCTTGACTACATTAGAACAGAGATAGCTCTTATTTAGTCCTCATACAACATTTTATATTTCAGAACCAGCATTAGTTCTTAATGTAGTTTAAACAAAGGCTATTATTTAATATTTAACTTACAATTATGATTTATGAGAGGCTCTATTCTCATATCTAATAAAAAACTATAATCCTCCATGGCCTAATATGCCAATGTAGCCTCTCAATAGTGACTCTAAGTGACTGAGTATCAAACAAACTGTTTTTAAACTCAAACAGGTAATAATATGTACTCAGATGAAATGCAAGACATTATAAGGGCTATCAAGCTTCCCAATCCATAAACTATTTAAGCACAAGTACTTTAGCATCAGCAGTGTCCATTTAACCCTCAGGTTTAAGCTGCCGTGAGAAAATTCAGGGTTTTCAGTCCTCCTCACTTTCATCTTCCTGAGACCTAGTGCTGCATGAAATCTTGTTTAATTATCTCTAGTCTCTTGCCCGCTTCTGTCGGATCTGTAAAATTAAGTCTTACCAGCATAGTAAAGTCTCAGACGGGCTGGTAGTTGTAAGGAGTGATTAATCCCCAGTGCTCTAAGTCCTGCACGAACTGCATCAAGCTCTTACGCCTCTGCCTCGGTGGCGTAGCTTAAATCTGGGAAAAGGTATATCCGCTTCTCCAGCTTCAAGTTTCAAAGGGCCCATGATTTTGCTGCCTCCAAAACAGTGTCCTGTGATATGAGCACCTGCCGGATAATCATGATAGTTCGAGGTGTTTCAACGGCTGGTTTCTCCGTGGGTTCAAACGGTATGCTTTAATAAGCTGGCCCCTGTAGGTCCAAGTTCAGTCGATTCATTAATAAGTCTGTTACAAATTCCTGGAGTACTTTACCCTCTTGAGCCTCTGGAACCCCAATAATCTCAAGTTACTGGCCCGCATGTTGTTTTCCAGCATTTCAAGCCGGAGTCACGTGGTCTTGTTTTCGCCAAAATCCCCGCCACTGCTGCCGCCAAAGTATTCGCTGAATCCACTGCCGACTTAGGCATCTGCAGCCACCACATTCATCCGGGATTCCATTATGGTAAATCTGGTACCTAAGTCGCCCACTTTCTTGTCCAGATCTCGGATTGCTTGCAAAACTGTGGCGATGGATGGAACTGTGGCGTTAGATGCCTCAGCCGATAGGCCGTTGCCATGTGTCTCCGTGCGAATGAGACTTACTCGGTCTTGCTGTGTCGCATGAAGTAGTTTTTCCCATTCTAGGCTGCAAAATTGTTTCAGTCTTGTTAGAGGTCTCTATTTCTCTCTTTATTTTAGAGGGAACACGGTTTTCGGTTTTAAATCGCTTTTTGATTCTATATTGATAGAGCTCCTGTTCAATGAGTCTGCCCTGTTTGGTTGCTGGCCACGCCCGGCATTTGTGTTTTGAATGTTCCAAAACCTTGAGGTGTTCTGCTTTGAGGACTGAAAGGCTGGCCAAGCAGTAATTGTTTCACTGAGGAGATAAACTTGTATCAGCTATTTGTGTTACTGGTTTACCTGGGGTACTCCTAACTGCAAGACAGCGTCCTCAGTGCGATGAGGGGCAGCTTCTGTCAGTTATTCAGGTTACTGATTTACCTGGGGTACTCCTAACTGCAAGACAGTCTCCCTCAGTGTATACGAGGGCAGCTTCTACCAAGTTTAACAGCTGGGAGGAACTGAATCAGAGGCAGGGGTCAAAGTTGTTTTGCAGCCACGAGTCAGCAGGGCTAGTGACTAGGAAAATCTACTAGCCCCACAGACTTTTCCAGTGGCCAACTGGTGTACTTACTGAAATATTACCTTCTCCAGTATAAGCCCACAGGTCTAGTTAAAGGAAAACCTTACTAGCCCAATACAAAATCTACCAGCATTTGACTAGTGGGTCGGTGCCAAATTCGACCCCGAGAGGAGGTCAAGTGACCTGCTCAAGGTCACAGCAAGCCAGTTGGCAGAAGGATTCATCCCATGATCCGATGCATCATACTTCCGTGTCCTAAACACTAGACCATCACTGCTAGAATCTCACTGGTCTAAATACATAACCTGACCAGTGATTCATCTCTGGTACACGCACAATTACTTACTAACCTGCCCTAATCTATCTAGCAATAGCTGAACAAATAAAACCTTTCCACCAAAATTAAACATTTCCACTTTTTTGTTTAAACATTTATTTACTTAAATATTTATTCTGCATGCTTTATTTTTGCCTCTCCATCGAACGAGCTCCCATTGGCTCACCTCTCTACCCCACTGCTGTCATCCACCTTCGCCTGGGCCATCCTCCATCCAGTGTTCCTCCTGGCTTAGCTCTCGGTCCTCCCTTCCTCAGAGATCCCAGAACTTGACTGGGGAGGACCCCGATTCAGCTGCGTGGCAGGACGGGCAAGGAGAGCTAAATCCTGTGTGCTTCGGGCTTTCCAGTTTCCTCCCCACCCACAGGACATCGTGCATGTGTGCGTGAGATGCACAGACATACCTGCCAAAGCTGACGCCCCTCCAGCCCGACGGTGTCAGTTACTCATCCCCAGTGGTCACCAGGGAGAGGGGCGATAGAGCAGTGCAGCCGCACACCCTCTAGTCACCCACCCCTAGCTCCACCAACGACCCAGGTCCGTCCTGAACTTGTTGCCAGCATCGAGGTGGCATTGCCACCACTGCTGCGCTGGGAGGGCTGGCCACAACCTTTTCCACCTTTAAACACAAAATAACTCACAACAGGCATTGGTTTCTTCTAAATAAATGCACTTCCTAGGATCATTCAAAGGCACTATGCCTTTATTAACCAAAGTCACATTTTCTACATAGAAACAATGAAACTACAAGAAAACCATA
Source organism: Neoceratodus forsteri (assembly GCA_016271365.2). Taxonomy (NCBI): domain Eukaryota; kingdom Metazoa; phylum Chordata; order Ceratodontiformes; family Ceratodontidae; genus Neoceratodus; species Neoceratodus forsteri. The sequence goes on along the minus strand of JADMNL010000029.1, from coordinate 24,375,680 downwards.
TCCCCATTAAGAAAAATATGTTTTCCATTTTATAAGCACAGTAACCCACTCCAGGGTTTGGGCTTTTGAGAAATGATGCACTTCCCAGGTGTGATTAAAGCCACGAGTCGCTGGCCCTGTACCAACTAATTCACCAAGGGCATGCATTAATTCTCTAGAAATCCATGCCCTTGCATTGAGTTTTTATTACATATAGAAGCATAGATCACAGGAAAGGACTCACTTTCAAACTGCAACTCTTTCAGGTCTATATAGCTCTGGAATTAACCAGCCAATAAGAGCAAACTGATCAGTTTCTGGTGTTAGTGAAACTGAGCTCGAAAAGGGTTCTCGGCGTCTACACTAGCATGACATTTTCACACATTCTGTAGCTCCCAGGGCTGCAGCCAAGGAGGTCATCAGCTCAGCTCCTGAGTCTTGTGGAAGTCAAAAGGACTCTGGGATAATCCAGTGCCAGCCTGCCCTGTTCTACAGCACAAAACTCTGGGAGCTGCAGAACAAAGGTGACGAAGATAGCCCACTAGGTGTATTTGAGGGCTCAGTAACTGAGTAAGTGAATGATTAAATGTCGACACAGTTCCAAAGCAGAACAGTTCAAAATCTGCACCCACTTGTCCCTTCCTTTAACTACGATTTAACACCCAGATCGAAACAACTGAACAAGTAACTGCTCTTAGCCAGTAAAGGCAGTTAATCAATAATACTGACAAGATTCATAACTCATCAAAAAAAAAAATCAGGACACGGACTTCGTGATGTCAGTGACCGACATGGCGGTCTGAATTTTCCGCTCTGTTACCCACCGATCATTATCAGTGTTAATCGCCGCAAAATGATGGCATCTCCTGCTAGCAACGAGAAATAAATCGGGAAGCCCCACCTAACCCTGCTCAAAACTTAAAGACCTGTTACAAGAGGAAGACACTGAAATCGCTGAGGAGGCTGAGACCGCAAAGAGCTACAGCAGGCCGAGCAGCATGGAGGCCCCAGTGAAGACGATCTGACAGAGACCAAATCAAACAAACGCCTTGCATGGTCTCAAAATTGACCGAACTCCGAGCCACGAGCAGATTGCAGCAGAACAGACCACAAAACGGACCAAATGGAGCTATGCCTTACAGCAGTGTCAGAGCAGCAGACAGACAGGACAGGCTGTTACTGTACCGGGCGCGAGACCGAGAGCTTACGCATAAGCTCGATGACCTTGAAGGCAGAAGTCGACAGAATATCAGAATCCACGCTGTCCCCGAGGGTCTAGAGGAAGGCGCCACAAACACTACCAAATTTATACAAAAGCTCCTCAAGAAAGCTATCGACCTTCCCGGGACTTAGATTTAAGTCTTAATCGCGCCATAGATCTTTGGCATCGAGGCCTAGCAATCCAGAGGCCAAGCCCAGGTCTCTTTGTTGTTCGCTTACCCTGTACAGTAGCAAGGAAGAGGTGCTATGGAGAGCCTGGAGACAAAGTCCACTGGAATTTGAGGACCACAAAATAGCTTGATCGATAACCCATCACACTTGAGGTTCAGGAGGCCAGAAAGGCAATTTGGCCGATTGTAAAGCAGTTGAGAGCAAGAAATATCAAGTCCCAAGTCCTACATCCAGCAAGGCTAAAGATCGCAACAGAACAAGGTACCAGAATTTTTCAAAGATCTCCTGTCGGCTGCCCCTTACCTAGAGGAACTGGGGATCACTACACCCTCAACAAAGGAGAAGCTTGAGCGAGACCTTCTGGCATCAGCATGGTCTGTGGCCCAGAAGGGCATAGCTAAATGGCTTCCTCGTGCGGCTCCCACAGACCTCCTCCGCAGATATTGGTGCTGTGCTTCAGAAACTTGGGGATCCTGCCTTGATCAATAAAATGCCCTCACCTGAAGCTGGCTTCAAAGAATGGTGAAGTAGACGATCACCCCTCAGTGCGATCCTCAGATACGTGAGGCAACTCCTCAGTGAAGTCTGCTCTATAAACTGTCGGAGAAGGAGCTGCTTTCTCCCGAGGGTTCTGGCTAGATGGACCCTCCGATTTAACTGAATTTAATCTCTCAACACCCATGTAGTTCTTGGTTTCTCCCTTGGTCTCGAGTAGCATGGGGTCACAGTGAGCACTCTAAACACCCAGCTGCAGCGTAGCTGTATACTAACAAAACTGACTGCCCTTCCCACGCTTTTTGTTCCTACCGGTCCCATTGCAATAACTGTGGCCTTGTTGCCTTGACACCCCCCCAAAATCGCCTTTTCACAAAACCTGGTTATGATGTGGATCTAATCCAGAATAAGAATCTGATTCACTGCTTTATATGGATTTAATATGTAGACTGGGGGTGGGGGAGGCGAGATGCCTGTGTATGAACATGGCTGCGTGCTCCCATTCTCCGCTGCAATGGCCTTGGTTCTATGGATTTGTCCTCCTTGCTCCTTCCCTCAGATGTGCTTTGATCTGCCCACTGCTCCATTTAGCTATGTTCCTGAGGGGAGTCATTGAGGGATAATAACCCAGAACCGATCTGCCCACTTTGTTGTAATGGAGGGTGGCAGTAGTTATGGTCTCTCATGGTTGAAAGTGAGGAAAAGGCATCCTAATTGAGCATGCAGATGGTCGACTGCCCCCTACTCACCACAACATTTGTGGTCCGAGTGATTTACACTTGTTTATTCTCTTCCCAAAAATTTAGGTTGGAGCTGTAAAATGGTAACCTTGCCACACACATAATCATGAGGCTCTACCTGCTGTCGATCACTCTGGGGTTACCGGTCCGGCAGCAGTCAGAGGGCTGGGAGGACACCTTAGATTATCCAAGGAGGCGGGTAAAAGCACTTCCCCTTAGGGGTTAACAGGGCGTGGATGGGAGAGACATCCTGCCTGGTCTTTCCACCCCCATTGTCCTTATAGAAGGTGGGAGGGGGTGTTGGGACTGTCGCCTACTTGGCGGCCATTCAGGTGTATCACGGTTGCGCAGGGTCGACGGGGTTCAATCTGGCCCCCTTCTGAGCCCCAGCCCATTGTAGGATGGCTTCCTACCAGATGCCGTAGGATATGTGTGTGTGTGTGGGGGTAATGGGGAGGAACAGTCCTTGACTCCTGAACCACCTGTCACCTCAGGGATACTGATTAGAAACAATTGAACTAGACAGTTGCACCAAGCATGGAGGTTTGGGACAGGGACCATGACTCTGAGACCTCCTTGGCCTTTAAACACCCGGTATGTGATGGTTCGAGATTGTTGCCCCATCGAGATCCTTGGCAACTGCTGGGGAGTGGGGGTCTCTCGCTAGGGCGACTCCCCAGATTCATACCACGGAATTAAGATCGGGGTGAGATGGGGAGGTGGATGGGTGGACACGTCAAGGAAAGGGATAACAGGAATGCTGAAAGCAAGCTGTCTAAGGCACTGATACTGGCGGGCCATCAAGAGACATTGTGCTCTATTTAGTACTTTTGTTTTTGAGAGATTGGGGGCGTGAAATTCTTGGGATTCGGGTATCCATGCGGTTCCACACTGAAAACTGGAGGAGGGGGCATTTTCCTGGATATTCCGGGACCTTAGCTAACACACATTGCACTACTGGGTGCCCTGCTCTGTTCTATTCATACACCCTTCTGCTGACTAACATCGGTCAGCTTTCCCATGGAAGTCTAATCATAGACTACGGAACAACCAGACCAAGAGGAGTCCCGGCTGAGGTTGACCAACAATTAATTCGCTCATGGCTCGAAACTGGAAGAGGCCTGAGCAACTGTCTGGTTGTATAATAGTTAAATGAGTGTTATCTTTAGTTTAGTTAGAGTTTATCTTAAAAAGTTAGATGTTTTGCAGATTTACTACTGGTTCAAATTGTTATTGCCTAGAGAGTCCTTGTCTCAGAGATGGATAATTAACCTCAGTTGGTTGGACCATGGCTAATCACACCACGAAGTTTATGTCTCTCAATGTGAACGGATCGTCCAGACCAATCAAGAGGAAAAGGATTCAGCAATTTGTTGTGTCCCAGTGGTGCCTTCCTGCAGAAGACCCACCTCTCCCTTGGAGGCTCAAAACTTAAATCAAAATCCTTTCCCTGGTATATCATTCTTCCTTCCGCAGATAGAAAAAAGGTGGTGATTCTTTTATCGTTGCCTTCACTTCCAACAACAGGAGGTGATAGAGGACTCCTAAGCAAGGTACCTGATAGTGGTTGGACCCATACAGGACATTCAAGTAACCATGGCCAATATTTATATTCCGCCTGGGTCACCGCTAGAGTGTATTCAAATATCCTCGCACTGGTGGCTGAAAAGGCCAAAGGCATTTTAATAATGGGCGGAGACCGAATATAGTCCTGAATAGGGCCCTTGACTCAACCTCTCAGATTCCAAAGCTGGATGCAGCCAAGGCCCAATCTATAAAACTCAGTTGGAACAATTGGGTCTGACCGACACCTGGAGAGAAAGGTACCCTAGAGCGAGGAAGTTCACCTGCTTCTCACCTAGGTTTAAGTTTTTTCCCGGCTGGACATGTTCTTTACATTTTCAAGTGAGGTAAGTGGATTCTCTCCATATGGGTGGGCTCGACTATTCTTTCTGACCATAGTCCAGTCTATCTGGAGGTGGAGCTGGACTGCCCAAACGCATTCCACACACTGGAGGCTAAACACCTTTCTCCTCCAAGGCAAAGGAATCCTAGAGGAACTCAAGGAGTACCTGAAAACAACTTTAGAAGAAAATAATAGACAAGAGACTACCCCACAAATTATTTCGGACACAATTAAAGCCTCACTAAGAGGTAAACTCATATCAATAGCATCCCAAAAAACAGGAAATGAGGCAAAACAGCAGAAGTTAATGGCTCAGATTAAAGAACTGGAAGATGCCCAAAATTAAGTAGGACGATTCTCGTATAGAGAACTGTTAACATGCAGGAATCTATTACAAAATATCCAAAAAGCGGAAGTAGAAAAGCTTTTACTTAAACAAAATATTACGAGGGAGGTCCTCGTGGCACCAAACTTCGCCTATAGACTACGCCGATCTGTGGCTAAAGCCACAATAACTAAAATAACATCTTTCGATCAGGTCATTTGGTCAGACAGACCACGCAGACAGCAAAGGCATTTGTTGATTATTACTCAAAATTGTATAGTTTAGAAGAGAAACCTCCAAACAAGACAAACGAAATTATCTGGGCACTATCCCACTCCTCCGCTCCCACTGGAATACTGCTAGGATGCTGACTAGACCAATCACCCAAGAAGAAGTAATCTATAATTAAAGACTTAAGCCGCCTAAATGCCCGGCCCCGGGGGTTTGGGGCAGAATTTTATAAAACATTGGCCCTAGAAACTACTCCCTTACTCCTCAAAGTCTTTTCAAGCTGCTTTGACTAAGGGAGGCCCTCCCCTTCCTGGCAATATGGAACTATAACAATTCTGCACAAGAAAGGTAAAGACCTCAAGGTGTGAATCCTATCACCCCATCTCCCTACTTAATCAAGATTATAAGACCTTTACTCCATAATAGCCTCAAGGCTGAACCCCATCCTACCAGAGTTAATTCAGTCAGACCAATCCGCTTTGTTATGGGACGCCAAGCTCCTGACTGAGTGCTCTGCTCTAAACATGACAGATTAGATTCAACGCCCACATTCCAGCATGTTTAAGCCTAGATGACTTAAAAGGCCTTTGACAGGGTTTCTGGGATTTCCGTTCATGGTGCTTGAACATAGGGGCTTCCCTGAATCCTTTATAAGCACTATAAGATCCCTGTACACGGGCCCTCAGGCATATATTAGGGTAAACGGGGACTGTCAAACAGATGTCAACCGAGCAGAGGCACCCGGCAGGGGTGCCCTTTCCCTCTTCTTTTGCCCTATATATCGAACCCTGGCAGAGGCCTGGAGGATGGCAAGGACACAACAGGGATCGAGGTGGGTGGTACACAGAAAAATTCTGCTGTACGCAGACGATGTACTGTTGAGCCTCTCCTAACCGATAAATCTATAGTACAGGTCTGGCCCATCTTGAGGAGTTTGGGAAACATTCGGCTACTCTTTAAATAAAACAAAGACGGAAGCCCTTAGTTTTCTACAACCCTTCTGAGGACGTCCATGCCTCCTACCCTTAAACTGGTCTGCTGACAGGATGAGATACCTACGGGTTCGCATTACTAAACAGATATCTAGATTATTTACTGCAACCACACCCCTTAACGGCCTCCCTCAGGAAAGACATGGAAAGAAGGTCCCTGTCCAATATGCCTAGGTATTCTAGAATCCAAGCTATAACAAAGAATGTATTACTTAAATTTATACCTGTTCCAATGTATACCGTTACATACACAAATCACATTTCCAGCTCTGGCATAAAATGATTTCCAAATTTGTCTGGGCCAACAAGAGACCTAGAATAAATCTTAGGATACTGCAGACTCATAGGGAAGACGGGGCAGATCCTCCCGACTTGGAGGATTACTTTCTTGTGGTACAACTGAAGAATGCACTACAATGGAGCAGTCCTGCCCGCCTCTGGTTGGAGGGGAATGGGGCAGATTACCTCATAGACTGGGTGGTTACCCCACCCCGGACCCGTAATCATCCGATGCCCAGGCTCAGTTCAGTAGGGAGACCTCTGTGCAGTCCATAGATTGTGGAAAAAATATAAACTGCTACTTCTGTTATGGCCACTAAAAAGATTGGCCTGGGCTGAGGACTCTCCAATCGACTAGATCATGCATACAAACAGTGGAGTAGGCTGGGACTGGAATACTTTGGGCAGTTTATTCAAGGGAGTCTGATCCAGGACTTTAATTCACTTGAGAACAGGTTTAACCTTAAAAACTCGGATCACTTTAGGTTCCTTCAAGTAAAACACATATCATCTCTCCAGAGGAGAGAGGCGGACCCTGATAGGGCTATACCCCTTCTTGCAGCCTTTCAACAGATAAATCAACCTCAGACCAAAAGGGTCTGATCTCCCTCCCTTTACAAGGCTCTTAGACCCATAAGGACAGACCCTCTCCAGGATCAAAAACAAGTGGCAGGAGGAAATGGGTCCCGACTCTACACCTCCCAATTGGAAATCTGTCTTTAGTATTGCTGGGAGGGCAACCAGATCCCTCTTTGGCAAGAATTTGCCTGGAAGGTGCAGGTCCGCTTTTCTTTCACCTGTAACATTAAATAAAAGAAACCCAAACTATTCAGCTAGTTGCTGGAGGGTATGTGGAAGAGGAAGTGAGTACCTCCATATTTTCTGGACGTGCCTAAATGTTGTGGATTCTGGTCAGATACCAGATCAGCTATAAGAAAAATTCTTACATTAACTCAGCCTTTGGGGTGCGAGAAATGATCTTGGGAATCCCACCACTGGACATTAGGGGCCTGATTCACTGTACTTATGGGCAATCTTAATTACAGCTGCCCACAAGGCCCATAACCAGGACTTGGCTCAGTCACACACCGCCCAAAAAACAGGATTGGATTTCGATAGTAAGGAGCATTGCTGAACTAGAGAAGCTCACCTTTAAAATAAACAATAAGATTACACTCTATGTCCAAAGATGGTAGGTGGGTAATTTGGCAACAATCAGAGGGCTAAACTGGACCCGGTAATGGGTTTGGGTAATCCTCCTGCTCCTGGGTGAGGACGATCCGTAATAAGTAATTAATAAATAATAAACAATAAACTAAAATCTTATATTCTTAAATATCCAACTGATGTGGCAGATATGTCAAAGACTGATGGTTTCATCCTTGAGCTGTCTATTCCTATGTGAAAAATTATCTCCTTGTGGTGAAGGACTTTACATAGTGTGCATATTCATATTGTACATGTGTTTGTAATGTTGACTGAGAATTACACTGCAAGGCTCAATAAAACTAAAGTTTAAAAAAAAATAATAAAATCAGGACACGATGAAACCTTCAATTATCCAGGTCCAAGTGCATCGCTGCAGCATTTTTTCTACAACTGATAGTAATATGGACATTTTAAACGCATGTGCACAGCAAAAACTATAGTATGTATTCCTGCCTGTAGCAGTCCTGGATGGTGACAAGATAGAATTTCAAAGATGGTAGAGACCCATAAAGTCTTACTTGCGCTGCTTTGTCTGGGATCCCTGGAGGACCTCCTTCACAGCTTCATACAGGGTATCACGGAGACTTTGCTACTGCAGATTTAAGGAGAGAAACATGTTAGCAGTGGCAGGAGGGAAAACCAAATGACTTGCTCAGTGTCACAAAGTGAAACAGGGTGAAGCAACTTTCACCTCAAAGCTAGGCAGAACAGAATAAAATGTGTTGTATGTTCACTATTTGTATACATTAAGCAGAAAATACCGTTAAAACATTCAGCTTTCATTGGTCCGTGGTGCAGCGGTTCTGATGAGCTGGACCCCTTACTTCCACCCAAGCCGCAACCCAGGTTCCGGAACAGAGCAGGGTAGCTTGGGAGCAGGCTGGGAACTCCAGGTCCCACCACTCGCCCGACATCCAGCGGAGACAGGTGGCAGTATCAGCAGGAACAGTAGACGGGCAGGAGGTGTGACGGCACAACCCACATGCAAGCTCATGCGAGATGCGCCACACTCCAATCTGGGAAGGGTGGGGGTACAAAAACAAAGGAAAATGCTTGGCATCCTCAAGAGGCTCCACCCACCCAACATGGCAAGGCACCCGCCAATATATGGCCTCTGGGGAAGTGATGGTAAACAAGTCCATGGAGGGGTCAATGACGGGTGGGTGGGGAGCTGCTACCACCAGGGACGACCAGAGAAAAACAGAAATAATCATTAAAAACATCATCTGTTGTACATTCCTAGGTATAATGGCTTGTAGAAAATGCACCGTGATTCTGAGTGTGTATATGTGTGTGTATACACACACACACATAAATGTATACATAAATAGACACACACGTATATACACACACACTTATTTAACTGGGCAAGAGCTAGGATTACTGTTAGTCGTACCTACTTATCTGATGCACTTTATGAATGTCCTTCTGTCAGTTATATCTGTCTAACATACTAAATGCCAGCAGAATAAGCCTAACGGTCTTCGTGTCTGCTCATTTGGTCAGCCCCACCCTGGTTGCTGACCTTGCTGCCCCTCGCCTTCTCTGGCTTCTCCTTCCCAGTTCCGGATATTCTCGCTGCATTGGATTTTGCTTCCAAAACCCTTCCCTGAACCACTCCTCTTGAACCCCTCCACTGTCTCTGCCTCTACCAGCCCCCTAGGCAGCGCATTCCATGGCTCCACCACCCTCTCAGTGAAGTAGCACCTCCTCCTTTCTCCCTTGAATCTTCCCCGTCCAGCTTCCACCCATGCCTCTAGTGGCCCCTCCTCCTTCCTTCAAGCACCCTGACTGTTCCTCCCTATTTACCCTCTTCATGTACCTGAAGACCCCTATCATGTCCCCCCGTCCCTTCTCTTCCAATGTGTACATATTTAGCTCGAGCCTTCCTCATAGGTCCTGTCCCCAAGCCCCAAATCATTTTGCTGCTCTCCTCTGGACCCTCTCCAGGAGGTTAATGTCCCTCTTTAAGTGTGGCCTCCAAAACTGCACGCAGTACTCAAGGTGCGGCCTCACCAAGTAGTTATACAGAGGGAGTATCACTTCCCTCCTTCTGGAGGTGATCCCCTAGCAATGCATCCCAGCATCCTGTTGGCCTTGGCTGCTGCCCTCCTACAAGTCTCAGAGTTGTTCATCTTGACATCCACCACCACCCCCAGGTCCCTCTCAGCCATCGAGACTTGTAGCATCCCCCGGATGCACACTTGGCCCGGGTTTCTGGCTCCCAGGTGGAGTACCTTGCATTTCCCTGCATTGAACCTCAGCTTCCACTTTCTAGACCATCTTCCAGAGCCTCCAGGTCCCCTGTAGGGTCACCTCCTCTCCTCCCCATCCACCACCGCCCCAGTTTCGAGTCATCCGCAAAGAGACTCCTCTCACTCCTGATTCCTGTCCTTATGTCAGAGACGAGGCGTTGAACAGAAGGGCCCAAGGACTGATCCTGTGGGACCCCACTAATGACCCTCCTTGGGGATGAGACTATCCCACCAACCACGACCCTCTGGGTCCGGGTCCTGAGCCAATTGCCTATCCATCTGATCATCTGGTTCCCACCCCATTTCTCCCAGCTTATCCAACAGGCCCACGGAGGAACAGAGTCAAATGCCTTGCTTAAATCTAGAAAGAGGACATCCACTGGTCTACCCAGGTCCAAGGCACTCGCCACCCAGTCATAGAACTCTACCAGGTTTGTCTGACACGATTTCCGGATGAATCCATGCTGTCTATCGTCCAGGCACCCTGACTTATCCAGGTCCCCCAGCCTCTCCTTCACAATGCCCTCCATCACCTTGCCCACCACCGATGTCAGGCTGACAGGCCTGTAGTTCCCTGCCACCTCCTTGATCTCCCTTGTGGATAGGGCACTATATGCGCCACCTTCCAGTCCTGGGGCAGCCACCCTGTCTACTGTACTGGTTTCTCTCTGCTACCTAGATCCATGCATTGTTTTGAATGTGAGTATCTTTGTTGTATATTGTAACTAGATACCTAGTTACATGTTAAATTATCACTACTACTGCATGCAAGTGTGTTTCACGACTGTTGATATTTACTGTACTCTCCCAGGTCATGCCTGTAGATAGGCATTATAAAAATTCTCAGGTCGTCAGGCAGGGGTCTCTTAACAGAATGGGCACATTACTTTTCAAGGTTATTAATAACCTCCTCCAGAGGTCTGTCCAGACTATTTTCCCATAGTATGAATGCACAAGGCATGAGATCACAAAGCAAATTTGTCTTTAGACTACATTTTAAAAAATATACATCTCTGGACAGAAATGTTGACAATACATGGCCCTGTTTTTTTTAATAATACAATTCCAAACACCAGTTCCAATTGCTCTATTGCCACCATTAAAAACAGACCAAGACCATGGCTGGATACTGTAAATGACAGTTCTTGTAACTCAAATTTCCTGGGGTTGAAACTGCATCAGGCCAGCACAGGTTTTAAAGCAGCAGTGCAACAAAAGTTGTAATTTTTTTCATCAGTGATTTTAACTTAGTAACATGCTGCTTGACGTCCATTTTTAGTTACTCTAAAGGGTTTCCTTCAGTTATTATGTTGTAATTAATTTGTACTGTAGGTTTATCATCATGACTTGCTGGCCAGTACATTAATTTGCATAAGTTACAGTTGTTACTGAAATAATAAAAGAACCAAGGAATTCAAGTGGCATATTATTAAACTAAAATCACAGGAGACCCCAACATTACAACTTATCCTTGCACTGCTGCTTTAACCAACTGGCTACTGGACGTGGTATCATTTCAATAACTGTGTACTATTCAACAATGAAAACAGAGAACCACTGAGCTATGGCTTTCAATGATGACCTAACAAGCACAAAGGACACTTCAAATGAGAAATATGTAGATATTGCTACTGGGCCAGTGAATTTTCCCCAGTCATTAACCCTACTGGCCAGTGGCTGCAAATCTCCATTTTCTAAGCTATGGGGAAGACCTGTTGAAATAAAACTTTCAAAGCACCCTTCAAGGCTTCCACTAAGCAAATGATGGGATGGGCAGGGATTCCTAAACCTAACTAAACCTCCTTTTTCTATCCATTATATTAACTCAATTTCTTTCTTCCGAATCACCTATTATATTCACTTAAAAACTAGTTTAGACCATATAACTTATATTTTAGGACTGCTATACCCTTTGTCCTTTTTTTTCCTACAGGCTAAATGGTTCTATTGTTACTTGTATATATGTAAATTGTTGTATATAATCATTTCATGCCATTGTATTGCTATTTATTCTATTCTTGTCTATGTAATAATACTTGTATCCTCATTTGTATGACCACTCAGGTCCATCTTGTAAATGAGCTTTGCTCAATGATGTTCGCCTGAATAAATAAAGATTTTGATTGATTGATTGATTCCAGAGACCGGCGAGGGGGCGCCAAAAGGCTCACTTTGCCCCAGCAGAGAGGGCTGACAGAGCGTGGAGGGAACTCTAAACCCCATGGCTACTTGTCATAACTGTCATCTAAACCTTCAAATATTGATCTGTGGGCTGGGAACCACATTAGCTAATATGACCACTCAAAATATATTTCATGTTCAAAACAGTGAGAATGCTTACTAAACCACCATCTGGCTTGTCTCAGCCGATTTACTGATAGCTTGAGATTATATTTTATTATATAAGGATAATATCTCTAGGACAATCTATGGCTATCGCCATTTCCTTGTAACATGGCTGATGCAGCTATAATGACATCATTTTAGCTCGAATGCAATTTACGAGAGGATCTATGCCATAACCCAGGCCTTGTAATCTTGACCCAGTCCTGCCCGGCTACACATTGTAGCAGAGACGGCTTCTATTAACTCGCACACCACGGACATTTCATCTGCCACAAATAACACAACGGATTTGGTTCTCCACTCATCGTGGCCATTAAGGTGGATTCTGCCTAAGAGTGGACGCGATGGTAACAGATACAGTGTTAGCCGACTCCTCACCTCATCTTGCCTTGTTAACTCGCTCTCAACCGGAAGAGAAAAGACCGTGTGCAGCCACTTCCGCGCTAAGTACCACCCAACTCTCGCGAGAACGAGGTAGTCGACGGAAACGGGAAAGTAGCACCGTCTAGGTGCCGACGCCATGTTTGTTGTGGCTAACTGGTGCTTCATAGCCCTGGTTTAATGGCTACTAATGAATGACAGGTTGCTTTTCTGGTGATACCAGAGCACTCTGGCCTCCAGTGCGCATTTCCCCGACTGCAGGTACAGTATGACGGTACGAAGCACACGGAAAAAATTGCTGTGCTCGGAAAGGGTTGGTCTTACGCTCTCTCGAAGCACACCGACAAAAAAGTTGTTCTGCCAAGTTACGATCTCTTTTGTGATTACCAAAATGAACAACAAGTGTGTGTGTGTTTAGGGGGGGCAATACTGATCATCTAAGGGTCCCGAGTGCGCCTTCGGTACGACTAGGTAAATTACGGTACATCCTCTAATGTCACTCACTGTTGGTCATCACGTTCTTTTACGTCAGCTGTTGACGTATTGGAGAACTGAAGAAATAGAAGTAAGCAAAACAAATGCCAAATATTAAGAAGTGGGACATAAGCTGCGGGGGCGGGGCCTCCTCCAGTGATGAAAATGGACAGTAACTCAGTTCCTGTACTTTCTTGCAGCAGGTACTGAGCTCCTGTACTTCTTCCCACTGACACTGGAACTGAACTTCTTAAACCAATGAAATAATGACAGTTTCTGGGCCTGTGACCTGAAATCAGGGATTCCATCACAAATGTGACTTGTTCAACAATGATATTTTCCTAGAAATTCTTCAGTATCCCTAATTGAATCCTATAGTATCTATACAGTTATCTTTCAGATCGATGAATTTAGTTCTCGCTTCATATGTGCAAGTGCCTGAGTTCCTGTACGTCTTGTCTACCACTTGCACCACTGCCCCAACGAAAAGAGATAAAGTTTTATAGGATATTGTAACATGCCAAAAACTATTAATTGGAATTGGGAAAGCGCTAGGAGGAACGGGCGGCCACGCAGTTCAGGAGCAACACGGCATTATGAGATTATAATGCCGTGTTGGTTCTGAACTTCAGAAACGAGCCACGGAGGAAAATCGGCAATGTGGTAAGTAGCAGAGCAGAAGGCAAGATAGGGATCAAGTTTAAAAGAGCAAGGCAGTACACTGTAGGACTAGTGGGAGAAGTGAGACAGACAGACCTAGGTAATAGTAGAAGCGAAGGAACAGAAACAGAGAGATGAAATGGAGATAGTACTGGAGAGAATAATAGCTTTCAGAAAGGCAGAAATGCAAATACTACCAAGCAGCCAAGAGGACTGGAGTAGTGAGAGACAGAATTGAGCAAGGAGGATGAGAACAAGTCACAGAGACAGCAGGCAACGGACCGGAAGAAGCAGTGACACACACACACACACAACATCCGGCAACAGATTGTACTTTATAACAATTTCATGGCACACGGATAGTCAACTTCAATTATGAAGCACGTAACACAGAAAGAGAACAATTGACCGAGACTGGAGACGGAGAAGGGAAAGGAAACGAGGTTGGGAAAGAAAATCTGAGAATGGAAACGGCAAAACGAAGCAGGAAGGGAACCCGCATAGCTAAGCAGTATGCAAATGAGAGACTGAGACACAGCAAGTAGTAGAGAAGCAGCAGAATGCAGGTCAGCCTAGCAATAATATAGAGGAAACAGCCGCTGAGAAATGTGAAAATGTATCTGAATGCTTGAGAAAGACGCAATTGAAGCTGCTGGGGAGAAAAAGCAGATCTGTATGTAACAGAAGTTCATTCACAAAATAAAAAGTAACAGCAAAATGTGTCAGAAACTTGATTAATGTGATTCTCTTTCTATACTATGAGCAGTGATAGAGCTTGAACATATAGACCCTCCTTGACAATATGTTACAAGGCATTAATCCCCTCTGAAGGTGGCATCTAATGGTGAGTTATTGCATGGTTGGACTGTTGTACGCACTGCCTCCGCCTCCGCCCGTGCCAACGGTCCCAACCATGCATTAACTCCATTAGATGCCACCTTGTCGGTGATTAATGCTTACTTATTGACTGTTTCCTCGCGACTGCCCAGTACCTCTCCACGGCAAACGGGGCAACGAAAAGAGAAACAAAACTCGCCCTGTAACCTCGCGATGGCAAACACTACACTGACAAACTAAAAGACTCCAAGTAAGGGGCACCATTGCTGTCTTTTTTAAATGCTATAATGTTATAATTTCGATGATTGTATATGGAATAAACACTTCATTGTTTTTCAGTTTAGTTGCAGTGCAGTTATTACGATCATACCTCTCAACCTTTTCCTCCAAATGTGGAACATTGCCTGTCAAAATGTGGAACACTTAAATCTTTACCTAAGAAGCTCAAAATACTGTTAACATGTTGCATTTATGTTCAGAAAGTCTGTTATTAATTGAATATATTTTTGCATCATTTACTATGTATTTTGCTATGAAATGTTGACTTTGAATGTGGAACAAGTCCCCACAATGTGGAACAGAGAGCTTTGTGAAGTAAAATGAGGGCGTTCCTCTAATGTGGTACAGTTGAGAGGTATGATTACGATTATATGTGTGGTACTAGGCTGAAGCACGTCACTGTCTCGTGAAGACATCGATGTAAATACCGTATTTAGAGCCCCTCCAAAAAAATAAACATCCCCGCGGGACCATTGAGGTCCATAAAAAAAAAAAAAAAAAAGCTTTTTATATGACCGCAATGGTGGGACTTGCAATGGTCCAATGGCAGGAGCCCAATTCTGAAGAGAGACTTTCGTGCGCTGCTGGAGACAGGTAATGGCAGTCGCTCCTCACATATATAGAATCCATGTAAGTTCGGGTATGTTTGTTCCCATTTCCACTGATGCACTGAATGCCAGGAGGGTTCTGAGGGAGTCTGTATCTCAGCCCCTATACCTCTGATATGAGGGGCACGGCATTGGACACTCAAAATGTAGGACAGACAAACTTCAATGCTATTATAATGTATGGAGACCCTTGTTCCACACTGAAATCCATCGCAGTCAGAATGTTGTACCACAGTTCAAAGTACATGGAATGTGGTTATACCACACTGTGGTACAATATCATCTTGGCTGTTTTCAGAGCGCATGAGACAGCACTTCCAGTAACAGAAAAATGCTATGCGCACATCTCAGTATTCAAACAATACTGTGACTGGGTGGCTGAGGAGCTTGATGGGCAGCAAAGTAAGCGCCCAAACGTAAAACTGCAATTTTGTTTTAATACCACAGTTTTTGAACAGGGGTCTCTCCATACATTGTAAAATACCGGCTGGGCTACTGTACCAACCAGCTGTGCTGGCGCCTCGGGTTCTGATTCCGTAGGACTTCTCGAGCTTTGGCCTCGAGGTCAAACGATTCAGAACCTCTCGGTAGCTGTACAGGCTGGTTGCGCACAGTAGCCCAGCCATATTCTCTTATATGACATCATGGACCATTCCCCGCCTAGGCAGCTGAGCGAGCAAGTCCTTTAAAGTAGCAGGCATGATAGCGTGTTACAATTTTGACCTATACTTTTTATGCTATTTTAGATCACCCCAATCTCCTGACTTGTGTACACCCTTCCTTCTCCATTTTGAGTCTGCTTCAGTACATTTTTTTCCAGTTTGAAATAATAAAAGAAGTGTTGCTGCTCAGACCAGGTTTTAATCAGTATTTCCAGCTGTTTTGACCACCTATTGTCACATAATGTAATGTCCATAATGTCAGGAGCACTTCAAGCTGCATAATGGTTCATTTTAGTCACAAGAGAAATGATTTTAAATATTTTATGTACAAAATCTGAGATCACAATGAATAAATAAAAATTGATAATACAAAACCTGGTCCGAGACATTAAAAGGAGTGCTCCTTTATTATTTCAAATGTGAAAAGTACCAAAGCACACTCAAATTGAGGAAAGAAGGGTATCCTACATGTCCAAAGATAAAGGGCAGTCTAAAATAGAATAAGTATAGGTCTGAATTTTCACCGCTGTCATGCCCTGCTGCTTTAACCTTCATCTTCATTCCTCCCACCTTTAGGTAAAAGCAGGACCTCAACCTTAAAACGAGATACTGCATCTCAGGTGGGCTGTCCTGGGTTAATGAACTGCAAAGAAGCACATGCAGTTACCTGGCGTTTGGTGTTTGTTTATGGGAGGAGAGCCTGTCCACCGAATCTGATTTGATTTCTTTGGGTTACTAAAACTGGATGGGCCAAGCAGTGGGCATCCTTTACCTGGACGTCAGCAAGGCATTTGACTCTGTACCACACAAGAGGTTGATCAGGAAGGTGTGGATCTAGGAGTTGGGGAGAAGTTGACCAGGTGGGTGGAAAACTTCTGAGGGCAGGACCCAGAACATGATGGTGAGAGGGAAGCTCTCCAGCACCAGGGAAGTCACTAGTGGGGTCCCATAGGGATCGGTGCTTGGACTGGTGCTGTTCAGTGTCTATATCAACGATGCTGAAGATGACATTAAGGGCACAAATTGTCTATTCACAGATGACACCAAGCTCTGTGGGAGGGTGGACACAGTAAGGGATACAACACCTAAGGGAGAACCTGAAAAGCCAGAGGGTGGTCCTGATTAGCAACTAGCTTCAGTGCAAGTTATGCGCGTGGAGCCTTGAACCCAGGACTGAGTATAACCTGGGAGGGTCCAGATATCTGCACTGGGGACCTGGGAGTAATAATAACTAGTGATCTAAAGCATGCCATGTAATGTAGGAAACAGCAGCAAAGACAAGATGTTGGGCTGTATTGCCAGAGGGATCAGCAACAGGTGAGAGGAAGTAATACTGCCATTGTACAAGTCATTAGTGGGACCTCACTTGCACTGCAGTATACAGTTTTGTGCCCATACCTTAAAAAGGACATTAAACTGCTGGAGACGGTCCAAAGGGGAGCATTAAAATGACTGTTGGTCAACAGGGTAGGACATACAAGGGAGATTGAGGCACTGAGTATGTACTCCTTGGAAGAGAGAAAGAGAGAGAGAGACATTATTGAGACCTTCAAGTATTTGAAAGGAATAAATAAAGTGGACAAAGAGGTCTCTTCAGGCTGAGTGGGAACCAAACATGAGGGGCACGGTCTCAAGCTGGAAGGAGGGAGGTTTAAAATGGAGACTAGGAGGCATTTCTTCAGTGAGAGGGTGGTGGTGGGTTGCAGTGTACTTCCAGAGGAGGTGATTTAGTTGAAAATGGCAGCTTCAGGAGAGGCTGGGATAGAGTCAGTGGGAAAATAAGGGTCTGGAAGGCAAAGGTGGATGGGGGCAGAGTCAGTAGCTTATTATGGGGCTCTGTCCTGCATTATAAGCAAACTATATAGACCTAATGGCCTTATTCTGCTGATTGTATGTGTCAAGGGCAATGATTTTGTTCGTTATTATTTAGGTGTAATGGAAGAGCGAGAGCTGTGTTGGAGAAATTTGATAAACGACTCACATCATCCTCCATGCACTGATGTCCGATTCTGCTTGGGCCCTGACTGCCTTCCGGATACTTCAACGAATTCAGTCATGTGACCGACCAAGCCAGCTGTTCCACTGGAAGGATTTCATCAAGCTTGTGCAGGGACAAACCCTTTCTGGAGGGAGAGGAGCAAAACTTGCACTGTAATTGTTCATACATGGCACAGCTTTAAGGCAGGCTGTCTTTCCCACCCACCCCAAACCTGGGCCTGAAACTCACAGATTTATATCCCCACAGTCATACTCTGTCTGAGCCACTACCAACACCAAGGCACTGCTTTGTTTTTGTGGGCCAGGGCGTGAGTACCAGCAGGTGAAATGCTGATGGTCATGGGGAATTGTGTCCCCATTTTGGGTCCTTTCCTCCTGCCTTCCACAGGTGCAGCGCTTGCTCATATGTCTGCAGTGCCCCTGGGGAGGAGGCAGAGAAGGCATTCACTTCAGGAGTCCGACAACCACAGGTGGCACTGCAGAGTGGAAGAGCAGTGCTCAGCCACTGGCAGCCCCATGCAACTGTTGGCTGCCAGACTGCAGAGACCCTGTGTCTCCCACATGGTGGTGCAACTTCCTACTGCAGGGCAGTCAGGGTGGCCCTTGAAAATCACTGCTGCAATTGATGGTGCTGTGTGTTCCACTCACATGCACGAGGTTCCAGGCTAGCTTATTTATTTGTTATCCCTCCACTGGTGTATGTTATCCCTCCTCTGGTCAGTGCGACCACTCCACCACGACTTCCTTCAGCGAGAGGGACATCTTCCTCCTTCCCTGCTGATGAACACAATCTGGTCAACAATGGGTTCCATGACTTGGGGCCCAGTTGTACCCTGGCTATCGCTCAGATGGCACTGGGTTTCTCCCTAGTCCTCCTCCACCCACTAGATGGTGCCACACAGTTGACACCACAGCAGTGCCCGGGCTGGGGAAGACAAGGTCCCTAGCCCACTATAGGTTGTGGCTCCATCCCATCCCCATGTTATGAAATACTATCAGCAGCACCAACTCCCACCTTGGCTGCCCACTCTGAGTGCCCGAATCTGCTTTTCAATTTGAGCCTCCTGGCTCAGTTATGACTGGCAAGTAGAGCTCAACTGTGGAGTCGCTGAAGCATTGAGGAGGGGTGCAAGACGGTTCACTACAAACACCCACCCCACTGTATACCTGTGAATCATTGATATGTGTGTGTATAACATTTCTTTATGGGGATGTCAGAGGTCGTCGTGGTGATGTGTGGTATTTAGAAGCAATGCAGAAGGGACAGGTGAATGTAAAGGAGTTGGAAGGTATATGCTGTTTGGCTGGAGCAGGGTGAGGGGTCAGGAGCCCTACATGGAAATGCAAAATGTAATAGTAATAAAATTGTGATTAAAAAAAAAAAAAAAAAAGGTATTCCCAAGAAGCCTAACAGCTGCAAGAGTGTATGTGCACGGGCTGTCCGTATGGCCTTGTCTCACTGAATGTTATCGCAGTTGAGCCAGTTTATTGGTGAAGCGTAGGGCTACTGCTGGTGATCTGGGTTAGGAATGAACCTGGACTGTCGGGGTCTGCTGGGGAGGAGGATTTAGCATCCCAGAGGACGCCTCCCTGGATAGGGAGTGGGGGTCGCGGTCCTCACTGCGATACAGGTGGCAGCTGAGCATGCTGAGGGGAGGGAAGACATTGACCCTTGACCCATGCAGTGCATGCGCACAAGCACTGGTCCCCATGCACACTGGCATCTTCCAAGGAACTAAGGGTGAGGAAAATGGGGAAACTGCCCTGGTGCCACCTTCCTCAAGATCCCGGCATGTCTGTGCTGGTCCCTGTCACCTCACATGATGCTGTGCATACTTGAGTTATATCCCTGTACCTGGGAGGGGAGGCAAGGCTTAATGGGGCTGGTGGATGCAGGTAGGTAGCGGCGGAGGTGCCAGAGCATTTCGGGGCGGGGGAGCGATGCCGAGAAGGGGCATATAATATAAATGAATAAAAAATGTCATTGTGCTTTAGACCTTGTCAACCTGAGGAAAAGGAGTCCAGATTTGGACTCTTGGTCCTTTGTGGAAATACACTACCCTCTGCACCAGCACAGGTGGGTTGGATGTGCAAAACAGTTCTGTTACTTGGAAAATGTCATGGTTAATGTAGTTGTTAGAACATCGACTTGTGAACAGGGACATCGTAAGTTCAAACCCAGCTTGAGCCAAATACTCCCCGTGTGTGTCCTAATTGCCATAGAAACATATAATCATCAAACTATAATAAAAGAACCAGACCACCACCCTCCCCGCTTCAAAAGTGGAATATTCCACTTTATCAGACAACGCATCTAAGGCCCTCTGTTGGTTAATTATCCACCCTCACTTGCAGGCCATTCTCCAGTGCTGATTGTCTGAATCCACGAGATGATGTATAACAAAGCATGTAGAACAGTTTAGCATTCATTGTGTCATATGGCTTTTCTGTCACCGGCGGTAGTATGTCTCGAGATATACTCTGTTCACAGGGATATACCATTTAGACGGCTACCAGGGTGTTTTCTCTGTTTCCCTCCCTCCCCTAGTGGGGTTGGTGCCACTATCAGCCTCTCACAGCCACAGCTCGCTCTGTGGCAGGAGCTAGCTCCCTGGCCCAGCCACAGGGATTGGAACTTGCCACTAACCCTCTCTGGCCGAGACTCACTGAGGCCTGGCTGCTGCCCTGGCCTGCCTCCCAGCATGACTTCCCGTGCTCACTGTTCTGAACTCGGTCGTCAGCACAGCAGCTGCGCGTTGCTGCTGAGCCATCTTTTGTTTCTTTAATAGCCCCAAACACAGTCTACAGCCTCTAACCAGCTGTGTCACGGCTTGGATATTTTGTTTTAATTATGTATGCACTGCTTGTTTATTTTCAGAAAGCCATTATTTCACCTGCTCCGCTGGACATGTAGGAGAAACCTCTTGTCCTTTGTTCAGTTAGCACAGCACATGATACCCAAGGATTGCCGCAGGGTTTGATTGAGGATTGGGCACGACGTGAACTCAGACCCCGGGATAAGGGCTAGGTGGGCATGCTTAAAAGGGGCCTAGATGAAGAAAGACCCAATTGGACCTCTGGGGTATTGACCAACAAATGCCAGCAGCATCTAAAACTTGTGCAAGAAGATAACCGACAATACTCGGAGAGCGGCGGTCCTGGCAGAAAGCTGGGTTGGATTATTAATGAAAAGCAAGCAACAGACTTGACAACCTTTGAAAGCCCAGGCGGTGATGCCGCTTTGCCACAGAAGTCTAGGAAACGGAAAAGTGTGGCACATGAAAGCTGTGACATTGCTTCCATAGAGCAAGCCGATGAAAAGAAGGCAAAAAGATGAAACTAACTCAAGATGAAATAGAGTTCTGGCCTCATGGAAGGGCGCTTCTCCAAGTAAAGGTGTAGGAGAAGAAAGGACAGCTGCCATTGAAATGGACACGATGTCCTCCACAGTGACACAAAGAATACTGACCAAAGCAATAACCATAAAGAAGGAATACCAGACCTTCCAGAAAATATTAAGGTATTCTGCCTCTTTTGTGTTTTTGCAGAGTTTTGTGCTGAAATTTGTTGAGATGGGGAGAGGGAGACGGTCATCCTTTGAAATAGTTATACCCCTGCCAGCCTGGTGGTGCTGAGGGTTGAGGCACTGGTCACTTTACCTCATACTTGCCCGGCGACCCATGTTCGAGAACAAGCATGGGCCACTGGGGGTCGGCAGGGCTGAAGAAGGACTGAGCGCCTGGAGGACTGCTCTCCTCTCTGGGGAGGGGGACATCAGTGGTCAGTGCTTGGATGGCCCCTAGTGGAGACTGGGGGGGTAGTGGACATTGCAGAAAAAAAAAAGAGGGTCGGGGGCAGACACCGGAGGAGCGTGTGTGGACACATGCATGCTCCATCCACTGACGCATTGCACGCCTCCCCACAGGGAGAACAACAAGAAAAATCTCTCTCGCACATGAAGGCTGCCCGACGGCGCCACCATGGTGTGGCACAAGCTAGCTCCTCCTGGTCCACCCTCCAGGCCTCCACAGTGGTGGGGTAAGTACCTGCTATGATGTGACCGGAGGGGCTGTGAAGGGGGTTTGAGCTCTGTGATTGGAGCAGCATCCATGAAGGTTGGCTGGATGGGGAACCAAAGGCACAACCCCTCAGCCGAGAAGTAAAAATAAACTAAAAAAGAAATGTTATACCCTGTCTGGATTTCATCCCTTTAGTGTTGGTTACTCTCTCTCCCCCACACTTATATGGGACGGGGACTGCTACAGATGACATGTTCTATGATTCCTGGATTTAGGAAATAAATCTCCATCTATTAACCCTCAGACTAAAATGCTTTCCAGTAACCAGTAAAATGTTTTCAACTGTAATGTTCAGACACAGTTCAATTGGTATTCCATTAATGTTTTCTGTATTTATTTCCCTTTATTCATTGTTCCCAGGACTCGTCCAGCTTTTCCTTCCTGCTTCAAAGTCCTAATCCTCGGTGGCATCACACTTAGTTGACATGGCTGTGACTGTGATGTCACAAATAAAGGATTATGATTTCAGCATGGGAACAGCACTACTGTTGTGCATTAGTTGCACCTGGCCCTATACCTTTTAGAGGTATTACTCTTCAGTTGTATTGTGTTATTATACATAGATACATAGACAGTGTCGGCAGATAAGGGCCCATGGCCCACCAGTCTGCCCATTTGAGCTTGTAAGTTCAGTTTATGTTTTCCTAGAAGTCTTTTGCCCTACCCCTGACCTCCAGAATTCCTTTATGTCTATCCCATGCATTCTTAAATCCCTGATTGTTTCAGCCCCCACCACTTCCTCTGGCAGGGTGTTCCACTTGTCCACCACCCGCTCTGTGAAGAAATTCTTCCTCACGTTTCCTCTGAATCGTCCCTCCTCCAACTTCATCCCATGCCCTCTAGTCCTGGAACATCTTTATCGCTTAAAATAGTGTATTCCTGCACCCTGTTCCTCCCTGTAAGATACTTGTATGTCTCTATCATATCCCTCTCTCCTCTCTCCTCCAGGGAGTACATGTTCAGTTCCTTCAACCTGTCTTCATAGGACTTGTGATGCAATCCATGCACCATCTTTGTTGCCCTCCTCTGAACCTTCTCACCCTGCCTATGTCCTACGTAGGTAAGGTCTCCAGAACTATACACTGTACTCCAGGTGGGGCCTCACTAGTGCCGAAAGGCCTCTCACACAGTTTGCAAAGGGTGCTAACAGATGACACAGACATAGAGAATTATTCTGATTGCTTCTTGTTCTGTATATGCTTCCTGCCTTGCCTGAGTGCACTCTCTTGCCATACTGATGGCCCGGTCGTGCCTGAAAATGGACACAAATACCAGTGTACCTCCCACCTGGTAAACCAATAAACAAAGGACGGATGACGCTTGAGCTGAAAAGAGCCTGCTTTCATGCAGATGTGCTCAGTAAAGGAATAACATACTAAATAGAGATGGCTGCACAGCCTAGAGGTTAGAGTAATGATCCATGAATGAGCTTGGTACATCCAGCAGACCTGGGTTTGATTCCCACAACCTCCGCTTGCATATTGTGTGACACTGAGCAAGTCACGTAAACTTCCAGTGCTCCTGTGTCATCCCTGAAAACAGGCACTTGGCCTAGTGGACCTTATCCGGTTACAAAATAAATAAATAAATATATGATATATATAAAATTACACATGCCCACACAGTACAAAGCATCTTGGGCTGCATATGCAAATCACCACAGAGATGTTATGCTGGTTCAACTTTAAGCAATTGCATGGTGCCAAAGGCCTCTCACACAGTTGCAAAGGGTCTACCAGGACTCATCAGTATGCCCCTCATCTGTTTGACACCCCAGTGGAATGAACCAGCTACCCTAAGATGGTCTGTCTGGGTTATGTTGTGGTGAACCATTAAAATAAAAAACTATTTAAAGACAAAGAACCTCTGTGCATAAACACTGAGGCAAGGGTTACCCCTTTGTATTTTGTATTTTCTTAAACTTGGCTTCCCAGCCAAATGCCCTTTAGGGTACCCTTGCCTCAGTGTTTGTGCACAGAGGTTCTTTGTCTTTTAAATAGTTTGTTATTTTAATGGGTTCACCACAACATAACCCAGACAGACCGCCTTAGGGTAGCTGGTTCATTCCACTGGGGTGTCAAACAGACGAGGCATACTTGATGAGTCCTGGTAGGACGAAACATGTGTCTATGTCATCTGTTAGCACCCTTTGCAAACTGTGTGAGAGGCCTCGCATCATGCATTTCTGCCTTGGGTTGAACCAGCATAACATTCTGTGGTGATTTGCATATGCAGCCCATGATGCTTTGCATTGTGTGGGCATGTGTAATTTTGTATTTTCTTGAAACTTGGCTTCCCAGCCAAATGCCCTTTGGGGTAACCTTGCCTCAGTGTTTGCGCACCGAGGTTCTTTGTCTCTATATATGTGTGTGTGTGTGTGTGTGTGTATATATATATATATATATATATATACGTATATATGTTGAATTGTGTCTGAATTGCAGTATTTAAAACGCTTTCCTGGATACTGGAAATCACTTTAAAGGCAGTATTACACAATAGGGTGTGTTAAATTGTGGAATATTGTCATGCCTTTGGTGTGTTGTGAGTTATTTGAGATGACGCTTAGTGTCTTCAGTCACCTGACAAGTGACAATATGCCATGATATATCACACTCTGGAGTGCATTATTGCAGTTATAAAATAGCCCCTACGTGTTGAGATATTGCTAATCTTGGTAATTAGTTTTGATCCATGATGCTATATTGAGATAACGATAGATCAGAGATTGCTTAAGCTAATCGGCTCTCAGGATTTCTTCTGTTCATTTTATAATGCACATTGTAAAATAGCAAGAAACATTCCTGGGCTCTGATTGGTCAGTGCTGACCTTCGACAATGTTGTTATCCCAGCACATCACACCTATTCAAAAGTAACTAAAAATGTACTTCAGAAATTTTGTGTGTGTGTGTATTCAAGCAAGCCATTTTATAATTGCAGTAATGCACTCCACGGCATGCATTGTGGGGACAAAGTCACTTCTTGTGTGTTGGACACACTGCCTGCGGCCTCCTGCCCAACCACCATGGCTTGACGCTATCCCAGCACAACACCCATACACTGTCATGCATTACTGCTTAATTATTAACTTGTATGAAGAGCAACAGTCTTTTTTTTTTATTTTACTTTTTTTTTCCATATAAGACAAATATTCATTTTTGTTGCATACATTGTGTTTTAAGTTTCCAACATATAGTTATACATGTAATACTTTCCACATAGCATGAAAGAAAATAAGCTAAAGACAGATACATTTTTATAGAGAAGGACATGCTACATATCGTTTGTTTGTCTGTAGTATGTATATTTAAGGTCTTTCCCCAGGTTCAAATAGTTACGGGCTGAGGAGTCGAGTGAGGGGCGACCCAGTCAGGATCTGCGCCTGCTTCTGTATGGATACAAGTTCCCCTTATGTTCTGCTTCAGGGGACAAAGTCGGGGGTAGTGGTCTAACTGGTAGTTTATCCATGTTGTCCATTTAGTGTCAAAGCTTTTAAGGTGTTAACTTGGCTGACAAGCTGCTTTCAGGTTATACATTTCAGATGATATACAAAATTTGCCAGCAGATAAAGGCCTAGAGGTCTATCAAGTCTGCTCGAATTTGCAGCTAGCACCCCTTATTCTGCCGCTGCCCTCCCTTCCACCCTTCCCTTCATTGACCCTCCCTTGTCCTGTTCCATCCCTTTGAAGCAGTCCACTGTTCTACTTATCACTGTTCTCTTATCTTTCTCCAGGCTCTTTTGAAGGGTAGTGGTAGTATACCATCATTTTGTTATTGTATTTTTGCCAATATTAAGACGGTTGTTTGTAGAGATTCTTAGTTATCTTAACTCCTCTCAGGGGTGTCGCAGTGAGGATGTAGACCAGGGTATACAGTTCTGGGATGTCGTATATTTCTTAGTCTCTTCCAGTACCTCTTGCCAGAAGTGTATAATGTGGGACATGTCCACATGATATGCACTATATTTGCCTGGTTGTGACCACACACCCCCAGTATCCACCATGTTCTGGACCCCAGAATCTGGCTGTAATATCTAGTCTTCTGAAAAATCTAATACTTGTCTTCCAGCGTATTCTTTCCAATATATGGAAGTATGGGTGCTGTACCTCATGGGGCTGCTTCTGATGTACATGTTGCTTAAAATAATCTGGTTAGTAAAAGTTACAGCACTCGTAAAATTACGAATCACGGATCCCAAGGACTTCGGTTTCTGGTGCCGCCCATGCTCCGCCTCCGGCGCTCTGCAAATCTATGTGCGATGCTGGGAGAACACAGAAGCGTGCTCATTATACTCGTGGGTGGCACCTTTCAGATCTTTTTATATTATAATGGCCATTTGGTGATAAAATGTGGGCACTGGCCGACTAACGAGGTCCTTGTTAGTTGACCAGTGCCCGCTATTGCCAAATGACCATTGTAATATAAAAGGATCTAAAAGGTGCTGCCCATAGAGTATAATGGAGCGTGCCCCACATTCTTGCGCTTTCCCAAGCATTGCATCATAGATTTGTAGAGTGCAGGGGCGGAGCGGGGCGGCACCAGAAACCGGGTATTTGTAATTCTACAGCGCTGTAACTTTTACTACCCGGATTATTTTAAGCAACATGTACATCAGAAGCAGCCCCATGAGGTACAGCACCTATACATCAGGTGCAGGGGCTGTTTCATTTAACTTGATAGGTCTCTTTAAGCTTCTTTCAGGAGTTCCTTGGGTAGAGAGATAGTATCTTGAGTTGTGTCCCTCATATACAGCTGTTCAGTTGGTTTAAAATGTTTTGCTGAAATTGTATTCAGTATCAAAGTGGTTCAGTCGAGTAGATAGAAAATTGGGTTAGCGATAAGCCGGTCGGAGGGTTTTCCACTAAGCCTGAGGCCATATCTATGGTACCCATTAGTGCTTTCTAAAGTTTTCCAGTGGGCACAATATACATTTGTTAGAAAATTTAATAAAGTTTGAATATGTGCTGTTCTAGCATATATGGGAAGTTGGGGAGATTAACTCCCGCGGTCCCTTGGTAATTGGTCTGGCAGTATAGCCTAGAGGTTAGAGGAACTAGGTGAACGAGCTTGGTACATCTAGCAGACCAGACCAAAGTTTGATTCTCACAACTCCACTTGCATACTATATGACTCTGAGCAAGTCATTTAACCTCCCCAGTGCTCCCAGGTCGCCCCTGAAAACAGGCACTTGTGCCTAGTGGGCCTTACCCAGTTACCAAAGACTAAAATAAAAAAAATAGTTGCGAGGATGTGAATTTTACTCTTGGGGGTTTGCCTCCCCATATAAATCTGGATATTAATTTGTTCCAGGACTGGAAATATACTTTTGAAGGAGTTACGGAGGCATCTGTAGAAAAAAAGAGTATTCTGGGGAGTATAGTTTCTGTGCAGTTAAAGAAGCTTAAGGGTGACTGTGTCCATCTTGCCAGATCTGCCAGATCTGTTGTGAGACGGGTTCATAGTTTACTGTATCTAAGTGGAGGAGGTTATGTTGTACAATATCTCATCACTACTCTGTTCCATCTGAAAGGATAGCGAGTTTTAGTATTGAGAGGGTATGTAAGAGAACTTAAGAGCTTCAGTTTTTGACTTATTGAGTTTGTAACCTACCAGTTGTCCGAATGTGCTTAATTGTTGCTACATGGTTGGAATCAATGTTTCAGGAGCGTCAAGGTTAATGGAATACTGTCCGCAAATAGATTTATTTTGTGGGTCTGTTCTTTAATATTTGTATTCCTTTGTGTTATGCGAATTCGGATTGGCGAAGTGGCAAGGGGTTCAAGGTAAAGGTGAATAGTAGTGGGAGTAATGGGCATCCTTGGTGAGTTCCCTTGAGATAAGGGGAAAGGATCGGAGAGGGAGCCATCTAGGTTTAGATAGGTGTGAAGAGCAACATTCTGACGGGTTGGCTTGTGGTCCTTAAAGTCCCTTTAGTTAGGCTGCTCCAGTGGCCAGGGCAATGCTGCCGGGCTAACGAATTGGGTTCAGAACCAAGCCTGGGGGTCGGATTGGGAGGTAGGCCAAGGTCAAGACAGCTGCCTCTTAAGGTTGATAGCAACCCCTGCTGCTGGACCAGGGAGCTTGATCCTACTGCAGGGAAGGTAAGGGTGTGTGTGTGTGTGTGTGTGTCAAGGGCACCGCCACACCAGGGGTGGAGGGGGAGAATAAAAGGGATGAAAATCCCAGCAGCTGTCTGTAATAGTCGGGATCCCTTGGCCTGATCAGGTATATCTTTGAAAAGTCCCCAAAGTTCAGACAGAATATTAAATGCTCACCTGACCCAGGATTTTAAAAATTAAAACATCTAAGTTGTGTTACACAAACTGGGGAATATGGGTGTGGGCAGGACAGTAGTGTGGTGGGTAGGTAACTGGCTGGGTGGCAGGACACAGAGGGTGGTGGTAAATGGCTGTCACTCCACAGAGGGAAGAGTGACCAGTGGGGTACCACCGGATCAGTGCTGGGACCGGTCCTATTCAACATCTTCATCAGTGACATTGCAGGACCTAGAAGGCAGAATTTCACTGTTCGCTGATGACACAAAGCTCTGTAACAGAGTAGACACACCAGAGGGTGTAGACAGAATGAGAAGCGACCTGCAGAAACTTGAAGAATGGTCAGGTGTTTGGCAGTTGAAATTCAATGCAAAGAAGTGCAAGATAATGCATATGGGGCACAAAAACCCTGGCACAATATATCAGTTGGAGGGTGAGGATATAGCATGCACCAAGCAGGAAAGGGATCTTGGGGTTATCATCCTGATGACCTCAAGGTAGGGAAACAGTGTGACAAGGCAGCAGGTAAAGCAAATAGGATGCTGGGATGTATAGGCAGGGGCATCACCAGCAGGAAAAGGGAGGTCATAATTCCGCTATACAAGACACTAGTGAGGCCCCACCTGGAATACAGTGTACAGTTCTGGAGACCATACCTACATAAGGACATAGACAAGGTAGAGAAGGTTCAGAGGAGGGCAACTAAGATGGTGCATGGATTGCATCACAAGTCCTATGAAGACAGGTTGAAGGAACTGAACATGTACTCCCTGGAGGAGAGGAGGGAGAGGGGATATGATAGAGACATACAAGTATCTTACAGGGAGGAACAGGGTGCAGGAAAACACTATTTTAAGCGAAAAGATGTTCCAGGACTAGAGGGCATGGGATGAAGTTGGAGGGAGGACGATTCAGAGGAAACATGAGAAAGAATTTCATCACAGAGCGGGTGGTGGACAGGTGGAACACCCTGCCAGAGGAAGTGGTGGGGCTGAAACAATCACGGATTTAAGAATGCATGGGATAGACATAAAGGAATTCTGAAGGTCAGGGTAAGGTGCAACAGACTTCTAGGAAAACAAACTGAACTTACAAGCTCAAATGGCAGACTGGGTGGGCCATAGGCCCTCATCTGCCGACACTGTCTATGTATCTATGTATCTATGTGTTTGATTAAAAAATACTGGAAGGTTTATTAGAATTCTTAAAGGGAATATAAGGAAGCTTTGTTTTACATTTTAAATACAACTGTACATTCAGGTATGTGTAAAGTCTGTTTTATCCCCGATGTATTGTTTTGTGTGTGTGTTCTGAAAGGTCCTATTTTTTTCCGTTATGTAGGGCCCCATACTAATGCTTTCCACACCCATTATGTTTGTTAATTATTTAGCAGTTTTGGAACCCAGTGACATCAGTTGAGCTGAAGGCTACAGTGAAACAGAGCACAGTGACATCAGCTCAACCGATGTTATTGTATTCTGGAACTGCTACGTAAATAAAAAGAATTAATATGTATATTCCATGAATACCGGACATGAAGAAAGCTACTTCAATATGGGGGCCTAAACAAGGAAATAATAGGACTATTTTAAAACAAAACATAAAACGATACACTGGGGTGACACAACAGACTTGACACATAACCTAATGAACAATTATATTACAAAATGTAAGCAACATTGTTTAGATTCCCTTTAACATCCTCATAATCGGTTATTAAAAGTGTGTATGGTCTTGCCTGGGCCTAAAAGGGAGGCTAAGGAGTCTCATGGAGACAGTAAAGCTGCAGCTTTTGCTGCGTGGATGTGGGGTTGCTTTTGGATGACCCGGTGCCTACATGCTACCCCTCCCCTAAAGTGGGTCAGCATTGGCATGGGCAAAGCTGAGCAAGGAGGAGGGTGGAGGCAAACACAGGAGGAGGAGTAGAGCCAATGATTTTCCGTTTTCAAAATGGCCATTTCTGGATGGCAGAATCTTAAAAGCTGCTTTTTTTCTGGTGTTTTCTTCTTTTTTGAAAATTGAAGGCAAAGTAGCGTATTTTTAACAAAATCTGTCTCAAATTGGCGGGTTTACATAAAGAGCCGGTGTAGTTGTTTTGTTTTTGCCTGAAAATAACAGGTAGAATTTTCTTCCATGAAATATGGACTCCCAAATACTGGTTTAAAATGGCAAATTCCGCTTTTACTGGTGTTTTCTGTTCTCAGTGGCCCTGTTAGTTGAGCAATGGCTTTAAGTTTCCTCTAAGAATGCTTACAATTACAAAATACAGCATTTAAAAAGCCCTATTGACTTGTATGAGGCTCCAGCTTGTCCCTGCTCACATGTCGCAAAATCTCAGAGCATGGGACAGAGCGGGGCACTAGTAGCTGGGAAGGGATTGGCTGGACATGGGTTCGTGACCAGTTATGATCCTTCTCCTACTAAACGGAGGCAGTTGTAAATTAAACTTTGTTATCCATCAGTTACCTACTATAAGGTGTTGGGCTTCATAGCCCAACGCCTTATGGCAATATGTCAGAACTTAACTTTAAATTCTTAACGCTAAAGACTAGTCCTGCGATAAAGGCATCTTGTAATGATGAGGTCTTCACACATTGGGTTTCTATAAATGGAATGGTCCACTTACCTATGTGGGCGTAACTTATTTTATATCTGTTTCAAATCTACAAATCTTATGTTAAATATGGACCCACTGGAGATCTCTCTCCTCTCATGACGTTAAGGTGTCAGAACCTTGTAGCTTTGCAGTTCTTTCCCACTAAGAATTAACAAGGTCAGTCTAGAAATGTGAAAGGATACCCTTTGCAGGAATGTTTAATAGATGTGGAGGATAGTTTATCAGGAATTTACACAATCCGATGTGATATGCTACATAAACCCTGAGAGCAAATTTTGAGGTGTTTATAAAGCATCTCACGCTGAGGGCGGTAAAATTCAAGTTTTAAACCCTCCCCAGTTTGTTTTTAAATATAATTGCTGGGTAGAGTTTTCTCGCTTGAAAACAGTAGCCTGCATTTATAGAAAACAGTATGGCCAGTGATTCTGGTAGCACTAATTGATATTGCGGCAGGCTGAAAGTGGTTTAAACTTTTACTTTTTTTTTTTTATTGCACAATTTCCCCAAAAGCAGACAGAAATCTGGAATGAACAACAGCTCTGTTGGTAGGTAAATCAGGTGTAAGCCAAACTTACCCCATTTACTGTGAGTTCAAATGAGATGCCGATCAAAGTGTGTGCAGGAGGGAGGCACTGTGCACTTGCATGGAGCGAGAGAGACCTGGCACGTGTTGGTGTTATAACGCAAATTATAACCAGGTTTCTACAGGAAAAAACGATCCCTAGTTATTGTTATATAAAACTAGCCAGTATGTTATGAAGTACCTTTTCTTTTGACAGTTTCAAAAATGCCTTCCATCTGTGAGTTAGCTGTTTTTCACTGAGTTTTGTGTGGTGGATAACTTCTGTGTATTTTTGTATTCTTCCCCTACAGTCCTGTATACCTAGGCTTAAAGAGCTATTTGAGACCAAGCTGATGTAAGTCACTTTATTTTTATTTGTAATTTTGGACCAGGAAAGGCACACTAAGCTGAAGCTAAACTTGCATGGATTACATTTTTATTTGATTTTTGAGCAATACAAGACGATCATTTGAAATGCATCATGACGCTGTGAACATATAGTACAAAGCACCTTGGGAATGAAGCGAGAACACTGAGTAACCAAACAGGGCAAGCACCACTAAAGTGCTAGACTAAAACGGTGCTGAATAATAAACAGTATGGAACAGCAGAGACTACACAGCTACATGCAAACACAGATGATTTCATTAATCCTCAAGATGCAAAATCTAGGAAAGGGGACCATATAGCCTCGAACATTGCAGTCTGATTGAGCAACAAATACACACACTCTCATTCTGAGCTGAAACAGTCATATTACTATACCATTCTGCCAGAGCAGGCAAAGCCCACTCTTCCCACTAGTTTTTAGTTGGTTTCTTCACGGACATCACTGTACCTACCACCCCAACTGGTATGGCTGATACAGTATGGCCCCCCCTTCTCCACATACACACACACACACACACACACACACACACTGGGGTCCTTCTCCCGACATCAGCTGGGGACACACATCGAGTTCTGGCAGGCAGGTCCCAGTTTCTGTCATGGAGGCCGCACTGATGCTGAATCTGCCAAGCAGAGGAATCCTGTTTGCTGGTCCTGTTCATGCCAACGATTCACCCTACACCCATGTGCACCATGCTCATAGGCATGTGAAAATATGGCACCGCAAAAATCATTTACTCTGTGTCTTTCCATGTTGTCACTGGGATCTTTATTTACTGCTGGAGAACACATACATTCCCTAATACAGAGCGACCCCCCATTAAGCTGACATCATGATGGAACCTTGACTCCCCCCTTCTAAAGTGACCGTTTACGATCCCTCATTGTTTTGTGTATTGTAGAAGCATAGACGCTAGAGCAGATATGACCATTTGTCCACCTAGTCTACCATAAATTCTTACCTGTAGTGCCACCTAAGACCCTACTTGGACTCCAACTTACACCCTTCTTGCTTCTAAGATTTCCTTGTGTCTATCCCATGCATTCCTGAATCCTGTGACCTTGCTAGCCCCCACCACTTCCACTGGGAGGCTGTTCTAACACGCTTTCCTCTGAGCCCCCACACATCATATTGTGACTTGAAGAGACAAGCACGAAGCCAGAGGGCCTCCCGACCTGAATTGTACTGTGAACTTTTGTTTTTATTCTACTGTAGTAATTTTTGCTTGTTAATATGGTTGATGAGAACACTCTTTACAGTTGTAAGATTTGTCTCATGCGCATTCTTAGGGTTTTAGAACCGCAACTGAAGGTGGTGAACAGTTCTGATACCCTAAGAATGTTAGCGAGACCACCTTATAGCCATGAGAGAGTGGTCTCGCTATAATACTTCTCACAGGAGAGATGTCTTCAAAAGGCAACAGAGCTGCGTCCCAAATGCAGTTATTTCACACTAACACGAGCGACTCAAGAATTGTATGCTTCATTAAGTCTTCGACCCACACTCAGAAAAAGCCATTTGACTAATAGTAATTCTGCACCTGACCATAAGGGAAAGAGGTTTATTTTATGAAACTGTGGTGCTGGAGTCCATACCGCACCCCAGTCCAGAACCCTGGTGTATGAAATTTTACCTAACCATTATAATATTCTGGTTCCTATGTGACCTTTAAACATTTTTTTGCTCTGTATATTTGAATGTGAATTGTGATGTTGCCTCTGTGGCAGTTAACACTGCTCAGCACGCATCACTGTCTGTGATGTCACTGTGTGATCCATTGCATGCGTGCTGGTCCCAACATGGGGAGAAGAGAGGACGGAAAAGCACCTGCAGCGGAGGATGATGCCGGTGACCCGCCCCACTATGGGCACCCACTCACCTATGGTAGTCGAAGAAGATGGGTAAGTCCCAGTTATGGTGAGTGATGGGACTTGGGGGTCACTGGCAAAACTGGCTGCCGGATATGAACCAGAGTAGAAAATCTGGATTGAAAAAAAAGGTTATACTGTTATTAACTCTTTTTTCCTTCCACCCATGTAGCAGAAGGCAGACCCAAAGCCCTTCAGAACTCCAGATACTGAATGAATGCAAT
Source organism: Neoceratodus forsteri (assembly GCA_016271365.2). NCBI lineage: Eukaryota > Metazoa > Chordata > Ceratodontiformes > Ceratodontidae > Neoceratodus > Neoceratodus forsteri. The sequence continues at coordinate 24,341,615 of JADMNL010000029.1, read as the reverse complement.
CCAGGACAGGTCAGTGGTCCAGCAGTTTTGCTGATCATTTTAAACCTTAATGCATCTATGTCAATGTCTCCCTCACTATATCATTCCGACTGCCCCCATGTTGGATCCAGACGCTTGATAATCTAGTTTTATAAAGTGCCTTGAATGCAAGAAAGCACTGTACTGTAGCAAAACTAAATGCACCAGTAAACACATCAACATCTGACAAAATGTACAGCCATAGCAAATATGAGCCCCAGCACCTGTCTTCAGGATGACTCGAGTACCTCCATCCTTCCTTTTCCTCCAGCTGCCCCTTAACTTTTTGGCCTTGATTCCTGCCTTACATATGGTACAGCCCCTACTCCTTCTTTTTTCTCCTAAACAGAGAGTAGCCCGCATGGCATGTCTCTGTAATAGTTGTCAGTGTACCACAACGCCATGTGGCCACCAGATTCAGGTTAGCCTCCGCCATTATGGCCTTCCAGGTTCGGAATTATTTCCTAGATTTCTTGTATTGGTGCACATGGCTCTCCCATCTTTCCCTTCCTGCCTGTGCTGTTCCCTGACCCCACCTCTTCCGTTGTTACCATCTCCATTATCTGTTTGCTTTACTCCTTACTTCTGCTTCCCAGATTCTCCATCCTTCCGCCTTATTCCCACTCTGTCCCCTCTTTGCACCTATCCTGAGAGAGTTTACTCCTTGGACCCTTCTCTTCCTGTTGCTTCATCATCTCGTGGGGGGCATTGTTGCCTCTCTTAGTTCTATAGCCTCCCCAGCCAGTTTATATGGTCATCCAAGAACATTTAAACCTCCAACTAAGGACTGTGGTTTCCTTCGCAAGGATGCAGGCTGTCTGTCCTGTAGAGGTCCATATCTTTCCAGGTTGGTCTGAGTCCCCATGTAGCCAAAGCCCTCCTCCATGACTACGCCTTCAACCAATTTATAATGCCCAGGTGCGGAGTGTCCTTTCCTCTTCCTGGCCATATACAGGTAACACCTCAGCAAAAGCCGCTGTGTCGCCACCTGCTTGAGGCCTCCCCAGATCCCTGAAATTTCCTGGCACTACCCCTACCCTGTCCTTTGCTAGGTTGTTTCCCCAGGTGGACAATGACATTTAGCTCCCTCCATCTCCTGCTGCCCTAGTGATCCTCTGGATCCAGCTCCCATCTCTCAAGCCAAACACCCCTCGGACTTCACCTGCCTCTCTATTCCTCCCCTGTCCTAAGTCATTCTCTAACAATAGAATAAACACCTTTTTAATTTCTTTGTAAAGCTATGAATATGTTAGTGAAAATGTTGATTTTGTGTCCCATCTCCCAGTTAAAACTGCTGTGTTCATTGCTGCGGCTCTCTGAACTCTCGGAGCTGATGCTGCCTCAGCTGTGCACCAGGCTGACGGCCCTTGTTCCCGAACTCAGTTACAGCAGTGCAACCCTTCTGGCTCAGACTCTTCCTAAACAGGGTAAGGCATTTTTTTTCTGGTGCAGTTTAATTTATTTTATATCATTATTTCCATTGGGGTTTTAAGTCTAGTTTTACTGCTGCATGAATAGATGCAGATTTTAAAACTAAATGAAAATTCATAAACTGGAAGGGACAAGATTCAAACTTCCATGTCAGTAGTGTTAAAAATGAAAAACAGAATGGCTTTATTAAAGCGATAAAGCATGACAGCATGAGATATTGGGGATTTACTTTACCCACAGCTTGTTTGGTGTGGCGTGTCACAAGACACATATCAGTGCTTTAATGACGAGGAATGGTAATCCCACAATTATCCATGTGACTTATTAGCATTATACAACGGATCCATGTGTAAAATAAATTTAAAATGAGTTTCATTATGTGTTTTTTGTTTTGTTTTGTTTGTTTTTTATATAAATGCCTTTCCTAAGCAGTGGGTTAATACAAGACTTACCCATGAGTAGTAGCTGACCAATGAGGTTACATGATTTTGTTTACGTCCATTGTATTATTAACAATTTATAGAGCAGTTCTGCACTTCAAGCTTGTACTGTACTTCATAAACATAATATGTCAGTATTACAATTCACTAGAGAATACTTTTTTAATGTTCAGTTGTCACTTCAAGGTTTATGCATCTTAGTAGCCTTTCTAAGAAGCATGTAACTGTCCAACAACCAACCTAATGAGGACTTTGTTGAACCATGATAGCAGACTATGATGTCACAATCACAGCAGCTGTGAGATCAGTTGGGACACCTGCATGCCTTTTGAAAGACACAGTAAAACAAGGATTGCCTTAACTGAAACAGGTTTAGACCAATAACTGAAGAACAGAACATAAGCTATAAAGCACTATTTAAATTGAATATAAGTTGTGAAAGAGAGATTGCCAGTTCCAACCCTCTGAGAGCTAGATACTCACAGTGTGACCTTGGGGCAAGTCACTTAATACTGCGGTGTTTCATTCCACCCAGCTGTAAAAATGGGTGGAAGTAGGTAGGGTTATCTTCACCTTTAAGGAGTGAAACTAGTTGATTTCATGTGAAACGGATTTGTCACAGCACAATATGAAACCCTGACCAATGCAACAAATCAGAACTAAACCCAAGTGAGTTTGGCCTGATATTCCCAAGGTTAGTGCCAGCACAAAGATTGGTTAGCGCCACTGCTAACCCAGGTTTGCGGTGCACTCGGTGGGGCTTGGAGTGCTATCAAACCCGCAGCACTAAGAGGCTAAACAAAATAGCACTACACCTATGCAAATGAGGGGTCCCCTCATGCATACTGGCACGGCGCATTTTCAAAGTTATGGGCGCGTAAACAGTCCCCAAGCTGTGCTGTTTACCACTGCTAAAATCACCTCTTATATGGGCCCTAAGCTGGTCCACCACCTTCCCAAATACAGTCACCTGTCTGTGCTGAGTTGCCCCCACCTCTGTTCACCCTGTATGTAAGCCTTTTTTATATATCCTGGTAGTCTAGTGGTCCCCTCCGACTGCCCTATACATATATGCCTTTTTGTTTATCCTGGTGGTCTAGTAGTTCCTCCACCCTCTACTTCCCAGTACCTATGTCTTTTGTTTATCCTGGTGGTCTAGTAGTTCCCCATCCCTGATTGCCCTGTGCATATGCCTTTTTGCATACCCTTTGTATATCCTGGTGGTCTGGTGAGAGGAACTGCTGGACCACTAGGGCTTTCACTGTTCAGTAGGAATAGGCACTAAGGGGCTGCAGCAACGGCATGCGAATGAGCCTGGAGCAGGGATGCAGATGGCCCTTATTACCTTGCTTGCACAGTGGACTCATTTGCATGCTTGGGCTGAATATGGCCCACAGGAGACACGGCACTGTCCGTTTCAGGAAGTGTTAATCCTGTGGGCCATATGTAGCCCTGGTCTGTATCAGAGGAGCGCAGAGTCACATAGCGCTGTGCCAACATGGACCAGTATTCAGTCGGACAGCCGCTGCATCGCGGTGAGTGATATCCATTTGAATATCCCCATTGCTAGAGAAGCGCTGAGGCAAGTGCGGCACAAACGACTTTGTTGTGCTTGCCCGATATTTTCAATATGGGGCCATGGTTTTTAGTTGTTCAAGTTGCTTTTCATTATTTTTCATTCATGTTGGGGTATTTTATTTAAAGTACTGTATTTAATTTTTTCTGCAACTTCTTGGGGAATCTAAGAAAATATTTTTCTAGCTGCAGAGCAAGATATTTGGCATTTTTTTCTTTTTTTGGGGGCCTGGACACAGTCCCCAAACCAGGACTAAACCATAGAAGCATGACTCTACTAGAGACAAGATATGGCATCTCAGCAGGGCTACCCTGGGTAAATAAATTGTAAAAGGAAGAAAAATTATAGTTTTAAGCCTTTTTAACTTCTTTATCATCTAATGAAAAGCAATACAATACAGTCCTTCGGTATCTAATAGCACTGCCATTGCAGCATTCCCCTAACTCTTGCAGCTTAGGGTGGGACCTTCGGGTTTGTGCTGTGCATTCTGGTCTTGTACTCAGGTGCTGTTTTGGCCCCACTGGACCAAGCCAGCTACATTTTATTTTCAGTTCTGTTCATCTCCCGTGGCCCACCAGCCAGGATCTCCGTGGCTGCTGCCAGTACCACCTGCCTGTTCTCAAAGCTCTCCTTGCTGAATCTCCTCTGGGACCTTGGGGCACCTGCATCTCACCACTCGTAAACCCTTAGTTTGTCCCTGTGGTGGGGTCCTGAAATCTGCTCCTTTGCCAGCTTCCCTACAAGATTCAGCCACACCCCGGTGGAGGCTCTTCTGAGGGCACGGGGCGAAGGTAGGAGTCCAAACAGATCTGGGTACAGGCAAGGCATCATCTGCCATTGGTGGCTGTTTTCCCCAGTTCATCCTATCCACAAGAATGCACACGCATCATCAGGTGCCGACACATGTGACCCACAGATGTATGAGCTCTCCCTCCCAGTGCTCACCATAGGCTCCCAAGACTGAACCACTACCTGTGGTCACATAGATGGTGAAATGCAGCGGGGCGCTTACATTCCTTCTTCCCGGGAGGAGGATAACATCATCTGGGATGCTCAGTCTCTCTTCCCCCTCCCCAAGCCTTCTGACAGTTCAGGATTGGGCCTTAGGTGCCGGTGTTAATGAGCAGCGGTCCTTCGGCTTCACTGATGGACCCAACGGCCAGCTGCAATTTTCATAGTCCTGATCTGAAATACAGGCTATCAGATTTTCTTCCTTAATTGGTATGAATTTGTTCATAACAGGGTTGAAAGTACTGTTAAAGAGACATGTACTGTCTTCCTAAGAACAACGTCAGCATCCGTTGCATTCCTTTATAATTTTGTCAGTTAAAAAAATAAATAAATAGCAAACCAAGCAGAAAAGGACAAAAATACCTTTAATTTCAAAATGTCAGCACTGACTTTTCTTTTCATTTCTCTGTCTAGATTCTTTGTCTGACTGAGCCAGCCTCACCGATTTCTTGTAACTGCACTGACCTCATTCTGCATGAAATATCTGCGCCCAACCTGCAACGCTGATTGGTCCCATCGTGACAGGCTCCAGAGAAAGGTGATATAAGGATTTCCAGTTGTTTGTATTTTAGAGGGTATCTCAGCATACACTTACGTAAACGTGATACTGTACTTCAGCTGTCCATCCTGGTACTGCAGCGATAGTGCTGCTGTTACTCTGCCGGCAACCTGAGCTTGGGAGCAAACTCGAGTTGTCAAGGGCTGGCAGGGAACATGGACTGAGTATCCTGAGAACTGCCATCCTCCGTCAGGGAGCCTGGGTAGTGTTTGCTGCCAGTAGCTGCCACCTAGTAAAGACTGGGTGGCAGCAGGGTTAGGGACACTGTGTACACCATGTACACAAATGCTCGCAGTCTGGAAACAAGATCCCAGACCTGCAGGCAATAGTTACGACCTGCAGGCAATATTACAGAGGCTACACTGGACATAGTAGCAATTAGGTAGACATGGTTTACCCATAACCACACTTGGGAGACTTTAGTACCTGGCTATGTACTCTTCAGAAGAAACTGAGGTGCAAAAGGGGAGTGGCATGGCCCTGTATGTCAATGAAAATATCAAAGCTACAGAAATTCAGAATACACATGAGGAGCCAGAAGAACTGTGGCTCACCCTAGAAACAGGAAATGGGACAGCCATAAGAACTGGGGTTGTCTACAGGCCCCTAGACCAGGGGAGGACATAGACACTTTACTGTTAGAAGATAGACAAAACATGACAGCTAAAGGGGAGGTTCTGATGATGGGAGACTTCAACATGCCGGATACAGATTGGTCAATACCAGCAGGAACATCTGCCAGAACTAGACACATGGTGAATTCCTGCAGGGGATGGCCTCAATCAACTGGTACAAAACCCACAAGAGACAGGGCTATCCTAGATCTAGTACTGACTAACAGGGAAAGGATCACAGATGCCAGAGGAAGTGGTGGGGGCTGAAACAATCACGGGATTTAAGAATGCATGGGATAGACATAAAGGAATTCTGGAGGTCAGGGGTAAGGGCAACAGACTTCCTGGAAAACATAAACTGAACTTACAAACTTAAATGGGCAGACTGGGTGGGCCATGGCCCTTATCTACCGACACTGTCTATGTATCTCCAGGTAGAAGATCACCTGGGGCCAGTGGCGTCACATGGTATGGTTCAGTTTGGCCACTACAACTAAATCATCCCATTCCAAGGCAAAATATGGGACTTCAGAGGAGCTGACTTTGATAAGATGGCCAACAGAAAAATAAATACAGGTGAGGGGTACAGGCAAAGTGGGCAAGCATTAAGGATGCAATACTTGAAGCAACATCCCATTGTGTTAGACAGAAAAGGAAGTGCAAAAGAGAAGGAAACCACTCTGGTTCTCAAAACAGTAGCAGAAAAGGTCAGAACCAAAGGCTGGCCTTCAGGAAATATAAAGGAGATACGAGGATGAAGATAGGGGAGGCATACCAAACTTCCCTAAAGGAAGCAGGAAGGCAGTAAGATAGGCAAAGGCCCAAACCGAGGGAAAACACTAGCACAGACAGTAAAAGAAGGTGACAAGACTTTCTATAGATACATTAGTGAAAGAAGAAAGTCCAGAGGGGTATTGCTAAGATCAAAGGAGATAAGAGTGGTGAGGACCATGTAAAAGCATATTTTGTAGAGGCCTATTTCTTCTTTTAAACATAATTGGTGTAATTTAACTGGTCTGTTTCTTTGAATTGGAGACCTATATCTTATAATTCCAAACCTATTTTGATGTATTGTTGGTGAAGCTGTTTGAATTGGTGTCCTGTTTCTTTGGGTAGCAAACCTATGTTGGGGCTTTGAGTAGAATTGATTCATTGTTGCTGGCTTCACTAGCTGCAAAGTTTTGAGTGGGGGAAGGGTGCTAATTGTCTTACTAGAGGCCTCAGCTACCTGATTGTTTCCGGAAGACTTGGGCTGGTCCCACCACCCAAACCCTCACCCCACCCACCCTGGTCAATTATTCCCTTTGTACTAGGGTTCTGACATCACTTCTCAAACAGGCAAAGGATTTGCACCTGTCATAACAGAAGCAGTCATCCAGGAAAGGAACTGCAGCAAGTGAAGAGGTGACTGCTCCTCTCAGTGGAAGGGAAGTAAATGCAAATCTAGCGCTTTCATTATTACTACTTCACATAGTTATTGCATTGGGTAAAGGAGGAGTAGGAGTTGAAGAAGGTTGTGCAATGGCTACTTAAAGTGTTTTTGAGTGTGGATAGGAATATAAAAAGCAGTTGCTCAACATATCTAAGCGTGTGCAACAAAGGAGGTAAGGGACATAAAGAATGTTTTGCACTGATAGAGGGGAGAGAGTGGGGACTTGGGGAGGTGTTTGGTATCCTGCATCTGGAAGGGTGGGGGTCGCTGGTGGGCAACGACAGCAATGGGTAGGGTGGTAGGCTGCAACAACTCGGTGCACCAATCTTTCTAAACATTGCCTGGAGAGTGGGAGGATGTTTAGTGTGCAACCACATAGAAAAACTTAGAAAGGAGATTGAGGGTCTGCAGGAGGAACTAAGACAGGCAAGGCAGACTGGGGTGGGTTTAGCCCAGTACTGGAGGGAGGAAGAAGGGGAGATGAGGGAGGGCAATTTAAGCCAACAGTGGTGAGGAGAGGGTCAGAAGAAGGAAGCAGAGACAAGGGGCCCAGGCCAGGAAGAACGATTGCCGGGAAACCAGGTCAGGAGACAAAAGTCAAATGGAAGGAGGAGATAGGGACTTGTGAGGGAGGCGAAGAAATGTGCAAAAGTCATGGAGTGGAAGGAGAGAACAGGTTACTATGAAGAGAGAGGAGGGCATTTGTGAAGGATCTTCAGAAAATAGTTGTGCACTGCTAGAGAGGAAGAAGGTGGAGGAGGAAGTGATGAAATTAGAGAGTAACTGATAAATGCCTGGACCAAACTGGAGCGGGGAAGTTCTGCTGGGAGAATTGCAACAGGGGTAAAGGAAATAATGTGCAGGAGGAAGAAGAGGAGCTGGAAATGAGAGAGGAGATGAAAGGAAGCAAGCAGGGAGTAAGAGGGTGGAATCTTAGTGCTGGGGACTCAATACTAAGAGGAGTTAGGTGGGGTAGCAAGGCGGAGAGCATAGTCGCATTTGGGTGGAGGCCATGCCAGGAATGACAGCGGAAAGGGTGGGACAGTCTGTTCTGAAATATGCTAGAAGGGTGAGGGACAAGCCTCATTTAATTATACATCTTGGGACAAACGACCTGGCTGACAAGACAGTGGATATAGTCAGAGGAGGTTTGAGGAACTAGCACAATTATGTGAGGGGCAGGAAGATCAGTAACTTTTCGAGATACTTCCGGTGCCAAAGGCAAGCACAACAAGAAAGCTGAGAATAGAGGAATTTAACGGATGGCTAAGAACCTGGTGTTGTGCTAAAGGGTATGGGCTGTTGGGGGGTGGGGAGGGACCTGGGAGGACAGTAGTCTCTATGCCAAGGACAGACTACACTTGAGTGAGGAAGGAAAGAAAGTGTTGAAGCAGAGGATGGAAGAATATATAGAGAAGTTTGGAGTTTAAACTAGGAGTGGGGGTGGCAGTTGGGGAAGAGATATGCAGGGACCACAGGTTGGGAAACCATATGAGCTTACCCCCATAACAGTGACAAAGGACAAATGGCAAGTACTATTGGTGATGCTAGGAAAGGAGGGCAGGATGGGAGGAGGGGGAAAGGGTGGAAGGTGGTTACCCTTAATGCTAGGAGCCTTGGGAGGAAAACTGCAGAGTTACAGGTTCTCATGGCAGAGGAGAGGTGGACATTGCAGCCATCACAGAAACATGGGCCACCCAATATAATGACTGGGACCTGTCTGTACCAGGGTACAGGTTATTTCGTAGGGACAGGGTGACTGGGAAAGGAGGGTGGCACTATATGTGAAGGAAGGACTGAAGTGTGTAAGGGAGGAAGGGAGGAGGGTAGTACAGAGTCACTTTGGGTGCAAATCCAGGATTCCAAGAATAGGAGTCTTAGAATGGGAGTGGTGTACAGGCCACCATCTCAGATGGAGGAGTTAGACAGGGAACTAGCGGGACAGATCAGGAGGACCTGCGAGAAGGGTAGTGTGGTGATTGTGGGGACTTCAACATGCCAGGAGTGGACTGGAGCACCCCAACAACCAGGAACAGAAGGGAGCAGGTACTGCTGGATGCCTTCAGGACAGCTTCCTGCTGCAAATGGTCAGTGAACCAACCAGGTTAGGGAATACCCTTGACCTTGTGCTGGCAAATGGGGACTTTGTGAGAGAACTTACAGTGGAGGAACCGCTGTCAGGGAGTGACCACCACTCAGTATGGCTCACATTGGATATGGGCAAGGAAGGAGTGGAATCTGGCACAAGAGTGCTGGACTTCAGGAGGGCTGACTTTGGGAGGATGGGGAAGTGGTAAAAGGGTACCTGGCCAGAATTCAATCTAGTATGGATACTAACCAGAGATGGGAGCTCATAAAGCTGGGGATAGTGGAGGCAACCAAAACCTGCTGCAAAGCCCAGAGCAAGAAGGCTAGGGCTAAGAAACCGAGCTGGTTGAGCAAGGAGGTCATGGAAAGGTAAGGAGGAAAGAGCTGCCTTTAGGAAATAGAAGAAAACAGGAGGGGAGGACAGAGAGGAGTACTTGACAGAATCGAAGGAGGTGACAAGGGCAGTAAGAGCCAAAGCATCTCGGAACTCAGGCTGGCACAAGGCATTAAGAAGGGGAGAAGGACTTCTTTAAGTACATCAGGAGAAAAGGAGCTGTAAGGACCACATAGTAAGGATTAGGAAGGAGGGGGTTGGGTGGAAGCAGGATGCGATAAGGCGGAAGCACTAAATGAGTACTTCTGCTCAGTATTTACTAAAGAGAAGAGGGGGTGACACCCAAGATGGGAGAAATGGCAGACGCAGGGGAAGTGGTGACAGATGGGGAAATCATGGAGGGCAGAGTTCGAGAGGGTTTGAAGGCACTGAGGGTGGACAAGGCACCAGGCCCAGATGGCATCCACCCCAGGGCACTGAAGGAGCTGGCAGAGGTCCTTGCAGGACCTTTGGAGACCTATTTAATGCCTCACTACATTTGGGGTGTGTACCTCAGGACTGGAGGATGGCTCATGTGGTGCCCTCCACAAGAGTGGCCCCAAGGATGAACCGGAAACTACAGACCAGTGAGCCTCACATCCATCGTGGGTAAGCTAATGGAGACTATCCTGAAGGAGGCTGGTGGCCCTCCTAGAGGCCAAAGGACTACAGGACAGCAGACAGCATGGCTTCATACAGTGGCGATCCTGCCAAACCAACCTGGTCGGGTTCTATGACTGGGTAACTAGGCAACTGGACAGGGGACATGCAGTGGATGTCCTGTATCTGAACTTCAGTAAGGCATTGACTCAGTGCCACATGGAAGGCTGGGAAGGAAGTTAGTAGGCACAGGGGCAGGTGCAATGCTGGGGAGATGGGTAGGAAACTGGCTGCAGGAAGGCAACAGAGGGTGGTGGTGGTGGGGAGCTCTCACACCCAAGGGCAGTGACGAGCGGTGTCCCACAGGGCTCGGTGTTGGGACCAGTGTTGTTTGGGATATTCATTGCAGACATATCATGGGACATCAAGAGCAAGATCAGTCTGTTTGCTGATGATACCAAGGTTGGCGCGGTGGTGGATGACCTAGGGGATGGCAGGGGTTGCAGGATGATCTGGCAAAGCTTGAAACCTGGTCAGACACCTGGCAACTGGGCTTTAATGCCAAAAAGTGCAAGGTGATGCATTTTGGGATGAAGAACCCAAGGAGGACTTACCAGCTAGGGGAGTGCAGCTAGCCCAGACAGAGGAGGAGAAGGATCTGGGTGTGCTCATCACAGGGTCAATGAACAACTCGGCACAGTGTAGGAAGGCAGCTGCAAAGGCCAACAAAATGCTGGGTTGTATTGCAAGGGTATATCCTCGAAGGAGGGAGGTGATTCTGCCACTGTATAGGTCATTAGTTAGACCACACCTGGAGTACTGCGTGCAGTTCTGGCGTCCGTATCTGAAGAGGGACATTAAGTTACTGGAGGGTGCAGCGCAGGGCGACAAAAGATGATCAAGGGTCTGGGGACTTATCACATGAGAGGAGGTTGAAGGAGTTGAACATGTACTCACTGGAGGAGAGGAGAGACAGGGGACATGATTGAAACCTTTAAATACATGAAAGGAATAAACAAGACAGGTACAGAGGGCTGTTCAAAGTAAGGGAGGAGGGCCACCAGGGGCCATGATATGAGACTGGAGCGAGGAAGGTTCAGGAGGGAGATGAGGAGACACTTTTTACAGAGAGGGTGGTGGCTGGGTGGAATCGTTACCTGCAGAAGTGGTATACAGTAGAACAGTGGACTGCTTCAAACGAGGATGGGACAGGACAAGGGGAGGGTTAATGAAGGGAAGGGTGGAAGGGAGGGGCAGCTGCAGAATAAGGGTGCTAGCTGCACATTCGAGCAGACTTGATAGACCTCTAGGCCTTTATCTGCTGGTAAATTTCGTATGTTCGTATCTATCCTAAATAGATACTTCTGCTCAGTATTTACTGAAGAGAAGGTAGGGCAGGGCCACAGCTCAGCACCATGGACACAGGGGGAGGGAGGTGAGCACTAGTCTCTTCACAAAAAGAAAGGGTCCTACAAAAGCCTCGATAGCTCAGGGTGGACAAGGCAATGGGACCTGATGGCATATATCCCGGGTACTAAAGGAGCTAAGGGTGGAACTAGCAGAGCCATTACCAGAAATGTTTAGTGAGCCTCTGAGCACAGGAGAGGTCTCAGAAGACTGGAGAAGGGCTCATGTGATCCCGCTCCGCAAGAATGGTAGCAGGGAGGAGACAGGGAACTACAGACCAGTCAGTCTTACCTCAGTAGTGGGCAAATTGTGGAGGCACTCCTTAAGGAAAGGATAGTGCAACACCTGGAATCCATAGGAGGACAGGATCCAAGACAGCATGGGTTTACAAAGGAAGGTCCTGTCAAACTAATCTCATAGATTTCTTTGACTGGGTAACTAGAGTGGTAGACCAAGGGGAGCAGTTGATGTCACCTACCTTGACTTAAGCAAAGCTTTGATACTGTTCCACATAGAAGATTGATTAATAAGCTGGGTAAGCTTGGGGTGGGTCAGAAGTTGGTCAACTGGGTGGCAAACTGATTGACAAGCAGAAAACAGAGAGTGGTGGTAAATGGTATACAGTCAGAAGAGAAGCAAGTCACAAGTGGGGTACCTCAGGGATCAGTCCTGGGGCCAGTCCTCTTCAATATCTTCATCAGTGACATTGCAGATGGATTGGAGGGTAAGGTTTGTCTGTTTGCAGATGACACCAAGATCTGCAACAGAGTAGATGATCCAGGTGGGGTGGGCAGAATGAGAAGAGATCTGGATAAACTGGCAAAATAGTCGGAAGAGTGGCAACTGGGGTTTAATGCAAAGAAGTGCAAGATCATGCACATAGGGAAGAGAAACCCTGAAGCCATCTGTAGGCTGGGAGGAGTTGCTGGCAGTCACAAGGAAGAAAAAGACTTGGGCATCATCATCACCACCGATGACCTGAAATCATCCAAGCAGACTACTAAAGCAGTAGGTAAGGCTAGGGGGATGTTAGAGTGTATTAGTAGGGGTATCACAAGTTGGAAGAGGGAGATAATAATCCCCTTTACAAGACACTAGTTAGCCTCATCTGAGTACTCTGCAGTACTGGAGGCCACACTTCACAAGGACATTAACCAATTTGAGGCAGTACAGAGAAGGGCAACAAAATGGTGCAGGGACTGCATCAGAAAACATATGAGGACAGATTAACGGAGCTCAATATGTATACCCTAGAGCAAAGGAGGGGAGAGAGGTGATATGATCGAAACATTCAAACACCTTAAGGGGCATTAACAAGGTGAAAGAGTCTAACATGTTTTAATATAAGAAAAATAGCAGGACAAGAGGACACAGCATGAGATTAGAGGGAGGCCAATTAAGGGTAATGTAAGGAAGTTCTTTTACAGAAAGGGTGGTGGATGCATGGAACGCCTATCTCAGGAAGTGGTGGATATGAATACAGTGCAGGGCTTCAAACAGGCATGGGATAGGCATAAGGTAACAGTACAGATGAGTATGACTAGATAGGCCATTGACAGAGCAAAGGCCAATGGCACATTTATAAGGTAGAAAAGAAATGGGCGACTGGATGGGCCCTGTGGTCCTTATCTGCCGTCAACTTCTAGGTTCTATGTAAGCAGGGGAAGTGCAGCGGCCGGTGCCACTACAGAACATGCATGCACGTCGTGTCCTCTGTAGTAGCCTCCGGGAGAGTAGGGCATCCAGCAGGACAGATGAAGCCCTGTCCAGCCCCCGTGTCCATTAGCAGGCTTTCTCCCTGGCAAGCACCTTAACTGTGGCATCTGGACTGAGTGGATGGGGCTGCAGGTAGAGCCCACCTCGGGAGGGGCAAGCTTAAGGAAACAGTGATGTGTCTCAGGTATCCCAGGAGATCCAGGTAGGAAGTGCCTCGACTGGATGGGAAGGTGCCTCACGGTGGTGGCAGGAGCTCCCAGCTGTTGGGAAAAATAAGTTGGGACAAACAAGTATTTGACTGTCCCCAACTGACCTCATGGTGCCTTTGTTTATAACATCCTAGGGCTCAGTATGACAGCTGACTGTGATGTCACAAACAGCATGTGTGAGGTCACTTGGAAACTTTTTCAAAGACTCAGTGAAATAAGTGTTGCATGACTGAAATATTTAGTAGACCAACAACAGAAGAAAGAAAGAAAGCAGAAAAGAAACATATAGAGACGACGTATGGGCAACCATACACAATGAGGCTGTTTCCATTGAGGAGCTGAGATGACATTATAGGGACCTCGAGAGGGAAGCTAGAGAAGAGTCCCATATGTCATCCCAACCCCTAGATGGAAACACATGCTGAGTGGTGTTCTGGCTGCCCATATATTATTTTTAACAGTACATGAGTAAATAAACAGAGCGGGCTTTATCTGTTCTTAGTTAAAACAAGGGACAAAAACTACTTTTAAAGTCTAAAATGTAAAATCTGAACGGCAGATTCCCGTTTTGGGTGAGGGTGGGGAAGGAGAGACAAAGGAAAGGCTGTTGTAGAACAGTAGTGATGTCACTGATATACTACAGCAACTCAGATTTAAGATTTTATTGTAGTAGAGAGACGTTCTTTAAATAATATGATTGCAGAGGGCAAAAGTGGCGGCAGTGCGTTGTTTCTTCTCCCTGTTCATTGACGTGAATGATCCCACACTTGGTGAAAGCCACAGACTCACTCTGTTAATGCAGTGCTGTGTGGAAGTACTACCTGAAGGTACTGAATATGGAGCAGTCTCTGTTGTTGTAACTGGAGCTCTGAATACTTTGGGGGACACAGTTTGTATCAGTAGAACTCAATTACTCAGCATCCACAACACCCCAAAAAAAAAAAAGGACTTTGGATTTGAATCCATTCTGTTCTTTAGTATGGTTGCTGGTTTCCAATATACTGGGAAGCATTTTAAAACATAATATTCAGACCCAGTTCAGCTTCTAGCATTCATTTTGTGCACCTCCCATCATTCTTTGTTACTGCATGAAAACAGAATCCCCAATAGGTTTCTCCACCTTGGTCTTGGCAGCATCCCCAGTCCCGTCACCGAACTATCTTGTGGAACTGTTCCATGGGAAGCTGTGCCTCTGGCTGACCCCCAAGTCTCCCAACTTCTCATGGGTTTACTATCATACCACATTCTACCTCCATGGCTTACCCCATCCCCATGATCGCAGGTCCTCTCTCTGTCACCCGCCATGCACGGGATCCGTTTTTGGCATGGGCTCATCAGTGGTACTGGGCCTTGTGGAGTTGGACCCTCATTTGCCTCTCCAGTATGTTCCTTGTTTTCTCCCAGGATACCGAGAGTAGACGGCATGAGCTCAGGCACGCCGAGCACATGGCTAGCATCCTCTCTCCCTAAGCCACCCCAGGCAGCACCACCACATGTAGCTGCTCAGGTGGTACTAGAGCTGTGGAAATTAGAAGCACTGTACATTGGAAACAGCCTGGGAAGTCGGGGACACCTGGGGAGGAGGATTGAGCATCCCATAGGATAGTACCAGCTGGATGATCACAGGTGGTGGTGCATGCAGGAGCAGCTTGCGGGTAGGTGGGCGCCTCCCAACTATAGCATTAGAATGCCCATTCGTGGGCACGCCACTGCTGTCCCAGCTCACAAGGCATCTAGTGACGAAAAGCAGAAAACACTGCCCAACGCAGCAGGATGAAGCAGCGATCCTCTGCAGGCCCGCACACCTACTGGGTACCGCCTCCAACCCAGCATGATGTTGGAAGGGCTTTGGAAAACCCGACAGAACCACCACAGGTGTAAGCTGTCGAGGAGTGTAGATAAGGGAGGGTTTAGTGCCACTGTCACTTGTGGAGCTCTCCCAAAAATAAAATCATGAGTTTTGATATTGCAGCTTTTGCTTTCTTCATTGGAGTGCAGCTTTCTCTGTGTTTTGTAGATAAGGGGTGAGCCCCAAAACAGTGGATGATGGTGCTGAGGGGTTGGCTGTAAATGGGCCAGGTCAGACAGAGGAAAGCAAAAAGAAAAGTAAGGAAAAAGTGGAAGCATCGTAGCATTCCCAGGTCATAGCTTCTCTTTCTGTACATATCTATCACTAGATTTGTATGCAGCCCCTCCCTTTTGCCATCGTGGATTCTAGTCCAACACCAGGAACATGAGCTAATATGCAATACTGAGCATGTAGTGCAGTAGTAACAGTGCTTTGCTTTTATGGGGCTGTCCTTCCTATGAGCTGCTGAATGGAGATCCCTTCTGCCCATCATTTGTGGCTGTTCAGGTGGAAGTTAAAGATCTGAGGCGCTTATAAGAATAAAGGATTTACCCTGGTGTCCTTGCTGACATTTCCTCATCAATAAAACCAGTCCATCTGGGATGGCACCATCAGTCAGTGGTAGCACAGCCACTTGCAATGGCAGTGACTGTGTTCTGGAACTAGCTACGCGGGTGTGGAGG
The DNA here is from genome assembly GCA_016271365.2 of Neoceratodus forsteri. Taxonomy (NCBI): domain Eukaryota; kingdom Metazoa; phylum Chordata; order Ceratodontiformes; family Ceratodontidae; genus Neoceratodus; species Neoceratodus forsteri. Next base: position 24,325,609 of record JADMNL010000029.1, on the reverse strand, counting down.
AGCCATGTGGGGGAGGAGGAAAGAGCATCCCAGAGGACACTTCTCTGAGGAGGGAGGGCAGGGAGCTCTGCTGCTATACCATCTGGGTGACCACAGGTGGCAGTGCAGCAGAGTGGCTCGAGAGAGAGAGGTCTGGGTTGGTGCCGTGCTATGCACATTGTTATGCATACACACCCGAGCTGCCTGCATCTTGAGGGACAGAATGGGTGGAAAGCAACCCCCCGCAGGATGGCAGCCCTATCGCATCTGCAGGTTCCAGATCACCGACCTGAGCACTCTCCTGATGGCTGGATAATGTGCAACTAAGGGACCAAGCCCCATCCTGGGGCTTCACCGCTTTGGGGGGTATGGGGTTAACATGTGAGCAGGTATGGCCAGGAGAAGGTGAAGTGACAGGGCTGGGATTTAGTGGTAGCTTGAGTTGGGGCCAAGTGAAGCAAGGACCCTAAACAGAATTAAAAAAAAGATCCATCTCTCCCACCCTTTAGGACACACCTGGAATTGAGCTGTCACAACTCAGTGTGCTTTTCCAGGCCAAACATTACAAATCAAGAAAAACCTTGTTAACCCGTCTCGAGTTGGAATCTGGATGCACTTGGCACACAATGACCCTGGTCAAGCGTCGGTTCTCCCTTTCAGCGGTCCCTTAGAAAGCCACTGATTGCTGCATGGTGGGAATGACGCTTTTCAAGCTGTTTTTATTTTACTGTTGTTTATTCCAGGCTGCTTTCAGATGGAGCTGGTGTGCAGACTAATCGAGGACTGTTTGGAGCCTGAGTATCTGACGCTGGTTTTGGGTAAGTGTGTCAAATAAAATGGCCGAATTGTGTTGGGTTTAGCACAAACAGAGGTGTGGTACCAAACTGTAATCGACACTATCTGTTACGTATCATTCAGCCTTTTGTTAGTGAACAGTGGTTATGAGTCATTTGTTTTGAATAGTTTATCTGCTTTCAAAATTATACTATCATCACACATGTGCATGTACTATGCAACAAGCGCTAACGCCTTCAAGAATTTTAACAAAACATAATATTTAGACACTGTCCAGCCTGTATTTCACATTTGTTCTGTATTTCTCCTCCCGTTATTTATTACTGAAGGCATTTCCATGAAAACAAGATCTCTGCTTCTGAAGAGTTTTACCTATTCAGTTGCTTTCTCCCTACTTGACATCATAATGCACTGCTTCTGACATCACAGTTACTCCCATGGCAACAGATTGTGATGCACAACACAGGATTATGACTTGATGGGAAAGCTACGGGATGGGGAGGTGCTGACAGTCACAAAGGAGGAAAGGGTCTGGGGTTATTATTTCAGATGACCTGAAAATGTCAAAACAGAGGCTAAGGCAGCTGGGAGGGCCAGTGGCATGCTGGGGTGCATAGGCAGGGGTATCACCAGCAGAAAGAGGGAGGTAGTGATGCCATTATATAAAACCATGGTCAGGCCTTACATGGAGTATTGTGTGCAGTTCTGGAGGCCACCTTCGTAAGGATATTAACAAGCTGGAGAGGGTCCAGAGAAGGGCAACTAAGATGGTACAGGGCTTGCAACACAAGACTTATGAGGAGAGATTACGGGACCTCAGTATATACTCACGGGAAGAGAGGAGGAAAGAGGGACATGATAGAAAAATTCAAGTACGTCCAGGGTATAAACAAGGTGCGGGGGAGAGACATTTTCAATACAGGAGGAGCACAAGAACGAGGGGCATGACATGAAATTGGAAGGTGGGCGGTTAAGAGGAATGTGAGGAAGTTCTTCACAGAAAGGGTGGTGGATGCATGGAATGGTCTACCTCAGGAGATGGTGGAAGCGAGCACTGTGGATGGATTCAAGCATGCTTGGGACAGGCATGGGGAACCACAGAGGTGGAGCAGCAGGCATGGAGGCAGATGAACTCTAAGGGATAAACATCATGTATTCATGCAAATTTCCTCAACAATAAATAATCAGGAGGAGAAATCTATAGAATATACACAGAATGCAAGCTGAATTGTACCTAGTTATTATATATTTCAAAGTTTTCTTGAGGCGTCTGCAGCTCTTTTATGGCTGTTAAAGAACTCCTGATACCAGAGAAAAATTCTGTGGGCCCGGGCTTCCGACTACAGCAATCGATTGTGAGGTCACAAGCAGAGGACTGTATTATCTAGTGTAGACAAGCAGCCAGAGAAATGTGTAAGGGAAAGTTCTCCTGTTTTCATGTTAATGTGTATTGCTGTAGAGAAAAAAGCGATGGTGCTGCTAGCGGTCGCAGCAGCACATCACACTACTGTGCAGGCGACCTGAGTTTAGGATAGAGCAGTGGACACCCCTTGGAGGCTGGTCAAACCAGCAGTTGGCGCTCAGAATGTGCTGTGGTCGGGAGGGCTGCTGCTGAGCCGTTGGTGCCATAGTGACCCCTGCAGTGGGCCAGCGAGCTTGTTCCTCTGCAGGATGTTGCTACATGTAGCTGAGGCCTCGGGAGCTCAGCTCATGCTGGGGATGAGGGAGGAAGGGACAAAAATGGGGAAGAACCTATACTCTTTTGTCTATATGATGGCCAGGCCCCTGTGTGACGATCAGGTCCAAGAACTGACCACCACTGGATCCTGTCCATGCAAGTGGACTGCTTTAGGAGGGAGGACAACCCTCCACCTGGAGCTCCTGTCACAGAGGGAAAGTCATGGTGGACATCAGTCGAGACAAGACCTGCCTGGAGCATGGAAGGCCAAGCTTAAAGCGGCATATTCCTGTGACGAAATATGGCCGGGATAAGCACTGCCATTGAAACAGAACAAACAGAAGAAAAAGTTGTTCGCTTGCGCATTTGTAGCACTATCGCTCTGACGTTGACCCGGTTCGGAAGCGAGTCTGGGCCTTCGGAGAACCGGGCAAATGAATTGTAAACACACACAAATTAAATCAAAGCTGAAAATTCAGTTCTGGACCTTTGGCATCATTTTGATAGGCTTTTTTCATAGTTGATATGATATGCAGTAGTTCTATTATAAGTTTAAAAATGCGTCACTGTAAATGGTACAAAAGCATACTGATGCAAAATTAACGAAACACGACAACCTGCAGCTTTTATGCTTGTTGCATTTTCATCACTTTACCTGCCATCATGTTAACAAAAATGGCTCCAACTGATTTCTGGAGTGGTCTATGACAGAACGTACTGTCCCTGTTATTACTGTACCTGCTGCCTGCCACTGATATTCTGTTCTTAGCATAAGCAGTGCCATTGCTGCGTTTCACATGACCATTAATACTGCTCTGTTGTTTTGTTTATAGACAGGTTCTGGATGTCCCTTGGTGTGAGGAAGTACTAGCAGTTGTACAATCGTTGCTGGACAAGAAGGTGAAAATCAGGCTTGTTTCTGTTTTGTTGAAAATTTATTGAGTTTTAAGTGCAAAACAGAACACACTATCACGCACTCAGTATATAACAGGAAACTACCTGTTCTAGTGGTAGTTCAGGTGGATGTTAAAGATCCCATGGCACTTCTTGAAAAGAGTAAGGAATTTCCTCGTGCCCTGGCCAAATTTCCCCATTCACTAAAATACCACCACGAATTTAATCTGGTTCAAGGTTGACTGGTATTCATCTGTATCCTTCTTCCCGGTCGTGCCTGAAAATAGGCAAGAATTTGTCTAGTGCACTTACCGGTCAATAAAACTAACTAAACTAAAAGCAGTCTTGCTGTGGGACTCAAATAAATGTAAACTCCTTAGTGTGTCTACATATATATAGCACAAAGACAAATTCACTGGGCCTGTTTTGTCAAGAAACCTCTATTTCTCCAGTAACTTTTACAGTTGCGTTTGTATATTTTGTAACTATTCAAGTATTTTGAATACATCCAGTGTGTAGTACAGTAGAACCTGGAGTGAAACACTGTTCACTTTGGAAAAGATGCCAAAAAATTGCTCCTCAAAGTAATGTTAATGTGTATTCATCTGAATCTTCCTCAGAAGTTTTTCTCATGCCAATGTTGTTCCCATTGTCAAGTAACTGTCCCACGGTCTCCTTCCTTCTGAGACTGGCGCCTACTGTAATCCTCTCGGTGTCTAATGTCATTCAACTTTGCAATCCAGGTCTGTTTTATTTTTTCCTTAGATGGAACTGGCCCGGAACTTTTGACCAGTTTATCGGAGGCTAAGCCTACAGGCCCCAGAGTTCTAACGTCTATGAAGTATGCCAAGTTGCTTCTGGCCGTGCTTACTAAATACCAGGAAATGTAAGTTTCCAATCATTCATTTACTGCAGCTAATGAAACCTCAGAGTCTGCACCTGATGCCTGCAAAATTAATAATATGGTAGAGGCTTTGTATTACTGTGTTTTCTGTTGGGATGCTTAAAATAACCACTCTCCCTCACCAGATGTTGCCCAGATGCATCCGTCCCCCAACCAACAGGGTGGCTGCTTACACAGCAACCACCAGTGCTACTCTGAGGTCAGACAGTACTAGTTGGAGGGTATGTGAATACAGGGCTTTCCTCTCGCAACTCCGTGGGAGCGAAACATCTCACCTGTACGACACACAGGCCCCCTGCCAGCGTCAGTGTTGGATCAAAGGATTTGCCATATTCTTTCAGTTGGTGTTGTTTATGCCACCTCGGGCTGGCTCCCATCATCAGGGACTGACACCCCCACCCCAGCCCTGTCAACCGGCTACATATGTACTTACATCCAGCTCCCATCTTTTCCATGGTTTCCGCCTTGTGGCGGGGCAGCCCCTGGCTGTGAAATGGATCCTCAGATGGGAGATGTGCTATAAAGCCTGGTGAGAAGTTTGCGAGGGGTCTGTCCCGTCACGCTGACCAGTCATTTTGTCTGTACCTGTTACGGTCCCCAGAGAGCGTGGTTGTGCAGTGCTGCCTAGATGTGCCCACTTACGCTTCCACATGCAGGATGTCAGCAGTCGCAACTCCTCCACTCCTAGACTGCTGTCCTTAGGTGTCCAACCCCAGCCACCACTAGGAGTTGGTAACACACCTGGTGCAGCAGCTCTCCCTCCTGGAGGAGGACAGCAGTCATATAGCCCCCGACCCCCAGCAATCCAAGTTTGTTCCCATACCTGGATCATGGCACCGCAAGCAGTAGCTATACTGCTGCATCAGTGGGCAACACAGATTCAAGGGATTGCACACAGATCCGAAGTGTTTGACATTGTTTGGGACCCCTGCCCAGTAAAATAAGAAAACTTAAAAACTTTTTTTAATCTGTTTATTACCATTGTGCTTGTCTTCTGGTGCTGCCTTTCCTCCAACTCCCATCCAAGGTCCTCCCTAATCAGATCAATGCACCATTGACCATGGTGCCTTGCCCCTCCACCCGTCCCCTTGAGCTGCCTCTCTTACAGCATACTCTGGGCGAATATGGATCACTGCAACATGTTCCCTAGAGGCCCGTCCCTTCGCAGTGCCTGGTGGACATGGGCGGTGACTGGTCCCACTACATCCTTCCACCAATGGGGATTTTCTCCATTTGTTCCCGCTCACCCTCTCTCTATGTGGCAGCATGCTCATGAAAATCTGTGGCGAGGGGACACCAGGCAGCACTTGGTTGCCAGTGGAGCCTCCGTTAGGTGTCGCTCTGTGAGCGGTGTTGCACTGAGCCTTCCTCCCAGATGGGAGCATCTGAGCAGATCCTCAGAGACCTCCTGCTGGCTTCCTCCCGACATCCTGGGTTTGGGGCACAAACATGGGTCACCAGCATGCCCTAGCAATCCCCACCACTTAGAACCACAGAGCTGGCAAAAGTAAGACTTTATTTACTCTGTAAAGCTAATGAATAATGAAAATGTAATCAAAAGGGTTTCATTATTTAGTTCAAAGTTCATCTTTTCATCTTCTGTTGTACATTTAATGTCGATGGTATGACAGCAGAGCAGGGTTTACATACTGTCCCAGGCATCCCGTCCGAGACCATCAGGGGACCAGGTGTGCCATGGAGGTAAGGCACTCTGCTTCTAGGGAAGGCGTGGCCTCCCTACATTTGCACACCACTGCTGGCAGCGACACAGCAGCACTGGCTGTGAAGGTGGCTACGCACCAGCTTTCTTGGAGGAAGGGTGTAGCCGTTGTGATTGGGATTGTTGGGAGGGAGCCACAGAGATTTCTGAGTGAAGACAGCTAGGGTGGCATGCCCTGTGTGACATTTGAATAAGGATAAAACACGTCATTTCTGTAGTAGCATTTAGGACACTGGTCTGATGTGAATGTCAGACCCTGCTGGTGTGCTGTGGTCCCCACTGGGAAAACAGTTCTATATTTTCACTGTTTGAGAACCTAGCGATATTGTAACTATTTCCAAGATTCTGACTGTGTTTGTATTTTTAGCACCATCTGAGGCATTGATCTTTTATCCAGTTTGATGAAAAGCACTAAAAACATAGTTATTTTGCATGAGCTGTGTTACAGGGGAGAAACAAACTGTACTTTTCCTCCCCTCTCTTTTCCAGATAACAGCAGCTCACAAAAACACCTTGTCCTGTGCCTTGGCCATGAACAACACCTTTTGAAGAAATCATTACAGGCTGCCCTCAAACGCATTGCTCTGCCATGATCGGCGAGGATGGACTTATGGAAAAAAAAACAAACTGCTGACCTTTCACCTCGTTTTAGTAGACATCCCAGTGATAGCAGGCAGTATTGTTCACTTTCCCCATAGTTGCAACCTGCCTGTTCCTGCTGTAGCTTGGGATAGCTTTGGACCAGTTCATTGGTACTGTGACAGTGCTGCTTTCTTTGGGTTTCCCCTCCACTGAGAGGCCAGTTATTATGAGAAGTACCCTTCTGGATTGGGAGTTGCATGCTGGCTTCTGTGTTAGAATCTTGCCATGATACAAGTATGAATTCTCAGCCTGATGACCTTGTGTTGAGATAATTAAAAAAAAAAGTTACCTCTTTTTGTTTTGCCTCCTCACCTGCCTAACAGTGGTCACATTTCCCACCTGGGGCATGCTGCTGCTGCTGTTAGCCATCCTCCCCTCTGGCTCCCCAAGAGCTCTTATACCATCTGGGTCCTGTCTCTGTTCGTCCTTGCAGACTCACACTGGGAGAGAGACAGGCTTGTGCACCACATGCAGGTAGCATTGGGAGAGGAAGAGCCTCAACAGGTTAGTGCTGTAGGTGGGGGAGCCTGCTCTCATCCAGTTGCTGAGATGTACTCGCTTTCTCCCTCCCCAAAAGATACTAGTTGGGTGATGTCATGTATTCCTCTGAGCACCGTGATGTCCCAGGAGGGTCTGCTTTCCTAACTAAGCTTTTCATGTAGCTGTCTCTGCCTAGCACTAAGAGGTAGCCAGACAGCAGGATGCTTCTGCACCCCATCCCAAGAGAGGGTGTCTGCCAGCCCGTTCGGGCAGTGGTGAGCCTACTACCGCCGCCATACAGGCGACCTGAGGAGAGGCAATCTCGGGTCATCGGGGGATTGAGTGTCTGAGCGGATGCCTCCTACTCTGGGAAGGGTGGATCGCCCTCATCCGCCACAACACTGCCACTCTGGGTGACCCCACGTGCAGCAGGAACAACAGAATTGGGAGGAGGTGGGTGCTGATACGCTTAGCATGTGCACATCGTGGCATCACTCCTGTGTAACACCTCGGGATTGGGGGATGAAAAGTGGAAAAATAGGCCCTGGCACTGGAGGGAGGGCATACAGACCCAGTATATCCGGCCCCAGAACCTTGGCTGAGCACCTCACAAAGGACCACACTGAAACTTGTTGAGGGGCACCTCTACCCTCAACCCTGCTGGAGGGGGGTATCCATGGTGTCTTGTAGGTCCGAGGCAGCCGAGGTAATTGGCAGTGGGGAGGAGGGCTCAAGTGCCAGTGGTGGAGGGGTACATAAGCAGAATAGGGGAAAAAAGAGGACTGTTCAAACCCTCTGCCGGCCTCTGCTTCTGGTATCTTACATCATCATGGTTTCAAATAGTCCCCTGCTGTATGGCACCACAAAGTAGGCAGATGTTACATGTTTAAATAAAACTGAACTGTACAAGGCTCAGATGTGCAGAGATCCAGCCTTGCAGTCCAATAAAGAGGTACTTTTAGGCTGGCCCACTGGTGCACCTGTAGCACTACTGCTTCGATCTGAGCTCTGGAACGAACTTGGGGTGTTGAAGGATCAGCTGGGGTGGGAGGAGGAATAAGCCTCTGTCATATTACTCTCTGGGGAGGGAGGGTTGTGGTGCCTGGTACAGGCCCAGCCCCTAGAGGTGGGCGAGGACAGGTAGCATGGGACAGCTGATTGGGGGTGGAGGAGCGGCAGTTGTGTAGAAGCCTGCACAGTGCATCATGATGGAATTGCATCGTGCTCCTCCAAGGGAGGAAAAGCGGAGAGGCCCAGCCAGCAGGATGAATCCAGCATCCTGCAGGCACTGCACCTGGCGACTCAGGCACCACTGCCGCCAACCAGATCCGCTCACATGGTGGGGATTGGGGAACCCCTCGGACCGGGGGAGAGACAAGCAGTTATAAAGGGAAGTTCTGGGGAAGTGGAGCTGATGGGGCTGGGGAGGCCAGCAGGATGTGGGCCACCAGTGAAGGGAATAAACAAGAAGTGAACAGAAAAGGTGCATCTTTTAAAGAATAGATAATTCCATCCACGTATGAGAAAAGAGTTTGGAAAGAAAACTTTTCTCCCTAATTGTGCTGTTTGAATCTGCCATAGGCTGACCTGAGGTCCCGCCAGGCCATCTCCATGAGAAAATGGGTATGGGTAAAAACATACAGGGCTGTGGCTGTGCAGTAGCTCAACAACCCTGCAACCCTAGTCATGGGTCTGCAGAGCTGAACATCCCACTGGAGGATTTCTTCCATCTAGGGTGAGAGGGGCCAAGCATTAGTGTACATTCACTACATGGCAGCCCAAGGACTGGTGGCTGGCTGGAGACAAGGGTCTTAGACTTGGATCATTGCTCTGATGTACTGTCCTCAAAGGGATCAGAAACACATCAACATTTCCAGTTCATATCTGCCCTGTTTTCTCTCTGTACATATCTTTCTTTTTTCTGCATGTGTGTGTATAGCACCCCATGATAAATGCTCAGACTGGTGACATTGTTGGTTAGAAACAGTCAGTGGCTCCTGATGCTTGCAGGGGCTGCTGCTGGGATGCACACTGAGCACATTGTGGAGGTGCTCCATTTTCATCACTGTAGCAGCCCGTGCCTGTAGTGGTATCCACGCCAGGAGCCATCGGCTGAGTCTAACCAGTGATGTCACTGGTTGGAACATTTATAATGGTGCAATAAGAGTGACTCCATCAGAGCTGGGTTTAAAGGTCAGTGAGACTGAAAATAAAAGACAAAAATGTAAAAGACAGAATGGGTGGTGAGTTATGAATTGGGACTGTTGCAGTATTTGTTACCCTTTAGGAGGCTAGCTGAAGGGGGTGGAGGACAGCAGATCAGGCAAATGACTGTCTCCCACGTCTTTTTTTTCTTCTTCTCTACCTACACCTGGGCAGCCCCTTACGGCATCTTGCCCCCAGCCCCGTCACACACCCACCCCAGACCTTACCTTCCACCTCTTGTACCTCCATGGGTGCCTAGGTGCATGATACGGAATCTGCGGAGCATGTGCCATCATCCTGCCTGCTTGAGTTGTTTTTCCCCTGGGCTGGCATGCGTACTATGGCGCACATATACTGTGAGAAGACGCAGTACACCCCAGCCACCTGCACCCAGCCAACCAAGAAGGCAACCACTGCTCCCAGTTTTCACTACTTGGTAATTAAGCAGGGGTCTCGCTGTTCCACCTTCCCCAAAAGAGGAGCTGTCATGGTACGCTCAGTCCTCCTTCCCTGGCCAGACTCCAGCTACCACATTTTGTTCCCAAACCCTGATCACTGGCACAGCTGGTGGAGAGGCCCTCACCTCAGTTCTCCATGCCACTCGGCTGGCTCATCTCCAACATTTTGTAAAGGAAAGCAGCCAGCATGAGCAGGCGTGTGTTCAAGGAGCTTCTGCTATTCTACTTCAGAAATGTAATAAAAGAGCATTTTCTCAGCACCTGTTTGCGGTTTTTATTTAAACTTAAGTACACGCCACAGTAGTTTTTATCTGTTGTGCAAATTGGATTTTGTTTTCATCATGGTAAAACTGAGACAAGCCGCCCAGTGAGAAAGCGGGCAAGGAGAAAGCGCAGTAACCTCCGAGCAACAACGTGGCAGTGACCTGAACCAAGAGGGGAAAGGCATGCTGGAGCTCTCAAATAGTGACTTGCTTCAAGCCATTCGAGGATTTAGATAAAAAGTGGACACTTGTTTCACCTCCATGGAATCCCAGGTGGTTGTAAGCGGCAACAGAAGCCAAGCAGTTTACGGACTTGGCCAACACTCCAGGAGCAGCCACGCAGGAACCGTAGTAGAAAGGGCTACTTCCGCAGAATGGAGACTTTAAAAATGGAGTAAGAGTCAACAGTATTCAGCTCCTAGAAATCCCAGATGCAGGAGGGATGGGACTTAAAACTTTTGTCACCGACTTATTGTTGCAGCAGCAAACTTGCTTTACAGGGACAAATTTATAAAACCTACCACTTGACTCCATGAAAGAACCCATCGAATAACCAACCTCATACCATCATGATTGTGACTGACAACCAACACATTAGGCATGGTATCCTGTTGGCTGCTAAACTGGGAGGCCCTTCCAACTGGAATCGGGAACAGATAGACTTTTTCCCTATCTGTGCTTCGCAATGAGACAGCATCACAAAAGCTTTGAAGGCCTGGTCTTTGTGCATTAGGCATTAACCGCCAGTACAACTGTTGGCATGCCTATGCATCAACTATGCAGGTAAAACCTACATGTTCTCGGATCCGCAGTTAAAAATACTTTGTACATCAGCCGACTAACTCATCTGCTGAAGGGATGATTGATTACTAGTTTCTTTTGTCAGATGACTACTTTGTAACCAACATTTCTTGCCCCAGGAGTCCTTTAGCATCAGTAACTGTTTTGCACTTAGCTGGCTAGGTGCAGCTGCCCGGAGGTGTGCCTTTAAGTAGCATTAATCACCAACAGAGGAGGGCTCTACCGGTGGATTAATGCCTGCTGGGGAGTTGGTGCCGAGGCGCAGCCCGAGGGGTCAACTCGCCCAGCGGGCATTAATCCCGGCGAAACCCGGCGGCTGAAGTGATGTGCGCTGTAACTATAGGCCTCGCCGGCGACGATGAGCCTATGTTACCGCATCACCTCGGCGAGCAGCATGGTCGCAAGGGAGCCCTACGGAGAGAGGACATGGGAGACAGATCGTGGAGCAAAGGCTACTTACTTCACTTACAGGCACAGGACACAGGTGAACAAGTAACATTGGTCCGTGAAGCACTGGTCAACGCATTGCGGTGCTGGGTGGCAGTTGCTGACATCGCTGCGGTGGCCTCGGTGCTGGGACTGGGACACTGCACGGCTCAATGATTACAGGCGCCTGCCCCGGGAGGTGGCGGCGCGGATTCTCTGAGAGTGGTCAGCCACGGTGCCTGCAGGGCGGCGCCTGCACCCTATGCAGTCACGGGTTTCTGGAGTGGTACACAGCTGGGCTGCCCTGGCTGGCCAGGAGACCGTCACCAGGGCATGGAGGATCATGCTGTGTATGTGCAAGGTCTGGCCGGCCGGTGACAGCCGGGACCTGGTTTCCTGTAGCGCCGGGGTGGGGCTTGCAGTGGTGACGGAGCTGGCGGTTATCCTTCTGGTGCTCTCCATGGCGATAGTTGATCTGACCGAGCGGCGCTACCTGTGGGTTAATACCCGCCGGTTTCAGTCAGCCGTCGCTTGCCGTCAGATCCAGAGGCTCCATTCTGGCGGTCTGCAGTGAGCCATGTTACAAGAGAGATTTAAATGAGGGTAGGGCCAAGCCAATCAAAAGACAGGAAGGGTGAGAGCTGTTGAATGCTTCACAATTTTTTCTCCACTGGACTGAACAATATTGCCTCTGAGGTGTCTTCCAACTTTCCTTGTTGACAGCCTCCTAGTGCTTATCTGGGTAAAGTTTTCCTCATAAATTATTTCCTTTAGTGTGCTGTGTGAAAGTTTTACTTTTCATTAGCGCTGTGCACATTTTTATTTTAGCGCAACAGTGCTATTTTGACTATTTTTCCTCGACTATTTAGTTTAAAGCCTAATTTTATCACGAGTGCTTATTTTTGATGGTTTCCTTCATTTTTGGGACAAATTCTTGTGGGAACCCTCGAATTAGGGACAGTTGCCTTGTTTTTACCTCAGACCTCATGGGATTTACTGTGAAGCACCTGCAGATTTCAAATTTAAACAGTGCCTGGGTTTTTCTCTCTAGATTGGCACTTACGAGGAAACCTTTTTGTTATATTACTGGACCTTGGTATCATCTGTGTCAGGACTGTCCGTGAGGGTCCAGCAGCCACCTGTGCGCAGTTGAGTATTACTGGGTTTCTATTAAGACTGGCACTAGTATAGATCCCAGTTTTACAACCAAAGAAAAAGGCACTAGTAATAGTTTAACTGGGGCAGGACTGGCTGGTGGCAATTTCACAGAAACCTAAGCTCAGTTTGTAGGTCCAGAACTGGTTTGCTTTGCTTAAATTGACATAACAGACACACCTTTGATTATTATGGCTGAGGATAAATCAAAGGCTTCCGACGAGGGCCATTCAAAAGTACTAATACCAAAGCAGAGATGCTGAGGAATCCTCCAGATCCCAGCCAAAAATAAAGTTTCTAAAGATGAAGTTCCTCGCAAATTGAAAAATAATAAGTGACACGAAAAAGGAAGCTTGATCAAGCCTCTGATGAAGTGGCTAAAAGAAACTGTCAAGACAGATATGCTCCTGGGAAAGCCGATAGTGAGACAACAGGCAGCTTAAAGCACACAGAAAAAACAAAACACTTACAAACTGCACAGGTTCTTCCATTAGTGCAAGATATGGAAAAAGCATGGCAACTGTTTCAGACCCTTCAAAAGATGGGACCTTGATTTACTGGGGCTGTAAGCACTCTTCCACAGTCAAAGGTGCCAGAAGATAGTAAAGGCAGAGGATCGGAAGGGCACTTATGAGCACTTTTTCTAAACTAGTTTTTGCCATACAAAAATATAAAGTGGAGGGCTGCTGCCTTCGCTCCCTGGTTCGATGCCTACCACAGTCCTCTCTTCTGTAGACTGTGAGGGTGACACAGATGATCAATTTTATGATGCCCCGACATGGATTTGGAGGGCCTTGAGCCCCAGGAGTTCCCAGACCTCACCTTGGGATCCCCTAGTGACAAGGATCCTCCTCTAGGTTTACATTTATACAAAATATGCTGGATATCCTGGCCCTCTAAGCAGGAGCCCAACCAGGATGTCGATGAAAACGAAGATTATAGGGAGATGAAGGGTCTTTCATCCTTAAAGACCCTGGTCGCCCCTATCTATAATACATTTAGAAAAATACCATGAAGGTGCTTCAACACCCCACTTCAGTATCAGGTTGATAAGTGGCTTGAGAAAATATAAATGTCTAAAACAGTACCGAGTTCCTGTCTGCACACCCTAGCCCGCGAAGTATAGTGCAGCAGGCAGCTTGTGAGAAAGCCAGAGTGTCCTTGTCACCCTCTCCCCGACAAGGATTCCAAGAAAATGTACTTTATAGTAAAGAAAATGTATGCCACAGCTTCCCTCTTACATGGCATTTACAGCCAAGTATCAGAAAGCCCTTTGGAAATCTGTCCAGGCCATCGCCATAGCGGATCAAATTCTATGGTGCAGGAGCTGGTGGATCGTCAAAAACTGCCCTGGAAGCTACTGTGTACCAATTCCACATGGCAGATGACAGTGATGCAGCCTCTAGGGGCGATGGCCCATGCCATCTCTCTGAGACGCTTTGCCTGGCTTAGAATAACTAGTCTGACCACAGACACTCAGAACAAGGCCATGGATTTTCCCAGTGATCAAAATATGTTTAATTACAGAACCACTGACTACATGAAAAAAGTCGATGAGTACAAGGCCACCCTGACAGAGCCACCCATCCAAGCCTAAGCCTGCCACCCCTCAGAGATCCCGTTCCAGGGGCGGTAGGGGCAGAAGTTTTGTTCCCAGGCCTTACAATCCCTATCCCCAATCTGACTTTAACCACCTCTATCCAGCCTTCTGCCTCTCAGTCTAAGTCCTGATGTGAGTGTCCAGGTCACCTCCCCATTTCCAGTTATAGGCAAACACTCTCACTATCTTGTGCACTGGTCCCTCATCACCTCGGACAAGTGAGTGCTGGAGATAGTGGAGAAGGGTCTGTCATTACAGTTCAAGCAGCTGCCAGACCTCAAACGTACCCAGGTGTCAAGACCTCTTTCCCAACCCAGATACTGCTGTTGGAAATGGAGGTACAAAACCTTCTGGCATTACGAGCAGTGGAGAGGGTCCCCACCCAGAAGGGCAAAGGCCTCTACCCAGGTATTTTCTGACACAAAGAAAACTGGGAGTGGTGACCTATCTTAGATCTCGGGTATTTAAACAAACATCTGAAGAAAAAAAAAACATTCAAAATGGTCACTGGGCATACAGCCCTTACAGCAGGAGACTGACTAGCCTCCCTTGACTTAAGGATGCTTACTTCCACATGCCCATAAGATCTCACAGGAAGTTTCTCAGGTTCAGACTTCCTTCGAGTCACTATCGGTTCACCACAATGCTCTTCGGTCTGTCCTTGGCCCCAAGAGTCTTTACCAAGTGTCTCGCAGTGGTAGCAGCACATCTCAGGAGACTGGGTGTCGCTCTCTACCCCTATCTGGATGACTGGCTCATAGTAGCAAAGTCTCTTTGCCAGGTCAAGGAATCTCTTTCCTCACAGAATGCACTCTGGATTTCCTGGTAAATCTAAAGAAATCTCACCGGAACCCACCCAGCTGCTCACCTTCATAGGGGCCCAGCTGGACACTCAGAAGGATATGCTTTCCTCCATGAGCAAGAATTCAGAGTTTCCTTTCAGTGGCAGATTCTTTCACCCAGGGACAGCTAAGACCAGCCAGACATTTCCTCAAACTTCTGGGACATATGGCCTCTATGACTGCAGTAGTTCCAGGGGTCAGATACAGGATGAGACTCCTGCAAGCCTACCTCAGAGCTTGCTGGTCTCAGAGAATCAACACATTTTCAAAGTTGATACCAGTGTCGACACTTCCTCCAAAACTTGCTGTGGTGGAAGAACCCTGCAAATGTGCAGGCAGGGGTACCCTTTCAAGCTGCTCTTCTCACAAGGTGATCACCACAGATGCCCTTCCTTTTGGGCTGGGGAGCTCATTTAGACAGTGCCTCAGACGCAGCAACTGGACTCCCAAAGAGTCACAGTTACACATAAATCTTTGGAACTCCGAGCAGTCCTACTAGCTCTCAAAGCTTTCCTCCCAGCATAAAAGGGCAGGCGGTTCCAGTTCGAATGGACACCACCACTGCAATGTTCTACATAAACAAGAAGGGTGGTACCAGATTAGGAATACTCTGTTTGGAAGCTCTGGTCTCTAGCATTCTCCTGGAAGTCGGCCTCTCAGCTATTCACCTCCCAGACAAACTCAATACTCTGGCGGATGCTCTCAGCCGCATAAGTAAGGTCCGGCGAATGGACACTGAACAAGCAAGTACTAGCCACAGTGTTCAGGCAGTGGGGCACACCAGACATGGATCTGTTTGCCTCTCCTCTCAATTTTCAGCTTCCTCAGTACTGTTGCAGGCCCCCAGTTCCAGGAACACTTCCTCTGAATGCCCTGATCCTGGACTGGTCAGGAGGTTCCTGTATGCATTTCCTCCCTTTCCCTGATGTTCAGGGTTTTGCTGAAACTCAGACAGCAGTCTGCATCGATGATCCTGGTGGCTCCAGACTGGCCCAGGCAAGCCTGGTACCCTCTCCTTCTCTCAAGGTCCTGCAACAGGTCCATTCACCTGCCTCCAACTTGTTCCTGCTCACCCTTCCTCAGACGGAGTGCAGTACCCAGACATACATTCTTCACCTCAAGGCCTGGTTCTTGAGGAGTTAGTTTCCATCCTCACAGTACTCTGAACAGGTCCTTAAGATACTGAGGATGGCTAGAAAAAAGACTTATGCAGCCAAATGGAAAAGGTTTCCCTCTAGTGCAAGAGCAAAAGGTCAAACCACTATCAGCTTCAAGACCCTCAGTTGCTAGGCTACCTGGTACACCTACAGGCGTCAGGCTTGAAACCATCTTCACTCAAGCTACACCTGGCAGCTATTTCAGGCTACATTTCAGTGGGAAAGAAGAAATCATTTTTTTTTTTTTTTTTTCCAAAGGCCTCTTGCCTCCAGCCTCCAACCGGGACCCTGCTCCTCCTTGGAGCCTGAACCTTTGCATAGATGGCTCATGAATCCACCTTTCAAGCCTATGTCCACAGCCCACATCAAGTTTGTAACTTGGAAGACCGTATTCTTGTAGCCATTCGTCTGCCAGGAGGATTTCAGAGCTACAGGCCCTGTGCACTGAGCCGAATTACATCATCCCTCACAATGATAAAGCTGAGCTCAGGACAAATAGGAAATTTCTGCCAAAGGTGGTTTCAGAGTTTCACTTGAACCAGTCCATTACTCGGCCATCCACTCCTGGTGAGCAAAAGCTCCACAGCTTGGATGTCAAAGAGCCATATTTTAATACCTAGAGCATACTAGACAGTCCAGAGGCTCTTCCACTCAGCTGTTCCTCACCTCTAGGGGATGTAGGCAGAGGAAGACCAGCTACCAAGAGAACTATTTCTCATTGGTTTGTCTCTTGTATTAGCTTCTGCTATGAGAAAGCTGGTCAACAACCTCCAGTGGGGCTCAGGCCCACTTCCACCAGGGGCACTGCAGCCTCACTTGCAGCAGCAAGGACACTTTTACTGGATGTCTGCAAAGCAACTACCTGGAAATCTGTGCACCCTTGTGAAACATTACAGTTTGGATGTGCAGACCAGATCTGATGCCAGATTTGACAGGGCAGTTCTGCAGAGCCTCTTTCCTAAGTAGGTTCTTGCCCACCTACCACTTGGTACTGCTGGGTAGTCTACAAAAGTTACTGATGCTAAAGGACTCCTGGGGTAAGAAGAAAAAAATGACGCACCACAGTAATCTTCCAAGGGATCTTTTAGCATCAGTAAGCTCCCACCCTTTCTCCCGGTTCACCTGTCTGAGAAGGGCTCTTGTGTCACCTTTACCAAATTTGGAGTTTCTTATTGATGAGGTTTTTAGCTCATGTTGCTGCTTCTATTTCCACTTTTGTGGACATTTGTATGTTTTTGAATTCTGTTGATTCTTTTTTGGGGCATTTGCCCTCGTTTTCCTTGGAAAATTCTGAAGCATTCAACAGCTCTCACTCAGCTCACACCCCTCCTGTCTCTTGATTGGCATTGGCCTCGCTCATTTAAATATCTCTTAAAGGCACACTTCCAGGGCAGTTGCACCTAGCCTGCTAAGTGCAAAAGCGTTACTGATGCTAAAGGACCCTTGGAAGAAGAAGATTACTGCGGTGAGTAATTTTCAACTTCAGTATTTGTACCCGTTGATTTAGGCACTTCGTTTACCATGTAACCACTGGGATTTCACAGTGTTTGATCA
Source organism: Neoceratodus forsteri (assembly GCA_016271365.2). Lineage (NCBI taxonomy): Eukaryota > Metazoa > Chordata > Ceratodontiformes > Ceratodontidae > Neoceratodus > Neoceratodus forsteri. The sequence continues at coordinate 24,308,056 of JADMNL010000029.1, read as the reverse complement.
TAAGGTAGGGTCTCTTTCTTCAGTCAAACTTCAGTACTAATGGAGAAGCCACTCTTATAACACCTGCTGTTGCAGGCCTTGAGTAAATTGGCTGATTTTCCTTGCACCCCTCAGTGGTCTGGTGATTTGGCAAGGAGCTGCGAATTTCAACTATGGCAATCACTTTGTGGTGTTATGAGGGAAGCAGCGCTGTATGTTCTATGGCGAAAGCAACTGAAACACTTAGCCTTCTATGCTTTGCTGTTCCCGACATGGAGCAGTTAGAGCGGTCTTAATATTGAGACATATACTGGTTTACTACAGTTAGTTTAGCTGCTGTATACAGTATTAAACTTTTATTATTGTATTTATGGTTTATCAAAACATCTTACTAGCTCACATAGATGGATAGCAATTGTACAATTATTAAATGTAAGCGTTCCACTACAATGGATTACAGATAGAACTCCTTCCAAGTAGATACGACATAGGCAGAGATAACCTTTATGTCCTTACAAATATATGCATCAAATCCAGATGCATACAACTTGGGAAAAGCTGCAGGGATGCAAGTCCAACAAAGATATGGTATATTGAGAATTCCAGTGTTGCTATAATGACCCAGGTCCACAGAATCTCCTAATGATTATATAAAGCATTTGTTTTATTTGCAGATACAGTCTCCCAACCCCCGAGAAACATCGAACCGCCATAGATTAGCTTTATAGGCGATAGTAATTCTACCAGGGTAAATTACCCTGATGCCCTATAGAGGGCTCAGAATTCAAACCACATAACATTTGCTATTGGGGTCTTCACCCAGATTGTAAGTAGCATGTATCTTATATAATAGTAAGCAGTCACAATGAGTTGGTATCAGGAAATGTTTTTGGAATGAGTTCAAGTCTGATGTAAAGAGCCCTCTTAGGCGTTCCGTGAGCCAATCGGTGTGTCTTATGGCAGTCCAATGCCGCACCTCCCTAAGGAGGGGCAGACAACAAAGCGATAGGAAGCGGAGGAAAATCCGCCGTATTGTAACATTTAGGCACATGCTGCATGAGGTTTAAAATCAAACTTTATCACTCCCCTGTAGTACACAGATACCACCCAGAAATTGGCAAATCTGACAGTTACGAAACTCTGATCATTCCAAAGTGAGCATGAATAAGAAAACATGCATACTACTCTACATCCGAAGAGTTCTTTCCTTAAGCTCCTTGCTCCTTTTCTTCTTCAATCCTGGACATCAACTTGTCGGTGTCTTTCAGGTCATTGAATAAAAGGCTTGTCCACTCATGCTAGCCACAGTTTGGTAGGAAGTAACAGCTGGTGCTGAATTTGAAGCTGTCTGGGTGACTTCTTACCTCAAAGGATGTCTGCTGCTGGTGGGTACTGTTGGATGGGTCTGGATAAAGAGCACAATGCCGTCTCCAAATTGCAGCTTGCGTTGTCTTTTTGCTGCTAAGGCTCAGTCACAGTTGCCTACTCCAGGATGTTCCGTTTACTCTATGCATTCTCAACTGAGAAGGAGGATCATCCTTGGCCATGGAGAAAAGCACTGGTAGAAGGGAACAGGCAAATTGCAGGCTGTTTCCCCTCAGCTGACTCCAGTAAGCCAACTGCTCAGATGTTTCGTTCAGAGACTGGTTTTCCACAGTCTGGAGCCACTTTCTGAGCAAGGAATTTTCTTTAGTAAGTTTAGTTGTGTCATCTGCAGCCTTCATTGCCAAGGTCTCTGCCCTCGATACCAACTGATCTGCAGTGTCCATTCTGTTTTTAGTGCTGATACTCATGGGTTTAAAACATCAATCTTCTAACTGAAATCCTGGACAATTTTGACCAAATGTCCCAAGAGTCATTTCCCATGGCCAGTATTATTTCACTTGTGGTAGGGACACTCAGGGTTGAGGCTTGTTGCTGCTGCACAGGTCACCCTGCAGTCTTAAGGCACAGCTTTGGATCTTTCATCCCTGTTATGAAGTAGTACATACAGTTTGTTTCTTCAAACTCTGACTGCCTAGGCAGTATCTGTCCTAGTAGCGACACCAACACAGCGGCGTACACACCTGTCGACAAAATCGACAGTTAAGCTGACAGTCACTGTGTTGAGTGCGCCTGACACAAGGCACCCCCTCCCTGAATCAACTCCGACTTGGGTTGATGAGTCTATAATGCAGGGGTGCAGGGGTTAGGAGGCTTTGCCCCTCGAAGAAAAACATGGACCAGGAGACTTAAGATTTATGGAAACAATGACTCTAAGTCGACATAAAGCCTGTAGCCATGATGCTGGTCAACGAAAGGGTTGTCAAACCACAACGAAGGGTTGTCAAACCAGCACTGCAGAGCCGCCTACACACCAAATATTTGGGTTCATTGAAGCAATAAGCCACGACAGGGTGTGTGTGTGAAAATGTTGCACCTTGGATGGGTTGAAGCACGGGCCACAGATCAAGTGCATTCAACACCCAAGAAGTGGTGTTTATTACCAAGGTCACTGTTTTTAGTGGTTTTTTTTAAACCAGAAAAAATGGTAAAATTCAGAATTTGGACTGCCTGCACACCAGTAAAACAAAGAATTTCACAGAATTTGGCATTTTATTCAGAATCATTGCTTCATGCAATGCTCTGTATATTAAACCTTCATTTATTGTAATTATTTATAAACATAAAAAAGATGACAGTAAAATCCAGAAATTAGACTTACAACCACTGGTGCAATTTCCCAAATTTCAAGTCTCGAAAATTAAATATTATTTTAATTACAGTAAATCTGTGGCCTTAGTTAGTACCCATCAGCACACACCTTTGGAGTGCCTTATTGCAATTATACAATGTCTTGTTTATAAAGAAATAATTTTAAAGTTGATTTTTAAGTACATTTTGCAACGTGTAGGAAAAACAGAAAGTACACAGTTTTGTTTTGTCCAGTAGGTGGTGTTGCTAATAAGCTCCCCCAAAAACATCTCTCACTTTTCATGTTTCTTCCAGTGCAGTGTGGGACATTTTTGGTGTATAGCAGGAGAAAGTATTTGCTGTTTTTATTTGAAGTGTTAATTGTTTGCCTTATGTTTCCACTGCCTTTAGTTTTGGGAGACGGATGATGTGCGGTGCTTTTGCAGTGTACACATCCTCACGATTAGTGTTGCCAAGTGGGGGTATTAAGAAGCCATGGAGCCACTGCTTCGTTTTTCTCTCATGTGTGTTTTTTTTTACGATTGGAATCGAAAAAGCTGATGGGGTAACTGTTAAAGCAGACAATCTGTGAGTGGAGTGCGACAATTTAAAAGCGCACACATTTATGCTGGTGTTTGCAGCTTCACTTTTGTTTCCATTTGAGTGAAGGCAGAGGAGCAGTGGACTGTGTGAAGCTGTGAGAGCTTAGATGTTTAAACATTCTGTGGCAGGGAGGCATGAGGGCAGTATTTAAAGATTTGTGGAGAGGCTATGAAGTTGTGCGGGAGTTTCAAAATGAATTTGGCTGGCAGGAAAAGAATGAGCATGGGGAATTTCTTTTTCTGGTAATGCAGTCACCTGTGTGGCTGCCTGAAATCAGTGATGCTATTGCCAGGTAACTTCACTGGCTCTAGGGCATGGTAGCCAATCATATATTTCTAGGATTATCCTTGCCATCGTATATCTGGAATACCTGTAATGCTCTTTTTCCATCATTTCATTAATAGTCTATTTTAGAGTTCTGCGGACTTCTTGTTCTGCATGTTTAAGCCTTTTCAAGTATTTTTTTTTTTATAATTGAAAGTTTAGAATAAAACAATACATACATTGTAGTATCTATATAAATCAGTTAAGTAAACCTTAAAATGAAGTATCACAGTAGGTACATCTTTGAGCTGTTTTCAAGTGTCATCGAGGAATTACATGGACTTAAGACACCAGTAGTGGTGTTAACTGACTGGCGCACCTAGTGGACTTACAGTATCACAACCTAGTCCATACGCTTGGTGCATTCGCCTTTCCTTGGACAGTTTTGAACTTTTATAAATAGTTACTTAGACCTCACCATATATTGTAACTCAGGTTGCAGAATGTCTCCTGCGTTAGATTTCCAGTTGCTCTTCTTATGGTGCTCTACAGCTCAATTCCACGGTTCTTATTGTGACATTGAAAATCAATAAAAGCACTATTATAAAGAGATACTCTTCTTCTCAAGGTATACTGTCAAAATGTCGAGTTGATAATATTGTTCGAGGCTTGGTTGAATGTTTGCCTAGTAGTATCAACCAGCACAAGAGCCCTGAGAAAACACTGGCATTGCTGATCAAATAATTTTGTGTGTGGTGGGTGTTAAAAGTATAGATTGTATGAAATGGGGGCAGCAGTTGTGTGCTGATGCAGCTGTTCTCGTGAATTGACATTACAGTGGTAAGATAATCATTTTCCATGACAGCCCTGTTGATTTTCAGTGGTTACACTGACATCACCTCTGTTTTCCTATATCAGAATAACTATTTTCCTGATATAGTGTGACAAATTGTAGCACATTTTCAGCCTACTGCCCTGTTCCCCACTAAATTTAGGGTGTTGCGGTCCTTCCCCAAAACCCAAACCAGATGCTGTAATACAGTAAAACACACTAAAAAGAAAACTAATATAATACTGTCCTGCTTACGAGAACTTTTGTCCTCTTCAAATTCTATTTCCACCTGCATTATTTTGCCCTGACATAAGACATTTTATTTATTTTTATTTTACAGTTTATGGCCAGAAAAGAAACACAAAGCCAATGCTTGTTTCCAGATGCATCCTGGGAGCACAAGGAAGTTAAGTGACTTGCATGGTCACCAGTATGCAAATGGAGCGTTTTCAAGTTAGCAGCTCAGTGCTCTTAACCACTACACTGTACTGCCTTCTCCTGTTCTTAGAAATTAGAACATCCTATGTTCAGAAGCCGTTGTGTGGCTGAATACTTCAAAAATAGCTTCTGTATGAACGTGATACTAGAACAAACTTTAGCAATACTTTGAGTTAAAAAATGTTTAAAATGTTCTCCTGCTGCTGTTATAAATGGATCACTAAGAAAAATGATTTGGGGCTTGGCTGTATTTGTTTTGGATGGGTGGAACAAACATCATGAGGAGGTGTGGAGGCAAAGACTATGGCGGGTTCAAAAGAAAGTGGGATGCATATAAAGGAGTCATCAAAGACCACCCAATGGCTCAGTATGTCGTGCATTGCTCCTTCGCTGGGGACCTGAGTTTAAGAGCCAGCATGGGCTCGAGGCTGCTGCCACAGCAGCCCTCTCAGGAGAGGGACTGGCAACCCTGTGGTGGGCCCCAAATTGCCTCCTCCAAGGGCACACTACATGCTAGCATGGACTGACATGGTGCTGCCTGCTGCTGTGCTAGTGGTGGTAGAGGTCGGGACGAAACATTTTGAAAACCCTGTGCTGGAACACTTGGGTCCACCCCATGTGAATCCCACTGGTGTGATACTGGGTGGAGGGCTGATGGCACTGGGAGACTGGAAATGCCTGATGTCAGGCACGGGCAGCGATCAGGGGCCACAAACTGAACACAGATGCACACAAAGGTCATCAGATGGAAAGATGGGAAGGGAGACTAGTGAGCATATCAGTTAAAAGGCAGGTGTATAAAGTGACAGTGCAGGAAATAAAATACTAACGTAGAAACAGTGCAACACCAAATATGCAACATATAACAAAAGATATAAATATATAAGACAAATATATAATAAAAACATTGGATACAGCTACCAATGACTTTAAAAACTGCATAATGGATGCCAGTACACTTGAAACTACAAAATCAGGCACCACACAGATATTAAAGTAAGCGCCCGCTATGGATTTAGAAAAAGATGTTCAAAAACCATGCAGAGGCAGACTGTCATAAAGTCCATATGGAGTCTTAGTGCCAAGTGTGGTGATCCAGAACACTTCTCTTTTAAGCAGTTTTTGACAATGTCACTACCTCAACATCCGTTTAGTCTTCTCTATTCCAAGAAATTTCAAACAGTCACAGATGCATGACCAGCTTATCTAAAATATCTTGCTATAGCATGAGTTTTCGTAATTGTTGCTACTACTGCTGTTAAAAGTACATGTGAGCAGAACCAAACTGTATGTAATGTACATTGCTGATTGTGAATATAGAAAACATTAATATATAGATATATACATACATGCACACACTTCCAGATCTAAGGTCATGCAGGAGACTCACTATATGTAACAGGGTTCACATTCAGATTTTACATTCATCTGGTATTAACATGAAATTGATATTTCCAGAGACTATACTGCTCATAAATTAAGCAATAGATATTTATTTATTTGGAAACAACCTTTGAGCGGGCGCTTTACAAAGGTTCCACGTCATCACACAGAACCAGTGATACATACAAGCAGCAGAAAAATTCCAGTAAATACATGCTTTGAATAAACAAAACATTACAGAATAAAGTTGCAACAGACTGCTCAAATTGGCAGGCAGCGAACAATTGCAAACTGGATTATATAAACTAAGTAACAGTTTAGCAAGTTAGCAAGGCAGAGTCCAGTAGGAATAGGAGCGCCCACTAAGCCGGAAGGCCTTGTCATTATAAGACGAAGGTGGGGCTGGGAGACAAGGGCAAAGAGAGATTAAGGAAAGCAGGGATCCAGAACAAGAGGGCAGAGAACTGTGTAAATCCAGCTACAGAAGTAGGTGGCAGGCTGGAAGCAGGAGGGGCTGGACAAGGGGGTAAGGGAGCGAATGGAAGTAGGATGTAACCTGGAGGAGGGAAAGAAGGCACCAGAGCAGTGTCTTGGTGAGCAGTAGGCCAAAGGTATAGGAGGGAGTACAGGTGAGGAAACAAAGTATGTTAAAGATATTAAGTAGGTTAGCATACCATACCAGTATGTGTTTAACAGAATTCTGAGGTGAACCAAATATGCAAAAGACAAAAGAACCTTTTAGCGCAAACACTGAGGCAAGGGTTACCCCAAAGGGCATTTGGCTGTGAAGCAAGCTTCAAGAAATACAAAATCACACATGCTCACACAATGCAAAGCATCATGGGCTGCATATGCAAACCACAGAATGTCATGCTGGTTCAACTTTTAAGCAGAATTGCATGGTGCCGAAAGGCCTCTCACACAGTTTAACAAAGAGCAAGCTACCATCAACAGCTGGTTTAAGATTTCAGAGATGGTCCATCAGTCAAGCCATGGTACCAGGAGCTTGTATTAAACTACAGTGAAAGTTGTCAGCATCCCAGACATTGTCATAGAAGCAACCAACCTTATACAAATTTAGTAACAGGTGGTAAGGAGGAGTTTAAAACACTTGCATTGGGAGCACCACTAAATATTTGGCATTCTGATTACCAGTAGTGGAATGGGGAAGAACCCAGGAAACTCTGTTCCGGAAGTGAAATTAAACGTCTGACTGGTTCAGGAGCAGAATGAGGAAGGGCTGCTTCTATGTAAAATGTACCACCTAAAAGGCATACAACTGGCATAAGAAAATGTAAAATGCAATACAATGAGAAAATGTGCCCCAGGGAGGGAGTCACTGATGCTGGGCTCCTGCAGGTGCATATGTTTTTAAATAGCAGGCCAAGAGTTGGTGCACCACTGGACACCAGGGACCGAATGATCTAGGGGTAGGGTAAGGTCACCAGTGGACAAGGATACTTGATATGGGGTCTGATGTGGGAGGTGGTGGCACTGGATGCTTGGCATGGGGTCAGGTGCAGAGTGCCACTGGGCCCACAGAACTCAAAAAAGTTTTTCTAACAAATCCTGTGGTCCTGCCTGCCTTCTGGCTCAGAATCTCAGGGAGTGGGGCAGGTCATTTTAGTTCACTTGTGAAGTTCCTCAGGTTTTGAAGTTCTTGGTTGGTGGGAGATGGAGGGTGAAGTCTTGTAACAAGAAAGTCTTACCTATAAAAGAGGAGGCACTGTGTGTCCTGGCATGGCACAGGGCTGTCCTTTAGGAGGCCTGGTAAAACTGGACAGAACTGTAAAAGCTGAGCAGAGGTCACCTATATAGAATCCAAAGTCCAGTGGTTCCTTCCTTTCAACTTCCGTGCCACATCTGTTAAGTTTAGAGTAGAGAGATATTGTCTTTTGGACAGGAGAAATTTATTGAGTTTGTCTACTAATGGATGTTCAGTGGGAGGGAACCTACAAATCAACAGGAAAGGTTGCACATGAAACTAGAAAGTCAAGGCAACACTCCGTGAAAAGGCACTGTGAATTAAATCTGGAGTTTTTTAATGCTTTGGTGGTGCACAACTTTGGAACAAGTGTTGCAAAAGTCTTTATAAGGTTCCCCATGGTTGGCTTTTTGGTGCTTGGTGATTCTTATTATCCTGCCTTTTGCTGGGACCCTCAGAAATGCAGGGAAATAGCCCCCTATTCATAGCCAGAGGGTGGTGCTGCTGGTAATGAGGCTGGTGCCTCAAGGTGTCCTGAGGGTGGAGAAGGAGTGGCAACAGTTACAATGCATACACCTGGTGTGGGGACCCGCCCAGTCTTTGAAAGCAGCCCAACCCCGACCAGCTTTCACCCCATCCAACCACCCACCCACTCTGAGTCTCACACTACCTAGCACCCAGGTCAACACCCAGCCTGCAGCTAAACCAGAATCTGACCAGCCTCCCCATCTGACCACCCTTCCAGAACAGCTGATCACCCTCCTGCCTAGTACACCCACAGACCAGCTTCCAACCCTAGCGGACCACTCTCCCTGCACCTGGAATACCCACCAGCAGCCAGACCATTCCCTCACCCCATCTGATTATCCACCTGGCACACTCAATCAGCAGGGCTTGGAGGCTGGTCCAGAACTGTGGACATCAAAGGTCCTCATACCTTTGACTTATCTCCTGTTACGTGCCCCCGACAATTTATCTTTACTACAGTTACTATGAGCGATGGAGGAGAGCAGATGGGTCCCACTCACAACTGTATATAAACTGAAATTTCTCTTGACATACAGTAAAATTATATATATTTAAATTTGATGACTGGGAAAGGCACACTGAGCTGGGGCTCACTACCAGGTGCGACTTGGTGGGGGATTAGCATATAGACTAGAAAAACACCAGAAGAGCAGAAGGCAGTAATAAGTGCAGAATTTGAAAACTAAATACGAGCAGAAGTTAAAATGGAATACCAGGATTGCAAGCAGTATAGTTAGACTCAGACTTGAAGTCTTGTGAAACAGGGTTGGGTGAGGTTTTGCCCATTCAGGAAGGAAGGAAGATACTAAAGGTGAGGCGTGGAGTTGAAGGGGAGGGGACACAGGGAGTTAGGAGGGAAGAAACAGGAGCAGGGTGGAGAATGAGATGGCCTGGTAAGGCATTTTAGAGAGAAAGAAAAAGCGGCAGGATAGGGAAGCCAATTCCATAGGGAGGAAGCGTAGAAGGCAGCTTGACCAGATTGTTTGGGGGGTGCAGAAGTCCCTAGAGAGTGGGGGTAGAGAAGAGGGAGAGCCAAACCAGTATTTGGCAATGAAGGTGGTGCAGTGGTGCTGAGGATAGGGGGTGATGGAGAGGATGACTAGAGGGAGCAGTGGTGGGTGTGGGAGGGAGTTAGAGGAGAAAGCATTGAAGGGGTGGTGGGTACAGGGTGGGGAGAGGGCAGGAGTATTGAAAGGGAGAAGGGAGGAGCAGGAAGGGAGGAAGGAAGATAGGATGATGGCAGGAGGAACATGGTGCAGGAGTGTAGGAAGAAGGTGGTAAGGGTAGCTCAGGAACTTTGGGGGTGATGACACAGAAAGGATGAGAGGCAGGGAAGGAGTACCTGAGAGCAGGGGAGGCACATGAACAAAGGAAGGAGGGATAAGTGTGAGCAGATGTAGACAGAGGTAAGCAGCTCGGTAAGAGAGTGGGCAATGACCATATAGAACTGGTTGCAGTAGTTTGGGGCAAGTAGAGGTTCCAAACTTCTGCAGGGGTAAGAAGTAGCAAGGGCAGCAGCAGCTGCCTAGGTAGAAAAGTAAACAACAAAGGAATAAGTAGCTAGAAAACACTGACTGGAACAGTAGGCTTCCTGCAGATGGTGTAGTACGTAACTGGAACTCCAAGTCCAGGTGCAGCAGGGACAGGCAAGGTAGCTAGCAACACAAAACATACAGTACGTGGTAGTGGTAGTGGGGGAAGAGATATGGTTGCATGTGAGAACTACAAGAGGCTGCAGAGAGAAAGTAGTTCGCGAACAAGTACAAGACACTGAAAATGGATCATCCACAGTTAACAGGAGCTCCTGCAAGAGAGCAGGCAGGGGCGTGAGGTCTGTGAAGCAAAACAGCCGGCTGAACAGCTGACTCCAGGTGGACTCCTTGGATGTCCTTAGTGCACAGTCTTTTGCCGGACAGGCTGCTGGGGCAGACAGCAGTGAGCAGCATCTGACTGGCTGAGAGGCTTACTGGGGAGGATTCAGTCTGTGCTCACAATGAAGCTTTCCACTGGTTCAGGAGGAGATTGGTATGGGGAGGGGATTGTCAGGCTGGATTCCTCTCCCGATCTCTCTAGTGGCATCCGTCCAGTGCCACAAGTCCACAGCAGCAACTGAGATTTGTATGGCTAGAGCCAAGCCGGAAAAGGGCTGCAAAATCCCACCTACTCAGCACTCCGATTGGCAGAGAGAGACGTGCTGGGAGAGGATTCAGTGTTTGTTCCCAATGGAGCTTCCACTGGTCCAGGAGGCAAATCAATTTTGGGGGAGAGGTTGGCAGGCTGATGATCGCCTCAATACCCTTGTAGTGGCGTCTGATGAGTGCCACAAGTCCACAGCACCAAGGAGGTCTTTATGTGGCCAGAACTGAGCCTGGGAAGAGAAGGGCTGCAAAGTCCCACCCTACTCAGCACTCTAAATTAGCGGAGAGGCATGCTGGGGAGGATTCACCTATGCTTCCAACGAGCTTCCCACTGGTCCAGGAGACGATTTTGTGGGAGCAGATTACAGGCTAAAGATCCTCTTGCGACGCCTGTAGGGGCTCCCATTGACAGTCATGCCCAACTTGGTCTGTGTTTCAATCTCAGGACTGAGACAACATCATGGACCTCCTGAGCTTTACTCTCAAGGTCCATATCATGTCATCTCAACCACCAAAAAAAAAAAAGCTTGCAGCAAAACTGAAACCTTCCTTACCTGCTTTTTGTCCTAAAGGTCTACCCACGCTATGGGTATCTTCTGTCTGTATTCCAATTCTTGGGAATTCTGTTTAGCTCAGTCTTCATGACTTGGTCAAGGACAACTGAATCCCTCTCGAGAGGGTTGAGGAGCCTCGCCTGACCACACAGTACCGTTCCTCTGCAGCAAGATGACTGTCCTTCATTACTGTGGTAAAGGTCACAATGGTTTTCTCACATTCCCCCACTTCAGTTAAAACCTTTTTTCAGCAATTGGACAGGGTGCTTAAATATTTCCCATGGACAAGTAAAAGGTATGCTAGGCTGTTCCAAACTCTATGCTCCCAAGAGAATATGAACATCTGAAAATCACCAGCAGATAAAAAGCCAACAGTCTCTCAAGTCTGTGTATGTCGTAGCGTCCCAGGCAGCGCTAAGGACTCCGTCTCCCAGACTGATAATCCCCTTTCTGGCTATTCCTTTTGAAACCATCCACAGTCTCCAGTAATACCACTTCCTCAGAAAGCCCATTCCACCCTTTATAAAAATGCCTCCTGGACTCTCTCTGAACTTCTTCCCTGCCAGGTTAAAATGATTAAGTATAAGTTTACGAAAAGAAAAAAAAACATATGCAGACCAGGTAGAACAAGTGGTCCTTATCTGCAGGCAAATGCTATGCTTCTTCAACATCACAACCGAAACAGTTTTGTCCCTCAAAGGAGGCATTTAAGACTGCTTGCTGTACATCAGTTAGCAAACCAGCAACCCTGAGCCAAGAATAGCGCCTCATACCGATGCCTGAAGCAGCAGCTCTGACAAAAGCATCAGAGAGGTCACAGATTGATCTGTAAATATTTGCCAACCTCAGCCCCATAAGTTAAAGTTTTAATTAACTCATTCTTGGCAGAACCCTCAGGCAAAGCCAGATTCCTTGTCAGGAGGTACAGTATTCATGTGCTTAGGTACCTTAGACCCATCATGAGCAGCCCTGGCGTCCACCACGTCGGTTTCCAGCTAGTTAGCATAATACTGCTTAGCAGGCGGGGCGGATACTGCTTATTAACCTTTCGGGTAGGTTCAAATTGCCTATAGCTAAGCCAGGCAGAATGCATTGCACCATCTCTGAAAAAGGCGCCTGAGTAGGCGACACCCTGGCCAGGGGCTGACTACATCGATGACAGGCCATGTCCCACTGTCGACAGCGCCACATACTGTCCATAGTAGGTATGGCACTGCCTAAGCGAGACCCTGACCTTGATGTCTTGAGTGACAGTGGGGCTGTCGTCATGCTGCCGGTGTTGCTCAAAGTGCGAAGGGACAAGACCTGGATGATCCTAGTGGTCTTGCCAATTCTAGTATCCAGATGAGCTCAGTCTCAACAGCAGGGCCCCATGGAGACTGCCTCTCCACCCAGACCTGCTCTCTTGCCCTCAAGAGGAAGGTGCCCCATCTGAAACTTTTGTCCCTGCAGCCGACTGTTTGGTTCCTGAGCGGCTAGAGTGCCAAGCTTTTGGTCTCTCCGACAAGGTCCTTGTATGGTGTGGAGGCCTCCCTGAAGCAGTGGACTCACCAGTGCTGCCTTCAAATGGAGATGTTCCATTTGGTGCCAAGACAAGGAGGTAGACCCTTGTCCCGCCCACTGGCTAGCATCCTGGAATACCTGTGGTCCCTCTCCCAGTCGGGCCTCTGGTCAACAACCCTCAGGGTGCACCTAGCAGCCATCTTGGCATATCAGGCATGGGGAGATATGCCAACAGTGGCACAGGATAAGGTGGTTGGGTGCTTTGTCAAAGGCCTTGACCACTTGTCCCGCCAGTGTGTGAACAACCACAGCGCCTTGGGACATTGCTGGTTGTGGCAGTGGTTATGGGCAAGCCATTCAAACCCATGCACAGGTGTCACATCTCCCACCTGTTGTGGAAGACTGCCTTTGATAGCCATTACCTGCACCAGAAGGACTAGTGAGCTCCAGGTGCTCTCGGGTGTAGTCTATCCATCTGGTCTTCCACAAGGATAAAAGTTATCCTCCGTCCCAAGCCAAAGTTCCTCCTGCAGGTTGTTTCAGAGTTTCACCTTAACCAGATGATGCATCTCCTGGTGTATTTCACCACTCAACCTCTGAGGCCAAGCACAGGCTCTGTCGTTGGACCGAATAAGCAGCTAAGCTTGTTGTAAGTTCAGGGAGGTTTGCCAGCTCTGTCACCTACACTGAAGCCATGCCTGACACACCAGAAGCTAAGCAAATGATTTCAGGAATGGATAGCCTCCTGCATCGACCTCTGCTATACGTTGACTGGTAGGGAGCCTCCTGTTGGGCCAAGGGTTCATTCCGCCAGACATGCTGCTGCCTTGGTGGCTGCTTCCAGGGATGTCCCTGTCAGGAAATCTGCAGGGCAGCGACCTGGAAGTTAGCACTCACCTTAATCTCCACTACCACTCACCTTGAGTCATGCCAGGATGCTGGTTTGGGGCCTCGGTTCTCCAATCTCTATTCCCATCAGGTGTGCCTGCCCCTTCTCCTGGAGAACTGATAGGAGTCTGCCAGAACTGTGGATAGTACAAAATATCCCAGTCCCTGGAAATGAGGATTACTCACCTGTAACTGTAATTCTAGGAGGTGTATATGGTGTACATCGAACACAACGCACCCGACCTCCTGGCAAGTGGCACACCTTTCTTCCAGCGTGCAAGATCTAACATCAAAGGGCAGTGCTGAAGGATACCACTCGAGTGGGTGGGAGGAACTAGCTTGAAGATCTTCCGGCCTCTGCTTAAAAGGCAAAGGATCCTGCCGGAAATGTGGATAGTACACCATTATCCACGTTCCGAATTTAGGGTTTGTGCGTAAAGACACCCTATCTTTGCAGAAGACCAATAAGGAAGCTCACCTCTGAACCTAAAGCTCTGAGACCCTGCAAGCAGAAGGAAAAGCAGCTAAAAATAACTCTCCACAAGAGGAAGCATGGCTTGCAAGTTGCAGCTGGCTCAAATGGAGCCAAAGTAAGTTTCTCAACTTTCTAGCTAGCAGTCTGTAGCAGAGGCCAGTCCCAGGCGTTGGACATGCCCAACATCAGACATGGTACAGTATAAAGGGGGCAGTCCCCGGTCGCCACTTCAGTTCCCTGCCGGTGACCCGGTTGGTAAACAATGGAGAACCGACTCTACTATAGCGAGAAACAATTAGAGGTACAAACTGACCTGGGGGATGGAGGGTGGGAAAGCCACCTGCTGCAAGAGAGCTCCTCGACAATCTACTGGTAAGGTAAGTTCTGCAACTGTACTATCCGACTTTGAGGTGGAGCTCTTGAGCAGGTAATACCATTAGGACAGAGTCCCAAGCAGTACCCAAAAAGGCCCAGATCAGAAGGGAGGAGGGATGACTGAAGGACGAAGTAGATCACCCTCTTATGAGAGCAGCCAAACCAAAACCTGCTCTCCTCCTAGAGGCTATGTCCGGACTGTTGTGCCAAATGAAGGTATGGACAGTGCACCAGGTAGCTGTGGCACAAAGGTCCATCGTGGACACATTCCTAGAAACATAGACTTTGATGGCAGATAAGGACCGCTTGGCCCACCTAGTCTGCCCATTTAGAGAGAGCAAAGAGGTAAGGCTCTTGCACATCAGGCCTGAAGCTCGGAAATCCACCAGGCTGAAGTAATGGCAACTAAAATAACGTCTTCCAAGAAGGAGCGTAGCTCACATGACATGGCTGGTTCAAAAGTAGGAGAGTGAGCTTTTCCAAAACAAACAGGAGGTCCCACAAGGGACTAGATCCCTCCTGGGGGTCTAATATGCAAGACTTCCCTGAGGAAGGTTTGCAGACATCAAGCTGTGCCAGAGTCCTTTCTCCAACCGCATCATGATATGCAGAGACTGCACAAAGATGCACCTTGATCAAGGAATAGCCAAGGCCTAGGTCACGGAGGTGGAGTAGGTACTCTAGGACGAACCTGATGGAGCACTGGAGGATCTGGCTGCCACCCAGAGACAGAATCGCTTCCACTTATGGCATAAGTGGCCCCGGAAGAGGTTTTCTTGCTGTCACTAAAATCTCCGCCACCTCTGAGAACTCCCAGTCTCTTCCTTGCCAAGACTGCAGGAGCCATGCTTGTAGGTGAAGGATCGCAGGGAAGGGTGGACTAGTGCCCCTTGATCCTGGGAGAGCAAGTGGGTGGACAGAGCAGTGGTACGAGGGATCTCGTGGCCAGCTGCTGAAGAAGCAGAAACCAAATCTGATGAAGGCCAGAAAGGCGCTACCAAGATCATCCCAGCACCTTCTGACTGCAGTTTAAGCAGTACTCTCTGAACTAGAAGGAAGGCATAAAGAAACCTCTGTGGTAGGGTGCAGGTGTAAGTGGACAATCAAATAGCAAAATACATCACTAGCTCTTTTAAAGTTCCAGTTTTAATTAAATCTTCTTCAACAGTTGTTTACATCAGGACAAATTCAGTACAACAGAATGATCTGGCAGCTTAAACTTCCATTTGGCACAGCAAATATTCACTTCTTGGCTCCTTAGAGCACCTTCAATAACATCTTTAGAGTGTACCTCCAGACCCATAAGCAATCTAATCTACCTGAACCATACATTTGGCTTTTATACCCTGAAGGGGTCAGGTGACTTCATAAACCCTCCCTTATACTAAAAAAAAAAAAAAAATTAAACTGTTTATTATGGTTTCCATAAACACACAGTGTTACAATACATGCACGGACATTTCAAATTTAATACAAAAACAATTCAAGTTAAGACAGTATAATACAGTCTAGGTGTTTTGTTTTGGATTTGGAGGTATATCAACTCTATCTATTAGACTAACCAAAATAAGTCCCATTAGCTACACTTCTACAAGAGATGGGGTCAGTCCTCATACTAAATTAAAAAGAAACCAAGAAAATTCAACATCCTAGGTTGATTAGTTCCCTTACCAAACATAGGAAAACAAATCTTAGTGGTCTCTCTGCAGCTCTGCAACTGTAGAAATATAGCTGTTTTAAACCAAAATGTACAGTACAAAAATTAAGTAAGCTGTTTAAGCCTAAAGTTTCCTTTGTAATTTAAAGCTTTTAGAAGGGTCATAGATACAGCTTTCTACAGGAAGGAAATTAAGCCATACAGTCTGCAAACTAATATATAGTGTACAGGTTCCAACCAAAGTCTCTCGAATCAAATTAAAAACCGTTGTATAGCCAGAGGAAAACCCTTCATTGGCAAGGCTGATGTTGTCTAGAGTCTTAGTTAAAGCGATTGTTACTAAAGTTCAGACTGCTTACTGTAACCTAGTCAGGTGTCTTCTTCCTCCGACTCTTGCTCCGATTCCCTCTGGCTCTACCATTAGAAACCTCGAACTCCTTCTGGATTTGCTGAACTCGCTTGCCTGCTTCCTCTGGATCCGTGAATTGGAATCGTGTCCCCGTAGTAAATCCTGTCGCGCGGCATAATCAGGGTGTGAGCAACCCCAGACTTCTTAAAGGCACACGAACCCCATCAAATTTCTTTCTCACGAGTTCCGTGGCATAAGAAAGGCCTAGGAAGCAATGTAGGGTATGTCCTCGTAGTTCAGACATTCAATGTTGCAGTGCGCCTAAGTATCTGTTCCTTTACACTTGCATTCGTTGTCACTAGTAGTACTGTCTGAGGAGTCTTTCTGCGCCCAGCAGAGCGCCGGTGTTATACGACAGGCTTTAATGAATTGCTCCCCTAGAGATCAGTCCAGCTGTAAAGCTTTAGGTAGCCAGGATTTTAGAAGTAGTAAATCAGGGTTCTGGAGCCTTCTGGTAGCCCAATAAGGCGCACATTAGGTGCTCTGCTCGCATTCTCCAACGCCTCAAACGGTATCTCAGTTGTCCGTTCTCTTGCATGAGTTTGGCTGTGGTCGATAAGGCTTTATTGCCTGATTTTCAGCATATGAGGCAGTTTTGTAGCAGTCTTTATTTTAAAATCTTGCTCTCCCAGTCGCTGGAGGACGATTCAATTTTCCCATCGATGACCTGCATGGCCTTCCATGGTGGCTCACTCGAAGCAATAACAGTCGGGTAGGCTGACCTGCTGCTCTGTTGAAGGCAGATTTTTCGTTCCACCTGCTCCACTTATTTGTTCGACCCATATTCAATATTAGTCCCAAACTACTCAATCCAGCTTCAGGAATCCAACAATCTTAATTGTCAAACTGCACTTCTACAAAACAAATAATTTGAAATTATTTAATAGCAGTTGCAGAGCTCTTGAGATCCACATCTTCTCAGTAGAAGTGCTCAGCAGTGCCCCCATACTTAATTTTAAACAATATTCCTTTATATACATCATTTTGAATTTATCAAACATGTTTAAACACCATAAATCATTGTAACATCTTAATTCTATATCGAGAAGAAAATTACACTTATGGGTTTTAATGTGCTTTCTAACGCCCAGAAGCAACACCCCTTTTACACAGTATAAAATGATTGAATTGACTGCTGGCCAGCTCTTAAGAGCAAGCTGCAGCCAAAATGAGAGAACTCTTAGGCTTTCAAAACGCCCAAGGACACCGTAAACCCTTCACTTCGTGACAATTTCAGGACAACACTAAAACAGACACATTCATCTTTAGAAGGTTTGTAGAACTATGCTTCATGTTATTCAAAAGGCAAACATTGCATTTTATAGAACTGGAAGGCTAAATGCCTTCATGACTCGTGCAACATCAAGCGGGTAATGAACCACATTCCTCTTTACTCTGTGAGCCAAAGCACGGCAGCATATAAACTGATTCTAAACAGCTCCTTCCAACAGAGCACTATTAGGAAGTTCTCAACCTTCTTACAAAGCTTGCAGAATACAAGCAAGCCCAAGGAAACACTGCAAAATAATAAAAAAATTATTATAGATATAGTTAAACTAATTCTTTCCCAGAGGCTTTTATTAATAGAAAAGGGACTACCCTGCAGAGTAAAAACATTAATTCTGACAGGACTAAGCAGGACAATTATACTTGTCCATTTTAATTAGGAGGTGGATTCTAGTATTTAAATCGTCATACAGGGCTGTTCTTTAACTAAAAACTGAGCAAAATCTAATCAGCAGAACAGCGGTCTGCGACGATACGTAGACATTCCTCAACAGAAAACCCAATTCAATGTAACTTAGGAAGGTAACAATTAATGTACATACAGCTTTCCTTACTAGAGCAGAAGGGGATTAATTTACTAAAAGCACACAGAACATTATAGGGCGGCAGCTGAAATTTACCAAACCAAAGGTCAGCTGTCTACTCCATATTAACCTATTTTAAATGAATATCTATGCTTTTAAACACAACCGACTTTTATAAATTCTAAATTAACAGTATAACCAGCAAAAGCCCTCTTTATTTTATTTAAGACCTTGCCACCAGTAAATGAATGAAAACAAATATGCACTCGTCTTTTATTTCAGTCAGGCTGGCAGTTCTAAACTCCATACAAAACCAGCCTCGCCTTCTAATTTAAAACAAGCTTAAGGCTTGGCTACTAGTTCCTTATTATTTCAATGGATGCCCCATTGATAGTGGCTGCCTTTAACTAACAAACCTGAGCACTTAAATCCAGCAACCCAAAGTCATACATCAGGCTGAACTATACGGCCCGACTGTGCGACTATCGCACTATCGCAGCACCTTTAGGGCAGTAGACAGCAGGACCTTCAGGTATCCAGCATTTTTACATATATAATTTGGGCCCTCAGCCCTTCACAGGGACACCCTCGACAACCTCCCTGCCCAAGAGAGGGACAATGCATCTTGCCAGAAAACACCAGGCTCTGGATCAAGCGAGCAGAAATTTGGCAGTTTGGCATTGTGCTGCGACACAAAGAGGTCAACTAGTGATGACCCCATCTTACAAACAGGTAGTCTACCATACCCTGCTGCAACTCCCACTCATGGTTGGGAGAATAGAACACCAGACTGTCGCTGACGTTCTGAATGCCTGGCACATGGACTACGCGACTAATAAACAGCGTTCTATCGCCCAGTCTCAGATTCTCATGGCCTCTCTGCAAAGAGGATACGATCCCATTCCTCCTTGCTTGTTCAGGTAAAAGACTACTGGGGTATTGTCTGTCTGGATTATCCGAGGGCCCGGGACAGCTGATCCTGAAAGGCCTGAAGGGCATAAAAAAAATACAAAACTGCCCTCATCTCCAGTACATTGATATGGAGACACCTTTCTGTAGCAGACCACAATCCTCTTGTCTGATGCTCGCAAAAGTGAGCACCCCAGCCTAGTCCAGAGGTGTCCATTGTGACAGCTTGTGTTGGACTTTGCCTCTGAAAAGGGACACCCTGTTCAAGGTGAGCTGAAACTTGCCACCAGCAAGGGAACATCCCGGACCACCTCCGAAAATCAGGATGGGTCGGTTCAACTTCGTCGAATCTTGGTCCCACTGGACCCTAAGGTGCCACTGCTGAAGAATTCCCATGTCGACGTGAGAAGGGTACCATGGCTAAGGTTGCTGCCATATGGCCCAACCGCTGCAAGACTACTCTGGCAATTACCTGATCTGCTGACTGGGCCCTGTGAGCTAGAGCCAAAAAGACGCAGGGCTCTGTCCACAGGGAGAAGGGCCCTGCCTTGCAGAGTGTCGAGCACTGCACCAATGTATTGAAGCCATTGGGAGGGCCAGGGTTGGGATTTCAGCCAGTTCAGAGTGACTCAAGAGACTGGAAGAAAAATTACTCACCTTAGTAATGTTGTTTCTTCTAATGAGTCTTGCTATATATAGACATTAGCGGTTTGATCCAGCTCTAGAACTGCCCAGTGCAATGGTTAAAACCATTCCAAAATAGAATTTTGCACGAGAGCAGCTCTATCTGTGTCATTTCAAACTTGAACTGTCAGATCTTTACGAGCCAAACTCACTAAGGTCTGTGTGAAGCTGTAACCTACACTAGCCAAATGGCTACCTAAATAATAACAACCATTGATGGTCCCAACACCCAAGACTCAAGTCAGGGGACCAGAAATACTAACACCATTCTAATAATATGAAAATGGAACCTAAGTATAATAAAACACACACACGTACATACACACCCCAAAGTCCCAAAGGGACAAAATGCTAACAGGACATAAGTAGTGCCCACACTAAGTTGCCTGCACCCCACCAAGTTAGCGGTTCTGAGAGGGGCAGGTTGGGGAGATCTATAATATAGCAAGACTCCATTAGAAGAAACAACATTACTAAGGCGAGTAATTTTTTCTTCAAACAACATGAAGTCTTGCTATATTATAGACATTAGCAGAATACACAGCAGTACCTCCATGGAGGAGGGGCAGAACCTACTTAGGAATAGGCTCTGAAGAACAGCTGTGCCAAACCGAGCATCTCTCATGGCCTGGACATCCAGGGAGTAATGCTTGGTAAAAGTGTGTACCGTTTTCCAAGTAGCAGCCTGGCAAATCTCTAATAGGGATATCTCTGGCAGCAGCTAGAGAGCGCAGCTGTACCCCTGGTAGAATGAGCCCTCAAACCCGGAGGGCTCTGCCCACTTTCTGATAACAAAATTGGATACAAGAGACAATCCACCTGGCTATTGATCTCTTAGTGGCAGGTTTGCCTTTCCCAACTTCACCATAGGCAAGGAAAAGTTGGAGGATTCGAACCTGTGACCTTTGAGTACGCTCTATATAATAACTAAGAGCTCTCTTTACATCCAGGCTGTGCAACCTCCTCTCACCCGAAGAGGAGTGATCAGTGAAAAATACTGGAAGGGAGATAGATTGATTAAGATGGAAATCTGAAACCACCTTAGGCAAAACTTCCTATTAGTCCTAAGGACTACCTTATCCCTGTGGAAAGAAATAAAGTCAGTCTCCACTGACAAGGCTTGCAATTCACTTATCGTCTGGCAGAAGTGATAGCCACTAGAAAAACAGTTTTCCAAGTTAGGTACTTAAGCTCTGCAGAAGACAGAGGTTCAAAAGGGGTTGCATTAACTGGGCAATGCAAACATTAAGGTCCCAAGCAGGGCCGGTTCCGGAAGAGGATTAGTATGGAGTAATCCCTTAAAAACTTGGAAAACACAGGATGAGAGAAAGAGGGATGACTTTCCTGCTGACACAAAAGCAGACACAGCTGCCAAATGAACTCTCAGGGTAGCTGGTCTGAGACCCAAGGAATTAAGATGTACCATGTAATCTAACAAAATGGGCAATTCAGCAGATTCTGGGAAATATTTTTCCCAGCACACAAATGGAAACCTTTTCCATTTAGAACTATAAGTAGCCCTAGTGGAAGGCTTTCTGGAAGCCTTTAGGATCTCAAGAACACCCTGAGAGAGGTGTAAATCAGCAAACTCTAACTCCTCAAGAGCCAGGCCTTGAGGTTGAGGGATTTGAGGTCCGGATACCAAACCCTTCCCTGGGCACAAGTCAACAGATTGTGATTCCTGGGGAGGCACAGGGAAGATGGACTGTCAGAGACAGAGGAGTGGGTACCAGGGCTGCCTGGCCCAATCCGGGGCAATCAGAATCACCCTGCAAGGCTGAGATCTGATTTTGACTAGTACTTGAATAGGAGAGAGAAGGTGGGGAAGCATAGAGAACTTCCCTCCCAATCCAGAAGAAGGGCATCCAGGAAACTGAGCCCAGCAACAGAACAGAACAGAGGAAGTCTGTGATTGTCTGGGGCTGCAAAAGAATCTATCTGAGGGATGCCCCACCTGGCAAAAACTATCCCCAGCACTTGAGGATCCAGGGACCATTCGTGATGGCCCTGGGAAATCCTGCTGAGGGCATCCGCTAGGACATTGTCCTTCCTGGAAGATGAACTGCTATGAGGGAAGTGTTCAGGGAATAGACCAGAGACCACAACTTCATTGCCTCGGTGCACTAGGCCGAAGACCGAGTGCCCCGTTTATTGATGTACCACATTGTTGTGGTGTTGTCTGTTCTGACTTGTTCACCTTGTCGTGGACAGATGCAGAAAAAGCTTGAAGAGCTAAAAGGCAGCTCTGAGTTCCAGCAAATTGATGTGGAGCAGAGATTCCTGGGGGACCAAACTCCTGAGTGGAAAGGTCGCCCATGTGGCTCCCCAACCCAGAAGGGAAGCATCTGTAGTGAGAGTCAGAAGTGGTGAGAAGGGAAATGAGGGACCCCGCTCTTAAGTGCTCTGATCCTTCCACCACTGGAGAGCTAGGATCAAGGTTCGAGTCACTGGGACCAACTTAAGGGGTCTCTTCTCTGAGACCAAAAGGTTCTCAAGTGAAACTGAATGTCTCATCTGAAATCTGGCTCCTGCACAACAGCTGTGGATGCAGCCATGTGCCCCAGGAGCTGCAGAAAGTGTCTTGCTGGTCGAGAGACCTGCAGAGTGAAGGAAGAGGCCAGAGCCACTAAATTCCTTACCCTTTCTGGGGAAGAAAGGCTCTGGCTAGCTTTGTGTCCAATTCTGCCCCTATAAAGGTGAGTACCTGGACTGGTTCCAGAACCGACTTTGGTAGGTTTAGCAGAAAACCAGGAGGCGAAGCTGCTGGGTGACCTGCAGGTGAGATTTTATCTGTTCTGGGGACTGGCCTACAATGAGCCAGTCGTCTAGATGAGGGAAAACAGCAATCCTCTCTGCCTCCTTAAGTGGGCCACTGCCACTGCTAGAGACTTTGTGAATACCCTTGGAGGCGGAGGTAAGGCCGAAGGGCATTGCTCTGAACTGGTAATGACCTGAGGGCAGTTCAATCTGAGGTACTTTCGATGGGATCTTCTGATTAGGACATGGAAATAGGCATCCTTGAGGTCCAGGGAGGCTAGCTAGTCCCTGGCCTTAGGGAAAGGTAAAATCATTGCCAGAGTTACCATTTTGAACTTTATCTGGAATACAGACCCTGCCCTGATGCAGGGGAGGAACCCTTTCTACTGCTCTGAGAGCTAACAGGGATGAGACCTCTGTTTCCAGGCAGAGGGTCTCTGAAGCACTTGCAGGTAGAAAAAGTCTGCTTCTCAACTTGGGAAACTTTTGAAGCTGAGAACCAGACCCTGGCTTACTACTTCCAGAACCCACTTGTCTGAGGTTAAAGAAGCCCAATTCTGACTGAAGTAAGCAGCCTGCCCCCACTGGTACAGGAGAATCGGCCCTGGGCACCCCATCAGGGTGCCTGTTTCTCAGGAGCTTTAGGCTGGGGGTGGGAGCAGGTCTGCCCACCCTCGTCTGCCCCTGCCTCTGAAGAAGCCCTCTGAGCATAGGCAGAGGAGGCCTGAGTCTGGTAGAAAGGCCTGTGAAAGGCCTACCCCTACCCCTGGGGCATGCCTTTGAGGAGTGGCTTGCCGCTCCTTAGTCCTATATTCATCCATCTTCTTCATGTAATTCTCTGTCTGCTCTCCAAACAGAAATTTCCCACCACAGGAAAATCCATAGCCTTAGTCTGGGTATCCTGTGACAAACTAATACACCTGAGCCAGGCCAATCTCTGAAAAGCTACAGATGTGGCCATGATCCTAGAGGAACATCATTAACATCCACAGCAGCATGAACTGAACCTTAGAGGCTTCAATGCCATCAGCAGCCACCTGTTCTAGTTCACTAGCCAGCTGGCCATGGGCCTGCTTGGCCAATGCATAACAGTATCCCATCTAGATTTCTGATACCTAGCTACATAAGCCATATAATTTGCTTGCCTGAGTCCCAGAGAGGCTGCCATATACTGTTTTTTTTTTTGCCATGGCATCAATCTTCCTGAATCCTTGTCAGGAGGATGTGAAGCCAAGGAATATTAGCTTTATCACAGGCAGCAGGCTGAACTACTAACATGACTGCATTGCTGAGAAGGAATTCTGTATCAGGGCCTGACAATGTATACCTTCTGTCCATCTTTTATCTACAGGAGACACAGAATTAGGAGCTTTTAAAATTTTAATTGTTTGTTTCCTAAGAGACTTATGTAAAGGAATAGACAATCTCCTAGACTCTGGAATATCCATCATTTCTACAAAATCAGGCTCCTCTTGCTCATCCACAGCCTCTTCTAAAGGAAGCTGGAGGGTTTCAGCAACTTTTTATAAAACATAAAATGAGATGGGGACTCAGACAGCATAGGGGAGATTCTAAAGGTCTGTCTGGGGAGATGTCCGTTCAGTGGGCACACCCAGACCTTCCCACCACATTCATACTGTTCATAATCCTCCTCCCCTCCTCTGGTTCATAAAATTCCTCAATATCATAATCCTGAACCACTGGGACCGGACGAACCGACCTTTTACCAGATAGTGGTGGTTCGGACGGACCCGAGACAGTGACTGGACAATTTGTATGGCTTTTGCTATCTCTGCAGCAGTTGGAGAAGAATTTTGGACTCCAGACCTGCTGATTTTCTTGTTTTCTTTACTGGAATTGGTTCCTCAGAACCAGCTTTTCTTTGCCGAGAAGTCTGGCCCTGGTCAGAGGCACTCCCTCTGGTTCGGTTGGCACGAACCGGGCTAACCATCGGGTCAGCGGACTTTGACACTCGTTCCCTGAGCCTGCCCAATCTTTTTCCAGGGTGGCTGCAGGGAAATTCTTACATACCTGGCAGTCTGACTGGAGGTGGTCAAACCCCAGACAATAAACACATGTGGTGTGTGGGTCAGCCTTGGCAAAGACTTCCCACAAACATCACAGTGTTGAAACCAGTGGGCCGGTTTTTCTTTTGGGTTTCTCAGACATAATGCCAGCCTAACCAAAACTTGCCTTTTAGCGGCAGTGCCAGGGCAAAGACACCCTTATCGGTTCCTAACCGTGTCACGGGTATTGGAAAAAGCGTAATAAATCCGTTTTTTAGAACCGATAAGAACCACGAACCGCACTCTAAAATAGTAACTTTTAGTTTTAAATGAGTTTTAACCCACTGATCGGTTCAAAACCGAACCGATAACTTACAAGTTCCACACAGACAAAACCTTCATTTACTACGGTTACCACAGATAGAGCTTGAACCGAGCGGTTTTGCGGTTAAAATAAAACTATTCTCGGTTAAATCCAACAGAAAAACACTTTAAACTGAGAAATGAACCGAGCAGAAGGAGAAATCTCCGGGCGACTGTTCACTGAGTGGAGTAAAGAATCTGACAGTTCAAGTTTGAAATGACACAGATAGAGCTGCTCTCGTGCCAAAATTCTATTTTGGAATGGTTTTAACCATTGCACTCGGGGCAGTTCTAGAGCTGGATCAAACTGCTAATGTCTATAATATAGCAAGACTTCATGTTGTTTGAAAAGATGTTCCGTTTCCCACAGTGACTAGGAGCTGTTCTATAGGTGCGGAGATGAGTCAATCGTCAAAGTAGGGGCAGATGAAGTGGCCCCTTCTCAACATGGCTTCAACTACCACAAGTCATTTTGTAGAGACCCTGGGGCTGACCAAGGGCAGGACCCTGAACTGGTAATTGTCGTCCCGAACCGAGCACAGGAACTTCCTGTGAGAAGGCAGGATCTTTATGTGCATATAGGCGTCCTGCATGTCCAGGGAGCATAGCCAGTCCCCTTGGTGAAGGAGGAGGCGAGTATCGAAATTTTTGCACAGGACAAATTTGTTCAAATGGCGCAGTCTAGAATTGGGCAGAGGTCTCGTTTTCTTGGGCACCAAGAAAAAGTGGGAGTAAAAGCCTTTGCCTTGCTGGATCTTCTTGCTAGCCTGGAGTGCGGTTTTATTCTTTCCAGTATGATAGATGGCTGGAAAATAACCGAGGAGTGATGGGGCCACCCACATCTATATAGATACTGACACAACATAGTCATGGGTGGCCTCCGACTGCAAAAGTTTCCTTGAGGTCCTAAGCAGGCATAATTACAAAGGTGTGGCCTAAAGAAGGATATCCTTGAAGATTTCAAATATCTGGGACTCCATGTTGCCCACTTGCCCATAGTGGCAATGTAGAACAATTACACCCTTCACCCATACTATGATTCAGGACCTCTGCCTCTGGGGAGCGCTCCTTTCTTTGACCAGGTATATACAGGCAGTGCATATGGTGACTCTCCCTAGGGCAATCTCTTCCAAAATGTTCCAGTTGCTCTCCAGACACAAACTCCGAGGACCTAGAACTAAATGTTTGTACCTAAAGCAATATACAGTCAGATAACAGATGTGGCACATAGCCCAATAATAATATTGGATCACACCATGAGTACGGATGGAGGTCAGACTGGGGTGAGACAGAAGGGTTGTGGCGATTCCCCACTTTTCTGATGTGCAAGGAAAACCAAAAATTCCTGAGGACTCTATGGGAGACCTACCTAGCTACAAATTCCGTAACAGTGGAATCATTCTGGGAGGCTGGAAAGGCATACATGAGGGAGTGGTTATAGGGTATACAGCCAAACTGAAAAGAGTAAGGGCAACTAAAATAAGATCTGGAGGAGATAGTACAGGTAGCTGAATGGCAGAGTATTGAAAAGGGCACAGAAGAGGACAGGTGACAACTGTTGGTAGCTAGAGATCGCTTAATGGGTACCTTAATGAAGAAGCTAAGACCAAACTCCTTTTGCAAAACAAACGGTGTATGAATTGGGGGGTTCCCTAGTAAAATAACTGCCATATGTACAACTGCACAGGATAAGATCTCCAATTTGGAGGGATATTAGTAAGGCCTTCATGGATTTTATGCCAAACTGTATAAGGCCAAATGCGACAGAACCAGGGATCTGACAAAGGATTTTCTGGACAAAACCGCAATCCCATCAGTACCAGAGAATGAGGAAGGGTCTGGGGAACCTATGACAGTGGAGGAGGGAAGCAGGGCCATTGCTAGTTTAAAACCAAGGAAAGCAGGAGAGCCAGATGGATTAGTAGTAGAATACTACAAACAACTCAAAGATACAGTGGCTGAGCTACTGCGGGATCTAATGGAAGCTGGGGGGTCCCAAAACCTGTCTAGAAGCAAACATCTGTGTTATCCCAAAACCGGGAAGGATAGTCTAGAATGTTCATCATACAAGCCTCTCTCCTCATCAATTCGACTGAAAATAATGGCCAAAGTGTTGGCTATGAGGCTGAAGGGGTCCTGCCGGGTGGTGCAGACTACTGAATGTCGTGTGGTGGTGGGGTTCCCCCCATGCAGAAAGTCCTTCGACAGAACTGAGTGGGAATACCTTTAAGAGGTATTGAGGCAGTTTGGTTTGGAGGAGGGTTTGTGGAGCTAGTCCAAATGTTAAACACGGATTCTACAGCACAGTACAGATTTTTTTAGCATTATATTTTTATTGAGTTTGTGAACAAAATCACAAGACAAGATATTCCACAGGAGAGTGACATAACATGCAAGGGTACAGTATTTGTAAGGACCACATAAAAACTAGCACACTCCACATTTGTTACTTCAGAGGGAAATATCAGTATTAATCACAATGGTGATCCCAGAGCATGCAGCTTAAAAGGAAAAAATCCTCAAGTGCCTCCCTGCCAGATTTAGTTGGTCCAGCAGTGCTCCCTGTATCTAATTTATATCCATATTTAGAGCACTAACAGTATTCAAGAAGTTGACTTAAAACAACCACTTTCCAATTCTGAACTACAGTGTAATAGCACTTCCTAATCTGCTTAATTTCTAACTTCCAAATGTGTTACAAACACCATCCCTTTTTCCTGAGCAGTATTAGAACTTATAAACTTGTAACAGGTAAATCAAGCGTGTACATGGCCATAAAATAAGTTCCAATCTTCAGAAAGTCCATGGCTAACCTACCAAGCATAGTAATAATCTGCCCTTTAGGCTTGTTCAGCTTCTGGTCTCAAAACAACCCAAATCAAGAGGTCTCACAGCATGAAACTCTGGCAACCAATGTCAGTGCTTCTGCAAAGTGTAAGGCCCAACTCAAAGCCCCAGTTCACATTAAACTCAGAGAAAGAGTTCCCAAAGAGTTCAGTGTCCCTCTGAGGCCAGGTCTTCGCCAGGTACAGGCTCAGACTCCTTTTCCAGCAACTGGAGACATTTTCAGCGTCACTAGGGTCATTAAACTGATAGGACTTCTCCCTCCATGTAAGCCTTGAGCAGGAAACAGGAGTTGATGCGAGATTTCCAACTACGCAAACATCCTTGGATACCATCAAACGCCTCCTTCTCTGTCTGGTACAGTATGAAAGGTCGGGAAAATATGTGAGCTGTCTGTACCATACTTCAGTGCTCTCCTTCTATGAACAATTGCCAGCACTCTGTCTCCCACATCATCAACACAGCTCTTGGTGCCTGGATGTTAGTTGGAGGTCTGCAAGGAGAAATCCTGTAAGCCCTCTCAATAGCTATCAAGGGCTCCAATTCACTCAGTCCCAGAACAGAGGGAAGCATGGTTTTCATGAACATTATGCAATCCTCCCTTCAGCATGCTCCGATAAACCCAGCACACGTAAATTCTTCTCCGGGCCTGGTTTTCAACCATCTCAAGCCTTCAACAGAGCGAGCATTTTTTTAATAAGCTTTGTGGTCGCATCGCAAGCTTGCAGGATCAGCCCCTCGGTCTTCTGCACAGTATGTTCACATTTGTCCATTCTTGTCTCCAGGGTGGAGACCAGAGGAGTGACGGTGTCTAATTTTCTGTATATGTCTCGCTGAGAGTCCATCAATTGCTTCAGCGTGGCCTGGATGGTATCCAGTGAGGCTCCCTCTGTATTAGATTTCCGGCCTCCACATAGTCACTGGGCCTCTCAGCTCGTGCCTGTGTGGTCTTTTGGGTGCAAAAAAGTCTGGTGCTGCAGCCATTACCACACGATTTTTATCCATAACTCGCTCGTGGATGTCCAATTTTCCTGGTGAGGCAAAATCAAGCACAAGAAATCTGATTTATAAACAATTTATGGAAAGTTATTTAAAATGTGTCAGAGCTCCATTATAGTTGTGGCTTCCCTGTAAGCAGCTTAGTAGTTCCACGCTCTCCCCAAGTCTGGATTAACGGAGCCCCAATAGTGGAGTTTAGATTGCACAGAGTAACAAGGCAGGGCTGCCCCCATCCCTTTCGATTTCGTTGGCCATTGAACCACTGGCAATCCGGTTGGAATCAGCAGATCACATAAATTCCAGGCAGGGCGGGATACAACACAAAGCGTTATATACAGATTATCTGCTGCTATTTGTCACAAAACCTGAGACTTGGTCCCTGCTGTCCTCAACGTGGTTGAGGAGTTTGTCAGATTTTCAGGATATAAGCTAAATGTGCAGAAGTCGGAGATCCTATTCCTTAGCGGCCAAGGGGACATGCCAGGAACAAATGGACGTTGAAAGGGTGGACCACCACTTTACATATCTGGGGATCAAGGCTGGAGTGGACCTTTAACAGTTGTATGGTATTAACTACACCCCATTTGATACTATTGTGGCGGAACTTGCTAGGTGGAGGGCTTTGCTGATCTCCTGGATGGGGAGGATAAACTTAATTAAAATGAATATCCTACCGAGCATATTATATCAGATGTAAATGGTACCCTTTTGCCCCACTACCTGGGATGTTGCTAAATTAGAAAAAAAGCTTTGCTGAGTTTTTGTGGCAGGAAAGAGATCCAGAATGTGACTGGCGGACTCAAAGTGACCAAGGGGACTGGCATTTCCTGATTTAAAGGGCTATTTTCCATCAATCCAGTACAGATATCTGCACAACTGGGTGAATGGGGAGGCGGCAACCTGAGTGGAGCTGGAGGAGGAAGTATGCCTGGGTAGACCAACACCTTACCTATCTGGAAGTGGGGCAACAGCCTACAGACAGTTGCCTAACCCCAACCCATAGATAAAGCGGTCCTGGGCGTGGGGAGTATAAAGCAGAGACATGGCGCAGATGGGAAAATACTATTTTAGTCCCAACAGCAAGGAATCCAGAGATCTTCCTGGACACAAGTCTCCACCACTCATTCACACTAGTGGGATTGGCCGGAGGCACCTAAGACCCATCGAGAACAAACTTTTGCTGGAGGGTGTCGTGAGAGGCGGCGCCGCGCCATGAGCCTCTGCGCCCATGAGCAGCGGCTCGGCGGTAATGACCATCTCGCGGTGACACCTCCAACCGCCAGTCTTTTTTTCCCGCCGCCGAAAGCGCTTCAGTGACGACGCCGTCACCTTGTCAGAGTCAAACTTCAAACTAGAGCATAGTTTTCAGTTTGTTTTTGTAACATTATCACGATAGTAGTATCGCTTAGTTTTATTCTATTTTTAATGAAATTTTTCTAATATTTAAATTTAACTTACTTGAAGAAGTCTCGGCCTACTGGACGGAGTACGACCATGAGCAGGTCAGGTGGCGGTAGGGAGACTTCGTGTAAGCTGTTCAGTCAGCGGGCTGGGTCGGTCAGCCTCCTTCTCCTCAGCGGGGTTCGACTACGGTCAGTCCGATGCCGGGGATGGGCGGTCCCGCCGGCATAAAATAAGCAGTCGCATTCCGGCGCCTGTTAACCTCGAGCTCTTCTTGGGCCCACAGGTCAAAAGAGAGAGCATCACTCGAGGTCGCCCTCTGGTATGCTCTGCGCGTCGACGGTCGGTTATCGTTGCTGGTTGCGGTCTCCTTCTTCGGAGTCGCCAGCTTCCGATAATCGCGTCCTCGACATCGGAGCCCTCCCGCCTATAGGTAGGGCTCCAGATGAGCAGTTTCATCAGTGGGCCGCTCTTATGGAGCGATGGGCTCGGAGGTTGGTTCTTCTGCCTGGCTCGGTTACCTCGGAGCTCCTCCGTCGCGATCAGGTAGGGGCGGTTGGACCTTCCTAGTCGCGCTGGCGCCTTCTTGATGCTAGCGACTCCGTGCTTAGAGTGTTTCCCCCCTCACATGGCTGCGGCGCGGGGGCCTCACCGATGCCCTTATCTCCTGGTATTTTTCCTTCTCTTGTTTTCCAGGTTCCCGGGGCTTTTCGGCGCCTTCTGCAGGGTCTGTGGCGTGTCGGCGCGCTTTTCGGGGCGGCGGGCTTCTTGGCGCCGTTGGCGGCGCCAGAATCTCTGCGGCGCCGTTGGTGGCGCCCGCGTTATCTCGCGGCGCGCCCGGTAGTGCCAGTTAGATCGGCGGCGCCGTTGGCGTCGTCTGCGATCCGTTGCGGCGTCGTCCAGGCGCCGTTAGCGGCGTCGTCCGTGGCGCCGTTAGCGCGCCGTGTGCGTCGTCGTCAGCGAGCGCCGCCGAGAGGCGTTCGCGGAGGCCGCGTGCCTCTTCGGGCCCGTCGCCTCCTCGAATACCGTCTTCAGCCCGTTTTGCCGTCTCGGCGCCCGGCAGCCAGGGACTCTCCTTGTTTTCTGCCATTTCCTCCTCTCTAATTTTCCTCCTTTCCTGTCCAAACAGTCCTCTGGACCATCAGGAGATGATGTTGAGCCTGACCCAGACCTTGGTTGGGTGATGAAGTGGAGAAACAGGATCTTTCTTTGCTACAGAGCCTGTGGTGAGGACCTGTCCTTTAAGTCTCTGTTGAAGAACCTGGGATCCACTCTTCTCTCCAGACTACAGACATCGATCCTGGGAAGATATTAAGACTCCAGTATCTTCATGCTTGGAGATCCCTCGGATTTGACTCCTCGATTCAGCCTTCCTTAGGCAGCTGTCTCAAATGGTATGGAATAACCTGCTCTTATTCCCTCAGTGGCTAAATCCATTGATAAGTATTCAGCTCCCAAGGATCGTCCCATTTTGGCATCCCAAGCCTTTGCGGATCTATTGTAGTCCTGGCGAGAATGACAAGGTCGTTCTTCCTCAAACTACTACAGCTCGACCTATTAACAAAGAGTCTGGTAAGATTGATACATTAGGTAAGAGAGTCTTTGCTGCTCCACTCTAAGTATGCGTGATTGCCAGTTATCAAGGCTATTTTTCTCAGTATGAGTATATCCTGTGGCACTCTATGAAAGAATGGTTGAAGCTCTTCCAGATTCAGATTCCAAGTCAGAGCTTCTTCTGACCGTTATTAGAGGTATTGAGTCAATAACCAACAGGTCAAAGCCGCCATGGATGCTTTCGACACTGCTTCTCGCTCAGCAGCGCGAGGTTGTACTCGGCGCCATTCCTGCTCGTGCTTCTGGCTTCACGAATGATGCTCAGCAGCAGGTGATGGCGCTGCCTTTTGATGGCTCCTTTCTTTTTGGCCCTCAGGTGGAGCAAGCCTTGAGGCCACTCAGAAGACTAGATCGGCCATTAAGTTGGCTGAGACCTCCGCCTGCCCTTCTCGGGGCATGTGAACAGGCGTCAGTTTCATAGTCGTCAGTCCTTTCGAGGCAGAGGCAGGGAAGCTTCCATAAAAGCCAACCTGCCCAACCTCAAAAGAAGACGCAGAGAAAGCGAGGGACCCAAAGCTCCCAGCGCTACCTTATGAGTCGTTGGCCCAAGTTCCATCCACTCTGCCGGGTGGAACTTTCTCCTCCAGTGGAGGTCGTCTGATGTACTTCTACAACCAGTGGAAGTCCATAACCTCAGACAAATGGGTTCTTGGATAATTCGCGAGGTTACTCTCTCAATTTCTTGGAACCCCAGTTGTCCTCCATCGACAACCCAGGTTGTCGGCCTCTCAGTCAGATCTCCTCACATGGAGATCCAGGGCCTTCTGAACAACAGGGCAATAGAACTGGTGCCCGCATCTCTGAAACGAGGTTCTACTCCCATTACTTTCTGGTTCCAAAGAAATCTGGGGATGCTCCCATTCTAGACCTCAGAAAGTTAAACAAATTCCTCCCCAGGAGAAATTCAAGATGATTTCCTAGGTACCCTGTTACCCTTGCTGCATCAGCACGACTGGCTGGCCTCTCTGGATATGCAGGATGCTTACCAGCATATCCCGTCACCCGACCCACCGCAAATTCCTCAGGTTTGTAGCTTTGGTCAGCATTATCAGTTCAGAGTCCTGCCTTTGGGCTATCCTCGGCGCCCGTGAGTTTTTACAAAGTGTTGTGCAGTTCGGCGCATCTCGGAAAGTCGGACTCGAGTGTTTCCCTACCTGGACGATTATTTCTAGCAAGCCCTTCCGGCCAAGGGACTTTGGAAGCCGTGCAAACGACTTCCTCTCTCACGCTCCATGGGAGTTCTGCTGAATTTGAAAAATCTCAACTGCAACCCTCCCAGAGGCTCCTTTTCATAGGGCGCTTCTAGACACCTCTTCAGCGAAGGCTTTCCTTCCAGAGGACAGAAGACTCGACATCGCCACGATGGCCCGTTACATCAGGGAGAACCAATGGTTACAGCTCTCTCGATGCAACGCATGTTGGAGTCTCATGGCGTCCTCGGTCTTCACTGTCCCTCTGGCCCAACTGCACATGAGAACCACCCAGTGGATGCTCTCACTCAGTGGTCCCGACCTCTCACCCCAGTCTTATCCCATCAAGGTGACGGAGCCCTTGAGGTCTCTCACCTGGTGGTCTCAAGAAAGCAATCTCCTGGAAGGATTCCCTTTGCTCCCCGGATCATCAGATCTCCATCACCACAGATGCATCGCTAATGGGATGGGGAGCTCACTGTCTCCTCCCCACACTCAAGGTGTATGGACTCAGTTCAAACTCATCTCCACATAAATGTCCTGGAGATGAGGCGGTCCTCTATGCAATCCGAGCTCTGAAGGATGTCCTTTGTCACAAGAACATTCTCCTTCAAGCGGACAACAAAGCAGTGATGTATTACATCAACAAGCAAGGCGGTGCTCATTCTTATCCCTTTGCAGGAAGCAATGAGGGTGTGGGAGTGGTGCTTGGGCACAAGTCTCTGATTCAGCGGTTTATCTGCCAGGTATACAAAGCGACCTAGCAGATCACCTCAGCAGAACGGAGGCAGACCCTCACGAGTGGTCTCTCGATCCAGCCGTAGCTCGGTCCCTGTTCAAAGAGTGGGGACTCCAGACCTGGACCTTTTGCATCCCCACTCAAGCATAAAACTGCCTCTCTTCTGCTCCAGAAATCCAGGGCCTGGCATTTTCTGTCAGGATGCGTTCAGGCTGCGGTGGACAAAGCGCTTTCTTCGCCTTTCCACCACTTCCTCTAATCCAGAGTACTCCTCAAGTTCGAGTCTCAGGGGACCAAGATGATTCTCATTGCTCCTTCCTGGCCTCGGCAACTATGGTTCCTCTACTCAACAGTATGTTGGCAGCCTCTCGAGACCACTTCCTTTGCAAATCAGTCTTCTGACTCAGGGTTCGTTGGTCCATCCCAACCTGAAATCACTTCACCTTCATGCTTGGCTCCTGAAGAGATAGAAGTGATCGGTTCAACGTCTCGTAGAGTCTCAGACATCCTTCTGGCTGCTCGGAAGCCAGCCACCCAAAAGCGTCGCTTCCAAATGGAAGCGTTTTCTCTAGTGTCAAAATCCTCTTGGAATCCCTTTTCCTGTCCTCCTGGCAAGGTTCTGGAGTATCTTTTGGACCCATCAAACTTAGGTCTTCAATACTCCACAGTTAAAGTTCACCTTAGTGCCATCTCAGCGTTCCATGAGCCGGTTTCTTCCTTAACTCTGGCTCAGTTACCTATAGTGAAGAGATTTCTTAAGGGATTCTCCATACCAGACCCCTGTTAAGCGTCCAGTTGCAGCCTGGGACATTAACCTGGTGCTGGACATGCTCACTCGAAGCCTTCGAACCCTTAGCTACCTGTGAGCTAAAATTTCTTACCTGGAAGACTGCCTTCCTGGTGGCCATTACCTCAGCCTGAGGTCTCTGAGATACATGCACTGGTTACGGACCCTCCGTATACTGTATTCCATAAGGACAAGGTAGTTCTCCGTACTCATCCTAAATTTCTTCCCAAGGTTGTGTCAGAATTCCATCTGAACCAACCTCTGGTACCTCCGCTTACTTAGCTAATTTCCAAAATGAAGGGAGCAGGCTCTTCATTCCTTGGATGTTAAGAGAGCCTTGCGGTTCTATTTAGATAGAACCAAGGATGTTCATAAGACTCAGCAACTGTTCGTTTCTTTCAGCGACACCCGGCTGGGTCAACCTGTCGCTATTAGATGTATCTCTTCATGGTTAGTGGCATGCCTTCGTCATTGCTATTCCATGGCTCAAGTTAAATTAGAAGGCAGAGTGTCGCTCACTCTACTAGAGTGATCATGGCATCCCTAGCGGAAGTCGCAATGTTCCAATTGCAGATATCAACGCCGCTACCTGGAGCTCAGTGCATACTTTAGGTTAAGCACTATGCACTGGATGTTCATGCCAGGCGGCATTCCGCATTCGGCAGAACTATCTTAATGGGCTTCTATCTTAGACAGCGTGAGCTCTGGCTTTCCTGCCGCCTCTTTGGGGATTATCAGCTTGGTACTCTCCCACTAGTGTGAATGAGTGGTGAGACTTATGTCAGGAAGATAGGAAAAGTGCGTACCTACGTAATTCTTGATCTTCTTGGACGAGTCTCCACCACTCATCTACTCCCTCCATCCCCGAGCTCACCGCTGTATTGGTCTTCTCCCTCAAATCTTTAGGCCGTGAGGACTTCTTTGCTGACCCTTCTTACGGGTCATCGGACTATCTTATGTCGTTTTAATGTTAGGTTTACCCTTTTAGGTTAATTCGCTGCACCTCCTTGGTAAAAAGGTACTGAAGCGGTTGGAGGGTAAATACGAGATGGTCATTACCGCTCGAGCCGCTGCTCAGCGCCGCATGTCTCAGCTAGCGCCGTTCTCACACACCTCCAGCAAAAAAAGTTTGCTCGATGGGTCTTAGTGCCTCCCGCGCCAATCCCACTAGTGTGAATGAGTGGTGGAGACTCGTCCAAGAAGATCAAGAATTACGGTAGGTACGTAATTTTCCTTTTCTGCTGGGTTTGGAGGACCAGGGTTTGTCAATATGGAGAAGAGAGGGCATACAGTGTATAGGGGATGTTCCCATTTGAGGTGGTACAAGGGAGTTTGGGGATACCTGCTTCACACTTCTGTACTTACAGGTGCGAAGTTCTGGCAGGGATTTGGGAAGAATGCCTGCAGGCGACTCCTCCGGTCATGACAGACAGGAAATCCTTAGGGCTAAAAGATGAGGGAGCTCATAGATGCAGCGGCAGGAAGTGACAGGACCAGGTTCCCAGACACCAGGGCAAAGTGGGAAGCGGATATGGGTATTACTATCTGAGGGTATCTGAGGGCTTGATTCTTACGTCGCACATGGGGCTATTGCTCTGTAAGAGATTCAAAGAAACAGTTTAAATTCCTACATAGACCTTTACCCACCGAGTATGATCCATACGTTCTACTGAGGTTTCCCCATGTGTTGTATGTACACTATGGGAGGGCACATATTCCACTATTTCTGGAAGTGTGAGGTCCTCAAGAGCTACTGGAAAGAGATAGCAACAGAGATTTCTGCTATATGGGGGTTGGACAGTGAGGTTGTGCCCTTGTCCGGAACAGAAGAGGATGGGGGAGAAGACTGGTGCCTTTATCCCAGGTGGAAAAGGATGATGCTGGTTGTAAGCAGACAAGATCATACTTAAGATCATGCACATAGGAAGAGAAACCCTGAAAGCCACCTATAGGCTGGGAGGGAGTTGCTGGCAGTCACAAGGGAAGAGAGACTTGGGCATCATCATCACTGATGACCTGAAATCATCAAACAGACCACTAAAGCAGTAGGTAAGGCTAGGGGGATGTTAGGGTGTATTAGTAGGAGTATCAAAGTCAGAAGAGGGGTAATCCCTCTTTACAAGACACTGGTTAGGCCCCATCTGGAGTACTGCGTGCAGTACTAGAGGCCACACCTTCACAGGACATTAACCAAATTGAGGCAGTCCAGAGAAGGCAGCAAAATGGTGCAGGGACTGCATCAGAAGACATCTGACGGCAGATTAACGGAACTCAATATGTATACCCTTGAGCAAAGGAGGGAGAGAGGTGATATGATCAAAACATTCAAACACCTTCAGGGTATTAACAAGGTTAAAGTCTAACATGTTTAAATATAAAGAAAAATAGCAGGACAAGAGGACACAGCATGAGATTAGAGAGAGCCGATTAAGGGGAATGTGAGGAAGTTTTTTCACAGAAAGGTGGTGGATGCATGGAGCAGCCTACCTCAATAAGTGGTGGCTATGAATACAGTGCAGGGCTTCAAACAGGCATGGGATAGGCATACAGGGAGCAATACAGATGAATGTGAATAGATAGGCCACTGACAGAGCAAAGGCCAATGGCACATTTATAAGCAGGGCCCCTGGTGTTCTGCGGCAGCATTTTCTGATTTCTGCGGCATTATTTATTCACTTCTCTGGCAGAATACAGTCCTGTCATTGGCTAAATATAATGTGATGTTATTGATGACATCATATGCTGAGCACAGAGGAGGAGCTTCAGGATAAGCGAGATGGAAAAGAAAGCCTGACACTATGGAAAAACAGTATATTTATATGAAAATTCTCCAAAAACATTATAGCACTATATATATTCTAGCCATGATGCAAATTCTCTGACAAATTCCGCCTAACTGCAGAGATTCAGGGGCCTTGTTTATAAGGTAGAAAAGAAATGGGCAGACTGGATGGGCCTTGTGGTCCTCATCACCGTCAACTTCTATGTTTCTATGTAATACATGGGTGTCGTGTGCTAGGCCGATACTTTGAGAAGGGTGGGTTAGGGACTGTCTGGCAGGCATAGGGAATTTAAGGGAAGCAGAACTGATTTTATCCGGAGACAGAATGGTTTGTTGGGTGCTAATGAAAGGAAAGGGTCATGGAATCCTCAATGGCAACGGATTATAGGTGTTTAAATGGTAAATGGGTAAAAGTGTGAAACCTCTTTTCTTTGTTCTATTTTCTATTTCCTCTCCATTATCTACACCTTTAATAATCCTAATGCTGGTATACAGGATAAGTAAAATAGATTGTGGCATTAGATATTACTTTCTATGATTACACACACACACACACACACACACACACACACACACACACACACACACACACACACACACACTGTGGATTTCTTAGGCTG
Organism: Neoceratodus forsteri; assembly: GCA_016271365.2. Taxonomy (NCBI): domain Eukaryota; kingdom Metazoa; phylum Chordata; order Ceratodontiformes; family Ceratodontidae; genus Neoceratodus; species Neoceratodus forsteri. The sequence continues at coordinate 24,270,146 of JADMNL010000029.1, read as the reverse complement.
GAAGTAATACACCAAGGCACTGCCAGTGGTAAGTAAAACAAAGAAAACAAAGCAATATACAGACCTGAGGAAGTGTGCATAATGGACCATAAAAACTATGTACTGGTCTACCGATTCTCCAACTTGACTATTATGTCTGAAATGAGTTGTAGTCTATGTAAGGGATTACTATCCGAATGTGTGGGTGTGTCAACCTGTACTTGTTCTAACTGCTTGAAAATCAATAAAATACAAAACAATGCACATCTCATGATGCTATGCCTACAAGGGATTACTGGGTGGCCCACGGTATTTCCTCTTACATCCACCTAGGTGGCAGATATCCTACTTGGTTGGATATGGAGTGGGTCCTGATCCCTAACAGGCTATCTGTCCAGGCCATGTACCCCTAGCATCTCCCTTAGACCAACACACAAATTTAACTCAATACTGTAACCATAGATTCAGGTCTCACGGGTCACCCTCCACCTCACCAGATTCCTACCATTGTTGTGTCCTGTGGAACATTTGAGGGCTTTGCCCCACTTCTTTTGGATCATGGCTGCAAAAATGGGAGCATCACTCCTTGCAATATATTTCTCAGTCCTTCTCAGGACCAGTGATCCAGCCCTTCCTCTTCTACAAACCCAATACAACCTTGACACAGATTTCTATTGTTATTCGCAGCTGAATTTTATTTTCCACCACTGGGAATGAGAATACTGGACACCACCACTTCAGCTGCATCAGGCATTACAATCTCTGATGGGTATCGATTCTCTGGATGTAGCACGAAATGGGAGAACATGGAAATTCCCATCGACCCAGTGCTTGGACAAAACTTGCCAGGCAGTCTCCAGAGTAAGTAGCTCTCATCAATGGAGGAAGTATGCCTGGAAGTATCTTACTAGATATACGGACTTCAGTAACAGCAGCCACTATTTCTCCCGTGCACTCCCTGCCTGCTGGAGAGGTGCAGCGAACCTAGGGCAACACACTCATGTGATGTGGTCCTGCCCCTACTGCCACTCACTACAGGGAGCATTTGAAGAACTCTACCTGTCCCCCCATGCTGTCCCTTTGTATCCTGCTGCTATACCCCAGAGGTATGGGAGTACAATTCCCATTTCTTGTTAGGGATGCTATTTAGTGGTTAAAAGGCCATCACAAAATGCTGGCTCATCCCTACTATCCTGGATGAGACTACCTGGAGGAACATGGTTAATTATCAAAGAATAATGCACACTCCCTGAGCGACTGCACAGAAGTATGCTCCTCTCACTGGAACACTTCTCCCTTTACACCATGAGCAAAGACCCTACACTTTGTTCCTGAATAACTGTGGACACACCCACTTTAGCATATCTGCCACTCATTTCTTGAGTCAGGCTTATGCCCAGACCACAACAACCCACTACTGGACCTACTATTTTGCAGTTCCAGGTTTGTTAGCCCACTCCAACACAGGCTCCCCCACCTTCCCACCACACTCCAGGGTCAGTATGTTGACAACACTTCAGAGGTCTCCGCACTGAAGGGTCCCCTCATAGAAAAGTAGAACAGTATCATTGGCAGCAATACCCTCCCTGTGCTATACTGAAGGGGAGAAGGTGAGCATTAGGCAAATATGTTGCAGAATGACTGGTGTGGTTAATTGCGAGACATGCGTACTAGATTTTCTTTATTGCAACTCCATATGAACCATGATGACCTGGAAAATAAAGATTTTATTAAACAAAGACTTCTCCGCAGCCAATCAATGTAGCACTACTGCTACTGCTCACTCGCTGGTGACTGCAGTTTGCAATTGAGCTGTGTTAGTTGGAGCCTGTCAGGAGGCGAAGTTGAAACATCCCAGTGGACACTTCTCTCCTGCGGAGTAGGGACCACCTGGGTGACCACAGTTAGTGGTGCAAGCTGGGCGTCTGCTGTGCAGGTGGGTAAAAGCTATCAAAGCAGCATACATTCACGCTTTCGTGCGCCTGCCATGGCGACCACATATAGCACCCAGTGTGCCACAGAGATCCAAGCACTACTGCCAACTCTTACATTTTCTACCTGGGCTCTCAAATTCCCCATCTGCCAGTTCAAATGGACACAGCAATCATTCCAAGAAACCAAAGGCTGATCAGAAGTTAAACAAAAAAAAGTTTTGGTGAAGGATTTTTTTTTATTGATTAGTGCACAAGATCAAAGTTCACAACTCATTTTCTCTTTTGTAGCCTGCTTAAGACAACACTGCATTAAGAGGAAAAAACACCCTGATCCTACCTATTCCTTAATGCCTGCTGCATAACATAGCACTGCCATGACACAAGAGTCTCCCTCTCTTTGCACAAAGCCTACACATCAGCAGCACAATTTCTGTTTTTAAAACTGGGGCTCTGAGCAAGCGACAAGACATTTCACCTTCTGCCATTGTTGGAAGATGTTAGAAGTCTAGTGACTGAGATTGCAGTAAGAAGTGGGAGGCCTTAAAGTATAATCTACGATTAATTCAATGATATCCCTAGAATACCTCCACCCAAGCAAATAATTACTGTGTTACAATTCTTTAAATAAAAAGTGTGAAATTTTGTATCCCAGACAACTGCAGTAGATAAAATAATTTATATAATCTATGTGCAATGAAGTTTATTGCTCAAAGGGTTTTAGGCAGCACTAGATACGTTTGTGAAAAGATGTGAGCAAGGGACTCCCAAATGGTCCACAGCACATTGTTTAATCTCAGTCTTTAGCCAAAGGAAAGAGTCGGCTGGCTCACTCTTCCAGTCCTACCAGGATTCAATTTCAGACCCCAGCAAGAACTAGCAATGACTTCACACTGAAGCATCTTCTCGCAGGATCTGGTCACTGGGTTTCAGTCTGAAAAATCGGAATCGCTGGTGTCTAAAAAGTCTAATGCTTGATGATGATGGTAGTATTCCAGGAAACCTGTGTCACTATCATCCAGGATGGCAAGTGCTATAGCATACTGGAGCAGACTCATATCATCATCATCATCTTCATCATCCGATAACAGTATGGGGCTATGCCTGCAGACGCTGTAATGCAAAAGAAGAAATTAAATCCAATTTACTATTACTCCAATTTATTCCAGTGTGGTCTCTGAGTTTAGTTATATAGCCGTTATCAGTCTAAGCACAGGGACAACATGGAATGACATAAAAAGTAACTAAATACTGGCTATAACTCCATCATTGACTAAACTTATCTACATGTTAAGATACTTAAGGTTTTCTTTGCCAATTGTTACCAGAGAAACATTCATAATCTACATGACACTCTGGAAAGGGGGAATAATCATTCTAGTCCCCACCACCTGTCTGGAGTCCATTATTCCCCTAGTGTCCTGTGGCACCCCTGCCCCATTTCAAATATTCCTGGGTTTAGCGCCCCTCAACCCACATCATCTGGGACAAGCATTCCTTTGTATCCAGTGGCATTACCCCTTCTCCCAGCCCCATGTGAAGCATTCGCTGGTGTCCAGTGGTGCCTCCTGCCCTCACCACTTACTAAGAAGCGTTCTTGTACAGCTACATATAGTCTAGAGACATCAATAGGGAGAACCAACAACACTGGCCTAGCCCACAATCAGATGGAAATGAAGCCAAACCAAAAACCAGACATGAACTGTCCCCTAAGAAAGGATGCCCAACAGTGCTGGCAACAGAAAAAGCACTGATGATACAAGGCCAACTGACCACACTGACATTTCGTCAGATGATTACAACAATGGTGCATGTACTACTATACCAGTAGTCAATCTTAGTCAAAGGATTGGGTACAGAAAGATAAAGTACAGTTACTCACCGTTACAGTAGATTTTAGAGAGAATCTTCCATTCTGCCACACCTTTGAAACTGTAAGCCTTGGCATCAGGACCACTGAAACTTTTGCTAGCTGTGAGCCACCAACGATGACATGCAACATGTCAGTGCAATCATGGGCAGCCCGCTGCTCCTCAGTTTCCTGCTGGAGATAAGCTCGTAGGACTTCCTACCACGAGAAACCAGGAGGCATCTAGTGGCATGGTACTGGAAGTATGGCATGCATAAGGCACTCAGACATCACCAATCAAGGCAGTGGACAAACCTGCCAGCTAATCACCTCAGAAAGTGGGAAGGAGGGTGGGTGGCTGTGGCCCAACAGAGGAGATGCTCTCCAAGATTTACAGTTACGATGAGCAACTGTTCTACATTCATTGAGGATATCTCCTCAATTATGCCACACCTTTGGAATGTTTCCCCAGCAGTACATAATGTACCCAGGGAGGATGGCGAAGTCTGATACGCAATCAGGACAGAAAGCCTTGCAACACCACAAGATGAAAAGCCAGCACATAGCTGGCCTGCAGCGCAGCGGTTGGATTTCCGCTTGCGGCGCCAGCGACCGGGTTGAGAGCGAGCCGGGAAGCTGGAGGAGCGGCGGGGAGAGGGCTTGAGCATCCAGGAACTGCGTCCTCTCCGGGGAGCGGGGACCAGGCTCGGCTCTTGTCTGACCTCGGGTGGAGACCCGAGGTATAACAAAGACCGATGGCTAAAAAAAAAAAAAAAAACCAAGAGGCGATGTGCCAGGCGTGGCGCTTAAGCGTCTTAGCGTCAGGGACACGCACATCGTGAGAGAACACCGGAAAAACACCTCGCGGCCTCCTGGTAGACTGAGCACCAGGCCCTGACCCTCATGCCCTACCTGCCCAGAGACAGCATCGCGGCGAAAGATAGACGTCTCGAGGGTGCGTGGCCCCACCGCACTCGCCTGGGGATAAACCACAGCTCCATGGGGATGGACTGCACTGGCCACCAGGTAGGTGAGCGAGGCTGAAAAGGCTATAGAGCGCCTCCCAAGAGAAGGTCGCGAGGAGGAGGATTAAAAAAAAAGCCAGCACATTTTAAGAGAATGTCTAGACTGTACTTTAGTGAAAGTTTGCAGTTTTCCATGTGGCAGCAGCACGTCACCTACAGAAACACTGTGAAAGCAGGCAACAGAATTAGCCATACCATGTAGAATAGCCACACAGCAGCAGGATGTTCTCATTGCATTGTACAGTGCCTTCAGAAAGTATACAACCTCCTTGGATTCTGTCACATTTTGTTGTGTTACTAGCAGAATTTTTAATGCATTGAAATAATTTCCCCCTTGAGTCACACAGCACTCAAAAATTTAAAGGGGCAAAAATATTTTTACTGTGTAACAAAATTTATGAAACATTAAAACCGAAATATCTTGTTTACTTACGTATTCACCCCGAGTCAATACTTTGCAGAAGCCTTTGGCAGCAATTACAGCTTCTTGGTTATGTCTGTATCAACTTTGCACATCTGGATTTAGGGATTTTAGCCCATTCTTCCTTGCAGATTTGCTCAAGCTCTGTCAAGTTGGATGGAGGCGTCGGTGAACCGCAATCTTTAAGTCTTTCCACAGATTCTCAATGAGATTCAAGTCTAGGCCACTCAAGGACATTCACCTTCTTGTTCAAACCACTCCAGTGTTGCTTTGGCTGTATGCTTGGGATCGTTGTCCTGTTGGAGCGTAAATCTTCACCCCAGTCCAAGGTCTATTGCAGACTGATGCAGGTTCTCCTCAAGGATGTGCCTGTATTTGGCTCCATTCATTGTTCCATCTATCCTGACAAGTGCCCCAGTCCTGCACCTGAAAAGCATCCTCATAACATGATGCTGCCACCACCATGCTTCATGGTAGGGATGGTGTTACACAGTGATGAGCTGTGTTTGGTTTGCGCCAGGCATAGCGCTTTGCATTCAGGCCAAAGAGTTCAATTTTGTTTCATCAGACCAGAGAATCTTTTGCCACATGGTCTCAAGAGTCTGCCACGTGCCTTCTTGCAAACTCCAGGCATGCTATTATGTGGCCTTTTCTCAGGAGTGGCTTCCGTCTAGCTACTCACCCACAGAGGCTACATCTGTGAAGTGCTGCAGAGATTGTTTTCCTTTGGACAGGTTCTCCATCTCAGACATGGAACTCTGTAGTTCTGTCAGGGTGGTCATTGGGTTCTTGGTCACTTCCTGACAAAAGGTCCTTCTTGCCCGTTGCTCAGTTTGGGAGGATGGCCTGCTCTAGGAAGAGTCTGGGTGGTTCCGTAATCTTTCCATTTCCTAATGATGGACTTGACTGTGCTCCTGGGAACTTTCAACACCCTAGAAATGTTTTATGCCCCTCCCCAGATCTATGCCTCCTCACAATTCTATCACGGAGTTCTACGGACAGCTCCTTGGTCTTATGGTAGAGTTTCTGCTCCGACATGTACCGTCAACAGTGGGACCTTATATAGACAGGTGCATTTCCTCTGAAATCATGTTAACCATTTGAACTGACCACAGGTGGACTCCATTCAAGTTTTAGAGTGATCTCACAGGAAATGGATGCACCTGAGCTCAGTTTGGAGTGTCATAGCAAAGGGTGAATACTTATCAAATCAAGACATTTCAGGTTTTTATTTTAAATTAAATGTACAAAAATTCCAGAAGTTTCATTCCACTTTGACATTATAGAGTAATTTGTGTAGATCTGACAAAAAAAAATCCATTATAAATGTATTTTAATTTCAGTTTGCAACATCACAAAATGTGACAAAATTCAGGGGTGAATACTTTCTGAAGGCACTGTACAAATTCAATGCACTTAAAGCCAGCCATTTGGAGGGGGCTCCCTTTGAACACAGGGTGCCTCTTTGACATGGGCAGACAAAACTAAAAGCCAAGAGGACTTTCTGCAGTCCTTCGTGTGAACAAGAGAGAAACAGTGTTCCCAAGTACATTAAGTGCATGGAGCAATGCCTCTCCTTTATTAGCATGATCCTCTACCCCAAGGCCAAAAGACGGAGGTGCTCAAAAGGCAATTCTGCCAGTTTGTCCTGGGCATCTGGAGTAAAAGTAGAAATGTGAAGATACTCAGCCAAGCCCTCCTGAGCATAGACCACACAATGCCACTGCACAGGCAGACGATTAGGCAGAGCCCAGAACCTTCTGCAGCTGGCACATAGACAGTTCAAGGCCCAGGTCCCAAAGCACCCAGGTTGACTATCTGCTGGAAGTAGAGTGATCATGTCAGTGAGTCTGTCAAATAGCAGCTGACCAAACAGGATCATAGAGCCACACAGCTGGCCTGCCAGGCTCAAGGAGGCTGCTGCATATACCGCCTCATCTTGGACTCATCAAGCAGCTAGTCCAACTGACCCTGCACTGTGAACCTGGGAAAACCACATCTGGCACGAAGACTTCGGATGAGTGCTCCAGAAAAATGAAAACAGACATTGCATACTTTCAGTTCATACAGCGAAAGCACCTGGTAGAGCGGGGTGCTGCAAGTTGCTGGAGAACAACTTCAGCAGCTGGACCACTACCCTCCAAGAGAATATCTAGTGATGCAGACCTGTGCTGCAATAGTGATGCAAAGGATATTAGTAGGGGGTGGGTGGTGTTCACCAACTGTCCAACCAGTACCCACAGGACACTACTACTACTGCTACTACTACATCAATGAATCCTCAGTCCAAATATAGTTAACAGGATATTTATTTTTCTGTAGGTGTATATGGGGTGGGGGACTGTCTGGAATTATGACTGCACCATTTGCAAGACCATAAGCAACCTACCGTCAGCATGTTTTGGACTGGATGCAATGCAAACTAATTTACTTTAAGTTACATATACTCACCAAATATGGTAAAATCATGTTGGTGTGATTTGGGTGAAAGGAAAGCAGGAGCAATGACAGAAGCCAAACAGTGAGTGGATCTAGGTAACAAGTGTGGGGCGTGCATGGATATGGTTATGCTTTTCTACAGTACACAGGCTAGCAAGTACAGCCATGCAATTATGGGCGATAACTGCACAGCTGTACGGTGTTAGCCAATCAGCTGTCCAGATACATTGTACAGTGTTATAATTGCCTGTAGTAGCTTGTCTGGCCTGCAGTTTCCCAGATTCTTCATATCCCCATTCTTATGCAGGGCACCATATTTCCCACCCTCCAGAACCTCAGCCCCACACTCATTGTTAGCAATTCATTTAATAGGTCAGTCAAGGGTGCTACTAGGCTAAGTCTGCCTTCTCTCCCTGTGCCCTCTTAGGCTCAGGAATGTATTACATTTAGTCCCTCAGACTCCATTACTCCTTCACATATACCTCCATCTTTTAACTTGCGATTAGCTGTATTCCCAATGTTACGAACTGTTCAGTTTTGGCCCTGTATCGTCCATCATAAACACAGAAACTAAAAATCTCATTCAATATTCTCACTCCCCAATCCCCTTCACTCCCACCACATCCTTCATCCTTTCTGTGCCCTCTTTAGGACTTTGCCCTCCCCCATATACTGGAATGGCTTACATTCTATGACCTCCTCCACTGTCCTTAGCTCAGTTTTCAATCACCCTTCTAATGAGACGCTTGCTTTTTCTAGCTTTCCATTTAGAGCTTCTGCTCAACTGATGTCGGTGTTCAGGAACTAAGTAATTGGGGTGGGGTGGGTGTGACTACTAGGCAGCGGAAAAACACCAAAGGAACCTAAAAAAGGGGGAGAAATAGGGTATTTTAACACAAATGCATAAACCAATAAACTGGGGCATTAAACAGATGTCACATGTCCAAATTAACAATTTCATTAAAAAAAAACAAAAACAAACGAATTTCTGTGGAACCAATACAGGCAGAGAGAAGAAATACAAATGACTACTTAAAATGTGTAACATTTCTGAAGTATTTTTCTTTCCCCTTTGCTCAATAAGTGTCTTCTATGTGATACTACTGTGCTGTGTGTGAAGTTCTAAGCCGGACAGCTGACATTACCTCCATCTCCGCCTCCCACACCTCCACATCAGCACTGCAACATCAGCGACAATGACATCATATACGACTGATCTGCCAGATGCAAGTAGCTGTTCCCAAGCAGCAGTGAGAACACAATTGTGATGAAGTGGGGGAGGAAGACTCAGAGATAAGATACGCTCAGCTGCCAGGCAGAGTGCCGTCCCACCCACCACACCTATATCAGATAAACAATCTTCTAATTCACCAGAAGGAAAAGAGAAATGCCCCAGATATAAAAAGTAATGGTAGACTGCTTTTAAAAGCCAGTATTAGATTTAGGCAGCACACAAGCTCTTTAATGAAAAGAGCTTTAGTGATAACAAATGAAAAGTCCTAGAATTCATCTTAAAGAGGACAGGACATGAACATAATTCAAACCTATATAAAGTTTATGGTTTTGTCCAATAAAGTTTATGTATTTATCCGACAATTGTAGTAATGGTATTCTCTTGTTTTCTTCATGAATTTAAGATTTCAAAGTTAAAAGGAAATGGGGAGGATATGATACACAGTAAATCAATTACAAATATGAAATGGGACTGTCACTCGTGTACCTGAATTTAGGTATTTTTTTTTGGGGGTTAACCAGTGTATTGCAAGCGTGTTTACAGAAATAGGGAAAATGTGAATAGATATTTTTTCACCAGTATTTCTCCATCATAAGTTCACATTTCCATGCTAGTTAACATAAGGCAGAGCAAAGTGTAGGCAGTATAGTGCAGTGGTTTAAGACTCTGAGCTGCAAATCTGGAGACCAGTGTTTGAATCCCACAGCCCCCACTTGCATACTATGTGACCCTGAGCTAGTCACAACTTCCTGTGCTCCCAGGTCGCACCTGTAAACAAACTTTAAGCTTAGTGCCACTCCTGGTTAAACAATTCAAGAGAAAAAAAAAAAAAAAGAATTCAAGTATTTCTGCAGATCCACAGCCTCCGAGCAGGCGTATAAGTCTGATCATTAGTGGCGGTCACAGACACAGTATGATGTTCATTACCTGAAAGCTGATCCATATCACGGGACTGCAGAAGCATTTTAACTTTCCACAGTGCGCAGAAAATGGACATTGCTTCAGTACTCTTGCCAGTGTAAACTGCACAGACCATTTTCAGTGGCATGCGAGTGCGACAGGACACGAGTGCGATTTAGGACTTTCACTTGTGCATCAGTCATCATCCCCCTCCTTTTCCTTCCGACAGGGCTGAAAAGTACAGTTCCGCAAGAACTTACTGTAACAGTAGATCTTCGAGAGAGCTCTTGCAGTAGGTATTCATATATAGTACTGACCCGCCAGGCGTCAGGACCCCACAGAAAAATTTCTAGCTAGGAGGTCTCTGGCGGGGATCGCCCCACATCAGGTGACCAGCGTCATGCGGCGTCAATATAAGGCGGTCCCCAGCCCTGCTTCCAGTTCTTTCCCTTGAGGGCCAAAGGAGGAGAGGCGAGGATATCCCCAATGGAAATGGAGCCAAAGAAGCTAGGGGATGGAGGAAGTGGAAGGTATACTATTGTAAGAGCCTCGAAGATCTACTGTTACGATAAGTTCTTACTTAACTGTACCATCTTACCGAGAGGGCTCTTGCAGTGGTATTCACATACAGGACTGAGTTCCAAGCAGTCTGGAACAAGGAAAAGCATTCAGGAGGAAGATAACTATCCAAAAACATGGAACTTCCAGCTGAACAGGGTCTTATGAAAGACCTTGAAGCACAGCCAACCCAAAGCCTGCTCTATGGCGAGAGGCAATGTTCAAACTGTAGTGTTTCATAAAGGTATGGATGGAAGTCCAAGTTGCAGCTGCACAGATGTCTGCCTCACGACACATTCTTGAAACAAGCCGCAGAGGCAGCTACTCCTCTAGTGGAGTGACTCTGACTTGACCCGCAGGGTTTTCTTGTACTTGTCATAACAGAAAGTGATACAATGAGCCAACCATTTAAAAGACATTGCTTAGAAAAGTACAGTTACATAAGAACTTACTGTAACAGTAGGTCTTCGAGGACAGCTCTTGCAGCAGGTTACACCATTAGGACTGAAGCAGACAGGCGCCAGGACTGCACGGAAATTTTCTAGCTAGCAGTATTCAGCGGGACCACCCGACGCCGGTCCCCTGGCCAGGCATAGTACATAAGGGGTGGTCCCCAGAATCCCCAGTTCTCCGCCAAGAGACTCCGGCTGCTGGATGACAGAAGAGGAGACTGAGGATCTGTCATCAAATGGTAGTCAGAGAGATGCTGAGACACCTGATCCTAGGAGAAGGATGTTGGAACTAGAATCTACCTCAGTGGGGATGGTGGGAGGAAAGTACCTGCTGCAAGAGCTGTTCTCCAAGATCTACTGTTACGGTAAGTTCTTACGTAACTGTACCATCTTACTTCGAGAAACAGTCCTAATGGTGTAACGTGCTGCAAGAGCAGATTCCCAAGCAATCATGGAAATTCCACACCACTGGGAGGAGGGAAGGTAGAAGTCCTTAATGAAACCAAAGCCTAGGACAGAAGTCCTTGAAGGACTGCTAGACCAAAACCTGCTCTTCGCCTCAATGCAATATCCAGGCTACAATGCCTGATAAAGTGTGCACAGAGCTCCAAGTAGCTGCAGCACAGATGGCAGAGGTGGACACATTCTTAAGGGCATAGGAGGTAGTCACCCCTTGTGGAATGACCCTTAACCGCACCCGTAAGGGTTTACTGCGTTCTGGTAACAGAGTGATACACTGAATGAGCCACTTGGATAGAGACTGTTTGGAAACAGCGCTCCCATCATTCTGTGGGCAAGGGACAAAAAAAGCTGGTCCGATTTTGGTGGCGTTTGGTTCTGTCAGGTAGTCGGAGGCAGCCTATGCATCTAGGGTGTACAACAGGGCCTCTCCTCGATTGAATAGTTGGGAAAGTACACTGGTAGATGTCTTGATTGAGGGTGAGAGCTGAGACCACTTTAGGCAGAAATCTGGGATTAGTCCATAGGGATACCCTGTCTTTGTGAAAAACCAAATAAGGTTCTTTGCCAAGTGCATGCAGTTCTGAAATTCTTCTGGCGGGAAGTAACGGCAACTAAAAACAACGTCTTCCAAGTGAGAAGACGTAGCTCATAATCCGCAGCTGGTTCCAAGGGTGGCAGCGTGAGCTGCTCCAGGACAAAGGGTAGATCCCATGGCGGAATTGGATCTTAATGGAGGTCCAAGGTGGAGAATACTGCTCAGGAAGGCTCGCCGTATCCAACTGGGATATGGTGCGTTGGCCTATTGGACAATGGTAGGTTGATATGGCACAGAGGTGTACTTTGATCGAGGTAGGCCAAGCCTGTCTGAAAAGACAGGAGGTAGTCCAAGACCGACTTTTCTTGACAGTCTAGGCTAGAAACCCCAGCAGCTTGAGCCCATAGGCCAAAACAGTGCCATTTTATGGCGTGGGTAGCATAAGTGGCCGGTTTTCTCGCAGCCACCAGGACATCAGCTACCTCTTGAGACCCCGTGTCGCAAAATGGCCACGCTCTAGGAGCCAAGCATGTGAGCTCAACGAATCGAAGGTCCGATGGACCAAGGAGCCCTCCTCCTGAGACAAGTGAGAGCCGATTGTAGAGGGAACCAGATCTGCCTGGGCCAGAATGGCGCGATGAGTATCAGAGTCACTTGCTCTCTGCAAAGTTTCAGAAGAACCCTCTGGAGCAACGTGAGGGGGGCAGAGAGTAATCTGCGCCCAGGGAGGGACAACACGTCTCACCAGAAAACATCAGGCCCTGGATTTAGCGAGCAAAATTGGGCAGTTTATGTTGGATGGGGATGCGAAAGGTCCAACTCTGGGGTACCCCATCTGTGAAGCAGATCTCTACTACCTCCTGAAGTAGTTCCACTCGTGGACTCTGGCCTGAGAGCAACTCAGGTAGTCCGTGATGACGTTGTCCATGCCTGGGACATGAACAGCAATGAGGTTTGTGCCGTGTTGCAAAGCCTAATCCCACACCTCCGACCTCCCTGCAAAGCGGGTAGGAGTGGGTGCCTCCTTTGAAGTAATACTGTACATCACACAGAACTGTCCGTTTGTAACAGAAGAGTACCCGTGGAATCTCCGACTGGAAGGCCTGCAGGATGCAAAAGAACTGCTCTCGTTTCCAGGATGTTTATGTGGAGATGAGTCTCTTGGGCTGTCCACAGGCCCGAGACCGGACACCATTGAGGTGTGCTCCCATTCGAGCCCTGAAGCATCTGTGGAGAGTGTCACAATCGGAGACGGTGCAACAGGGGACCTCTGCCAAAGATTCTTCGGATCTAGCCACCATTGCCAATCCCAGATTACGGCCTTTGTGATCCGGATTGGGAGCTGCAAATGGTCCTGCCTTTGATCCTATTGGACCTGTAACATCCACTGGGTGACCCACATGTGAAACAAGCAAGTGGGACTGTTGCAATGGCTGCAGCCATGTGTCCGAGCAGGCAAAGGACCAATCTGGCAGGAAGGTCTTTGCCGAAATGTCCCTGATGAGGATCTGATGTGTTCCGCTCTGTCCTGGGAAAAAAGCTTCCCTTGGGCGGTGTCTAGAACTGCGCCTATGAACTGCAGAGTCTGAGACAGAACCAGATGAGACTTCTCTTGATTGATCAAGATACCCAGCGCCTCGAACAGAGACAGAGTATAATGAATTATGGACATCAAAGCCTCCAGAGAGGCGCCATGAGAAGCCAGTCATCCAGGTAGGGGAACACGTAGTGGCCTTGCCTCCTCAGTCGCCACGACCGCCATACACTTCGTGGAATACCCAAGGTGCTGATGACGGTCCGAAAGGAGGGCTCGGAACTGATGATGGTGGCCCTGGAACTCCTAAGCGCAGAAACTTCCTGTGTGCTCAAGCGATGGTATATGCAGTTAGGCGTCCTGCATGTCCAAAGACTCTAGAAAGGCACCTGCTTGAGCATGGGAATCAGACCTGGGAGGGTCACCATGCGGAAGTGTTTGTACAGGACTGACTTGTTGAGGTCCAGTATCAGACGGAGGTCCCTGTTTTCCTGGGAACCAGAAAGAAGTGAGAATAATATCCTGCACCCCTCTGGTTCCGTGGACGTGCTCTATTGCTTCTTCTTCCAGGAGCGTGAGCACCTCCTGCTGCATAAGCAGAGTGTGTTGACCTGAGTAGAGGGAAAGCAGGGAGGTCTTACTGGTGGGTGGTCGAGAATTCTATGAAATGGCCCTTCTTGACCAATTGGAGAACTCACGGTCTCTGGTAATAGACTGCCACCCTGAAAAGTGGTGGCTGATCGACCCCGATCTTTTCGCCGTTGATCCAGAGGAGGAGCTGGGCGGAAGGAGTCATGCTGTGGCAGCACTGGTCCCTGCAGGCTGGGCGTTTAGTATAGCGTTGGGATCTGCCTGGGGACGACTTAGCCTTGGATTTTCGCTGAAAGGTGCCCCTTTGTTGCTGGCCAACGTGGCTGCTGCCTTTGCTGCCGGCTGCGAAATGGCTCTGGTTCCTATGAAAGGAACTGGCCCTGGGTCTGTACATGACCTGTACAGACCTGACTGCCTTCCGGCATCCTGAAGTTTGGTTATCACCTTCTCCAAGGGTTCACCAAAAGTACTTTTTGCCCCCACGGTGGCACAATGGTGCCTCCCTATCCATTCGGCTGGCCCTAGAGCAGAGGTCGTATCAACTACAGAATAAGCTAGATAAATTTACTAATCAATGGATGCCTTTTATGGGAACACTTGGCAGATGAGCTCATGATAATAAATGCTGGATAGGGGAAGAGGTGGCTCTAGAAGGGAACTCTGGTGATAGGACCTACCCTCTAATATAGCTTACTGATGGGTAGTTACATGATTTTGGTGATGGGGATAAATAAATTATGTGGCATGTAAATGACCTTGTATATTTGTATATAGACTGAGTAATTTGTATAGATTAGAATACTTTCTTTATATTAGTCTTTTTTTTTTTTATACCTTCATTCTCTTATCGCTTTTGTCCTTTGCTTTTTTCCTTCTTTATACTTTTTAAACAAAGATGGAAGGTTAAGATAGGGCAAAGACTTAATTGACTTTATTGATGCATGATTTATGATGCTTTTATGTATTGGCTGTATGATGTCTTTGTATGATGAGAAATTTAATAAAGAGTTCAATAAAAAAAAAAAAGTACTTTTGCCGCTATGGGGACGTCAAGAATGTTCTTCTGTACGCCCAGGTGAAGCCGAGATACAGAGTCAAGAGAGTCTCCGAGACAGATGCCTGAAGCTGCCGCCTGGGCGGACAAGTCCCCAGAATCATATGCAGCTCGTAGTACCCTATGCCCCAACACTCAGACCCTGCGAAGAAGGTTTAGGAGCCCGCCTTCTGCTCGCCATCCGAAGCTTATCGACCAGGTCCTGGCCCTGTTCCCATAGGGTGTTCTGAAACTGTACCATGTGGGTTAGGTAGTTCAGGGACCTGATAGAGCATGTAGGCCACATACATGCATCTACCCAGGGCGCCAATTGTGTGGATTCCTGGTCCAGTGGCTGTGTATTCATGTGTTGCAGTCTTTGGGACCGGTCGTGTGGAGGTTGTGAATGACCAGGAGTCTACCAGAGATTGTTGAGCCGTGCACTGGTCCCTCTCGGGGCCTTGTACAGGCAGTCAGCTTCTTCGGCACTGCAGGAGTGGAGTGTGGACGCTCCCATGCAGCCTTGGTGATGTCCACGATGGTGTCTACCAAGGGTGGTACCTACCACAGGCTTTGGGGTCTTTCTGCCAAGATAACGGGCAAGGCAGTGTCTTTCGAGTCGAG
Source organism: Neoceratodus forsteri (assembly GCA_016271365.2). Taxonomy (NCBI): domain Eukaryota; kingdom Metazoa; phylum Chordata; order Ceratodontiformes; family Ceratodontidae; genus Neoceratodus; species Neoceratodus forsteri. The sequence continues at coordinate 24,254,579 of JADMNL010000029.1, read as the reverse complement.
GTCCTCAGCATCCCACCCCAAGTTGTCCCGGATGTGCCTCATGATCTCAGAGAAAAAGAGGGTCATCTGGAGGAGACCTGGGAAGGTCATGTGGGTCAGGTGATGAAATGCAGGCGGAGAAGGAGATCTGGAGTAATCAAGGTATCCGATCTGGAGTCCTCCCGATGGAGTGTACCGAGCGTCTGGGTCATTTGGGGCTGGGAGACCCTGATGGAGATCTTGAGGAAGGCCTTCTCTGATCCTGGATCTACCCCTTGGGGTGGAGTCTGCTCTTGGGGTTGGTGGTCGTCCTGATGGCCCCTGTGGTGGAGGAGGGTGAAGGAGTAGGGAGGAGGGGGAGGAGGAGGGGAGGTTTCACTGGGACCACATCTTTGCTTTCTGGTCGGACACCATCTGCAAGAGTTCCTTTACTTTTGAATATTCATGCCAGACAGGCCTGGTGCTGGTGGTCTGTTGCCGGGTCGGAGTCGGGTCCTCAGGTGTCTCAGGGTGGCGAAGGTTCCCTGGAAGCCTGGCATCCTCTGTGTCGCCACCTGGTCTTCAGGCAACGCGTGTCCTGCTCCGTGGATCCCTGTGACCGTGTCTACCAGTAACTGGGGTTCAGTCTTCGGCTCCAGTGAGGCCAATGTCGGTCGCTTGGCCAATGACTTGGGTCCAGTGAACGCCTGGCCAACTTCAGGTGCTTGGCAGACGCCTCCTCTGACATCCACTTGAGGGACGCCAGGTCCTTTGTCTTCCTGGGTGGAGATCTCGGCCCTGGGGGCTGGGAGACCGACCTAGAGTCAGGGTCCCGACGCCAGGTGGAAGAGGAAGACTTGTAGCATTCAGAGGATTCTGAAGAGACCCGAGAGAGAGAGGAAGCAGAGGGCCAGGAGGTCTTAATGGGCTGAAGAGTCAAAGAACCGCTGGAAGCCCGGACCTTGACCGGAGGGGCTGAGACCTAGCCCTGGAGGGAGAGCAGTCTGATCAGGTAGAGCCTGAGCTCCATGAATCAGGCCGGTTAGAGGATCTGGACCTTGCCTTCTCTTGGTGCTTATCCGGTGTTCACGGATCTTGGAGGAAGAATTGCCCCTGGAGGAAGGTTCTTTGTCCATCCAACTAAGTTTTCCTCTAGCAGGTAAGCCTGAAGTGCCTTCTGACTGTGGATCCTGGTGCGGCTATTGAACCCCTGGCAAAGGTGCAGGCCTTGGTATCGTAGTCTGGGCCTAAGCACCACATGCAGGAAGAATGAGGATCCTTGAAAGGGATCCGTTTTCCCAGGCACACTTTGAAAAGTGACCCTCAAATGAAGGAGTTTCTGAGGACATTAGTAGTGTAGAAACTCAAAAGCTAAGTCGTCGATGCGCTAGCTAGAAACTGAGAGGCTGATGCTGGCGAGTAGACGGCAGTAGGAACTAGGATTCTGGGGACGTCCCTTATGTACTATGCCCGACGTCAGGGCGGGACCCACGTCTCGAGCGGTCCCACTGAATCTACTGGCTAGAAATTTCCGCTGGGGTCCTGGCGCCTGCCGACTCCAGTCCTAATGGTGTAACCTGCTGCAAGAGCAGTTTCTCAAGTAAGATCAAGGGATGTTGGGAGGAAGAACACTGCCCATTGATATTAGTTTAAGGCCTATAAGCTCGGAGCCAAACATGGGAGCAAGGATCCCTTGATATGAGAGAAGAGAAGGTTCAACCGAACTGCTTGCACAGATTGGACACAAAGGGCAGATTCTGTAACCTCCTGTCATCTCAACCCCTTAAACTCTAGCTGAGAGCTCACAGACTGCCAAAGCAGAAATTTTGTTCCAGAAGAGAGTGCCCAACTAGGAAGGAAAAGAGGCCTCCAGCACCTTGTTAAGTGCTAACACAGATGCATGTGGGAGAGGGTGAGCTCTACAGAGGGCACCCTTTACAGAAAAGATTGAGTTCCACTCTCTCCGACTCCTGAAGGCAAGGCAAGAGCATCAGCTCAAGGTAATTTAAGTGCCACGACAGTACCAACCAGAAGAAACAGACAACAGAAGATTAAGACCTACCAGAAGGACCAGGGCAAAAAGGAGCCGAGCCATTAGAGGAACGGTCCTTAAACTGAATAGAACAACATGGCTAAGAAAACCAAAAGGTCACCCCTAGGGTAATCAGAAAGAGTTCCCTCAGGATAGAATAAATTCTACTCAATCCCTTTACCTTGAGGAAATAGGATCTGTTCAGTAAAGAATGGAAAAATCAAGATAGAGTTTTATTTATTTTTTTTTTATTTTGGCTTAAAGGCCAACAAGGAAGGAGAGGAACGAGAAAGGAGATGGAAGGCGCTGAAGTAGGAGGCCCTTGAGGGAGGTGGTGGGTATCAGTAATGAATGGTGAAAATACTAGAGAAGATCAAGAAGCACGGTAGGTACATAATTTTCATATCTTACCTTGTCAATCTTCACCATTCATTACTGCTTGGTGAGTGCCAAGCACTTCTCAGGCCAAGAAAACCCGAGGGGACAAGACCCCCAGCCTCCTGCTAGTGGCAAACAGAAGGGGAGACCCCAGGCTAATCAGACGGAAGCCTAAAGTGGAGGAGAACTAGAGGTGTCCCTGAAGACGAGGGGGACGGAGGAAGCCCTGCAGATACCTCCTAGCTCTGGTGGAGAAAGACAGGTCCCCCAGAAAGCAGAGCGAATCACCCACGCCAGGCCAGGGGCCATAACTCGAGTAGACAAAGCCATGCCATCCGCCCAATGCAGATTGTTGTCCCTGGAAGCTACCTCATTGGTGTCGAAGATGCCCTTGCCTGGTGCCTTGCCAGCTCCAGGCCTATACCAGAGATAGCACTGACCATAGATGCCTGTTGTATGCAGCATGGTGTGCCTTATGAGATGTGATACACAGCATCGCATGAGAGGAAGAGACACTCTCCGCCCCAACGGTCAAACTGCAGAGAATCCGAGTACGGTAGTTGGTCGCGGCGCCAGGTGGTGGCGCCCAGGAGGAGTCTCTAGGGGACACCAATCCCAAGGCGGGTTGGGAAGAGAACCTAGGACCTGATAGGCAAATACTTCTCCAGCAGTCTGCAGGGCTGGGATAGGTCTGCTGGAGACTGCCAGGAACGGATAGACTCCTCCTGGAAAGAAATAGGCCAGGATGGCACAACCAAATGTTGGGCACTGAATTCATAGTCTCCGTTCGGTGCCGTCTTGCCTAACAAAGGAAATACAGGAGGTCCCCAACCATCCTCGAAAGGAGCGCTGATATTCGGTGAAATCAGCATTGGAAGAGATGAGCAGAGGGTTCTCTCCCTCAGAGGAGGGAGACGAGGAGGATGGGAAACTCAAATGCACAGAGGACTCCTGTAGGGGTGGGCATAGGTGAAACACCCACTCATGCATACAAGCATGGGGGAAGGCGCGAAGTACCTGGGCGTCTCCCAGGATAACAAACCCATAGGACCGACATGGTCTGGGAGAGAAGGTAGTGGCTGCAGAGGAATGGGAGCAGGGCACCTACAAAGAGGCAACTGTCCTCTGCTCAGGCTCTGGAATCCAGGAGCGGAGCCCGAGCTGGCAGGGTCCTGGATAACAAACCAGGTCGCAGAACGGAACCTGGGATGCGAACCTCGTAACAACCTGGAAGGGGCATCCCCTGTGACATACCTGGGGCTGCAAGGATCCCGAAGGGCAGCCACAACAATGCCACCGGAGGGGTCCTCAAGCCTAAGAGGGAGAGAAGAGGCTCGGCACTACAGGTCCTACTAGACGCAGAGGGGCAGCAGGCAAACCCGACGTGCCTCACCCCAGCCCTCAACACCTTAAGACTCAGAAGACGCCTTCCTCCCGATGTCATCGACAGAGCCTGTCGATCCTGGGATCTCTGGGAGGAGCTCCCAGAAGACAAGGCCCATGTCCACCCTGAGAGGCGCAGCGCACCGGGACGACAGCTGGTACAGCCCTCCGGCGAACAGACCTCCCCAACCCCCACGCCATCCCCTCTCAATGACTCCAGGACACCCCAGCCTGGGAGTCCTTGGAAGAAGACCGCTGTGGGGAGAGAGGAATGGGCACACTGGGATGCCTGACACCATGTCCCCTGAAGACTCAGATTCTGAAGAATTGGGGATCCAGGACAAATCCACGTCTGAATCGTCTGCTTCTGAGGAAGTGACTACCAGCAAGACCTCAATGCTTGCCACCCTAGGAGTCTCCCCGAAACTGCGCCGGTGCCACTCATGGCACCAGACACAACACCGGAGCCCAGCCCCAACTCGCCTGCGGGCCTCTGCACCAGAACACGACACAGCGCCATCAGCGGAGTCAACTAGCTCATGGCACCGCCAATAGCGCCAAAAAGCCAACACAGCAGGTGCTAGAGAGCCGATCTCCAGCAGGACGCTTTTTAGATCAGCTCTGCATCAGACTAGGGAAAGTCCTATTATCATAAAAAGGCAAAAGAGCAAAATAAAGTTTACAGATCGCCCTTGGGAGGTTTTTAGCTTCCAACTAACCTAAATTCACCATGGGAAACTAAAATCAACAGGTTCTGGAGAGTCTAAACTTCCCGGAGGCAAACAGGGCAGGCCCGAGAAGAAACCGCAACCCACTAGGTTGGGCCTGAAATGGAAGGATCATAAGCTCCACCTTGGCAACAAATCCTGACAACAATTAAGTCTATGGATAGTAAAATGGAGCACACATTAGCTAAAATTGAAATGCATGAAGTGGCCAGAAAAGATCCTACCAGCGTTGTTGCTGAAACAGAAAACGCTCCATTTCCATGCTGGCAACCATTACCTCCTGACTAAGGAAAACACTCAACCGCGTGGTCGATTAGAGGCCCTGGAGAATGAGACCCGCCGCTGGTAATTTAAGACTGGTTGGTGTTCCAGAGGGGACAGAAGGTGCTAATCTCCAATTTTCTTGTAAAATGGATGTTGGAAACTATCCTGGTCCCAGAAAGTTTTGAATGAATGGACTGCCCTTAAAGAGCACAGAGTCAATCCTAGGGATTAGACCATCAGCCACAGACCAACCACGCACTGTTCTAGCGCACAATGGAAGTAGAGATTCGGGACCTCTTGCTATCTGCAGCAAGATAGGTATATCCAATCGACATTGAGGACATGATGTAAACATTTTTCCAGATCTCTCCTATCAAACAAAAGCTCGTCACAAACAGTTTGATAGAGTCAGACAGGCTCTGCACTAGGAAATAGTGCACTCATTCCTTTCCGACTCGACTGTGGATAATCTATGTGGAAGAGCTGGCAGTTCAACGATCCTAAGGATGCAGGGCGCTGGATCTAGAAAACAGAATCGGAGTTTCAAGCAAAGATAGCGGGATCTAGAGTTGAGAAGGACTCAGATAACGATTGAACCAATCTAGTGAAACATAGCGATCTGGCTTTCAGTATTATGGCATAAGCTTCAAGGACCATCTATGCAGTAGTCTTCTCTTCTTGGAGACACCTCTTCATTTGGACTTTAAAGGTTTGAGAACAGTCCTACAGGCTTTGTTTAAATGTTAATTCCTTGGTGATGCACATTTTGATATTGAGACGATGTTTTGTCTCTTTGCGTACTGTTCTGGTATGCTGTAGTTATGGAACAGAGTTTCTCACTGTGTTGTTGTAGTAAATGATCTGCAAAGCAAAATTTTACCTTTAATTCCACATTGATACAAGGATAAATAGCAATCATCCAGGATTTCAGTAGTTTCTTCCTGGGATACTACCCAAGATGGATATTCCAGATGCTATTGAGATGGCTGGCATTATGGGACTTTCTTTATGGACACTATATTAGGTGAACCTCACTTCCTATTGTACCAGATTACAAGGAAATATCTATGTATATCAACTGTTTTGATTATGCAAATGCACGAAGACCTAGTATGAGGACATGTATGCATTATTTTTAAAGCAATAAACAAAGTATTAAAAAAAAAACAAGCAACACGGCGCCGCTGCCCTGATCCGAGGTAGTGCCAGAAAGCAACGCTGAGGGTCCATCCACGCCAGGCCCGCAACCACGAGTCAGAACACTGGGGGAGCCTGCACCTCCAAAGAGGTGACTGCCGAGGCGTTGTCCCCACCACAGCCCCAGGAGGTACCACGGTGTTCCCGACACCACGAAAGAGGCCTCCTCTGGCAAGACTTGAAGATGAGGCCTCCTCCTCTCCAGACTGTGTAGGCCTGGGAGGGACCCGGAGGAAGGGTTTAAAGATCTTGCCTGGTAGGCCCGACAGCAATGCCATCCTCCAAAAGTCGGCGGGCCTCGCAGATTTTGAACATCTGGGACTCCGAGAACACAGCGGTCCATCGAGAAACAGGTGTTGCATCTACCCATATCTTGGTTAGGTCCCAGGCAGCGAAGACAAACATCATGCCGGTATGCAGAAAATGCCAACCACAGGATCACCGGCATGGGGCATGGCCACTTCGACTTTGTAGCTCCCGAACTGTACAGGATCGAAAATAATAAACACAGTAAAGCTCCGGCGCCGTCGAAAGAAAAGGAATGGACTTACGGCAGTCAGCAGTCAGGAAAACAGCGGGATGAAGGAGTCACACACGAAGTAGGCCTATGACGCAGAGAGACACACACACACACACACACGCTAGCAGGTGTAGCCTCGACAGTGGAAGGAAGAACTGGATGAGGAGGTGAATTAAGTGGCTACTTAACAGCTACCCTCACATTAATCACGTGGTGCGGCACCTCTGAAGAAAAACCCTGTGGCAGGTGCGCTATCCGACTTACACCCAAGCAGTAATGAATTTGTGAAGATTGACAAGGGAAGATATATTTATTTTAAATATTTGCCATACTTTTGGGTTCCGATAGGATTTCATTATTCTCAATAATTGCAGTTAACCCTGTGTTCAATTTCTTAAGTGAGTTGATATACCCATAAAATTGTTTACAGTGAGCCAGTTTCAATTCCATTCTTTTTGGACCCATTTGCAGCATTTTCACCATTTCTGTCTTTTTATTTTTTAATGGTTCCAATTATGTGTTTTGTTATGTTTGTATAGCATATGAACTTTTGCTTAATCAGTTTATTAATTTTCTTACTTAACCATCTTGGCTTAATTGCCTTATAAATATGTTTTTATACGCCTTTGTGTTTGTTACATGTGTTCAATAATTTGCCAACAGGGTATAATGAGTTAAGCATAGCAACTTTAACTTTATAAAGGTCTAATAGTAAAAGTTCAAGTTCAACTTTGTATCTCAGATGGTACAGCAGTGCTGCAGAGTTTGTTTCCTAAGTAGGTTCTGTACTCACCTCCATGGGAAATTGCTTGGTAGTCTGCATATTGTCAGAATACCGCCAAGACTTAATGTTTGAAGAAAAAAATTACTTACCATAGTAATCTTGTTTCTTCTAATGGAGTCTTGCTGTATTCTGACCTCCTGCCTCCCCAACAGAACCTCTGCAGGGCATCCCTAATCAAGGGATGCCATTTGTTAGTGCTTGCACCACAGTGGTGCCTGCTTGCATTATATTTTTCTTGGGCTTTTCAACTGGAGTCTTTGCTGCCCAGTGGTTGGTCATTAGTCAGGTGGCCATGGTTATTAATATTATAGTTGTTACTTTCTCTAGTAGTTTTTTCATTACTAGAAGTTAGTACCAGGTCAATTAATGCTCAAAAGAATCTGCCGGTTACAGAGAATGCACCAGGAACAGTGGTTTGAAAACAGAGCTCGACCTTCTATACTTCTTCAGAGTTAACTCATCTCTGGGGCAGTTGAACTGGAAGGGTTAACTGCATATTGTCAGAATACAGCAGGTCTTCATGTCTGAATTTACTACAGCTATATAAGCACTACATAAGCAATCCCAGTGTCTAGTAAGGTGGAAAATGTAGATGACTGATCTGTTCCACGAGCACTGGTGTACCAACACACTCAGCAGGTTACAATTAAGCCATCATTCAGGCATAAAAAGCATTTAAAATACAAATAGCAGCGACTCCCAAATAGTGCCTACAAAGGCGCAGGAACAGAGAGGATTACATGATGGGTGGGGAGTTAGCGGCAAACAGGAAAGAGATCAGGGGTTATCTCATCCAATGATCTAAATGTGGCCAAACAATGTGCCATGGTGGTAGAGAGCCAGTGGGATTTTTTTTGGGGGAGGGGATAGGGAGAGGTATCACCAGCAGAAGAAAAGAGGTGGTGATGCCACTGTACAAATCATTGGTGAGACCTCATTTGGAGTACTGTGTCCAGTTCTGGAGGCCACAGCTCTGAAAGAACATAGGGTAGAGGCAGCAGTTCGAAGGACACACAAATGGTGGAGCAGGGCCTGTACCAAGGTCATACGAGGAGAGACTGCAGGAGCTCAATATGTATACCCTGGAGGAGACGAGAGGGGAAGACATGATAGAAACCTTTAAGTACCTGAAGGAATAAAGATACAGGAGGGCAGCATCCTTCCAAAAAAGCCGTTGTAGAACAGGAGGGATGAGAAACTGGAGAGGGGCAGACTAAGGGGCAACCCGAGAAAGTACTTCCTGGAAAAGGGTAGTGGAGGCATGGAACAGGTGCAGTGGTGGAAGTCTGAAGGAATTCAGAACTGCATGGGATAGACATAGGGGATCCTAGTGATTTAAAAGAGGAAGTAAAACCAGAGATAGAGTAGGATAACTCATTTTAGCAGGTAGGGGAAAAAGGGTAGACCAGATGGGCCTATTGGTCCTTATCTGCAGTCAAATTCTATGTTTCTAGATTGTCTTGTTAATCTAGACTCAGGCGTGGAACCTTTGCAAATGAGCACGCACCTGTGCTCAAAGGTGTAATCTGAATGATGAAATAAAAATAAAGTCCCACTGTGTTTTCAACCCAGCTAGAGTCCCAGCACTGCGCTTACCTGATCACTGCATTAAGTCAGTTTGTGACCTAATTAACCGGCAGATGTAGAGGACCTGACAGGAGGGGTACCACCATCTCATATGGGCTTTGATCTACAGTAACTTGGGGATACTGACCAAGATTTAAAAAATATATATACAAGTAAACCATCTTTAACTGGAGTAATGAACACAAAGACTATCCTTACCCTGGGTCTCCTCCTCTCCTGTCTACTGGTTGGGCCGGTAACCTGGAGGGAACTCATGCAGGTAGATGCACTCTGATTTGAAAGGACAATGTCCATTGGAACTGATGAAGAACTTGCATCTGATCTTGCTGAAATTGAAGCACTGGGTCAAAAGCTACATACATGAAATACACTAGGCATTTTACCTTTTGGAATGATGACTGTTAAGCATGGTACAATAGCAGATTAAATCATAGTAATATCCTACATCTGTCACAGCAAGGACCACAACCAAGCACATGCCTCGCTTGCTTTTTAACTGCTGAACACGTCTGTGTGATTAATGATTTGATTTACTATTTATCTCCATAAACACCCCAACTCACCCAGATCTGTATCCACTTTCTGGACCCTGCCTCTAAATGGCATCAGGGTGGGACAGGCCAGCTCCAGAGATTCCAGTGGAGAGCCCAGTTGCTGGAGCATCCTGAAAGATGTTTTTCGTCCCTAGGGTGGGAACCGCGTGCTCAGAATGGGCATGTGCAAGTGTGCCTCCTGTACTCTCCTCCGTTTGCTGTGCCTGGGCCCCAGAGCTGCTGGGGCACTGCGTGCAAATGACTGACAACTACCCATCCTAAAGGAGAGGGGCTTCTGCTGGGATGCTTAAGCCAAATAAGACATGGGAGGCAGTAGAAATATCTTCACTCGCTATACTGTACCTTCTGATAAGCCAGTTCCCACTGCAGGGGGTGCATCTGCCAGCAGACCCACCAGATCACACTGGTGCAAGCTGCCATGTGCCCCAACACGGGAAGTCCTGGTCAGGGCATGCTTGCCCCTACTGAATGGGCAAAGGAGGAAAGATACTCTCCCTGTCCACCGGGAGGGGCCTTGCAAGGAGTCTAGCTCTGTTCCAATGAACTGGATCACCTTAGAGGGCAGAGTTCCTAATTGGCAGCGTTGACCACGAGGCTCAAGGCAGAGCAGGTCTGGAGTGCCAGGTCCCTGGACCACTCCCACCTCCGCCCTGGAGGAGCCTGCAAATTGTCCAGTTTACACCGGACACCTCAGAGGCGCAAGAAAGCTGCCACCACTGCCATGCCTTTGAAGACTCTTTTTTTGGGGCGCAAATGGCATGGCCTGAACTTGTAGAGTACCCTTCTGAGTAGAACTACAGGAACTGATGGTGAGACAGGCGAGGTTGTAGAAGACAACGTCCTGAAGGTCCAGAGAACAGATCAACATGTTCTGCTTCAGGGATGGAATAATCTGATTCAGAGTGACAGTCTGGAACTTCTACAGCCTTAAATACTTGTTGAGGTTGTGCAGACCCAGTATGGGGTGCCAACAACCTCCAAAACATCCATTTTGGTACCAGAAAGTATCTGGAGATGAACCCCAGACCTTCTGTGGAGTCCTGGACACTGGCCACAGCGGCTTTCTGAAGCAGCTGGGCAATGTCTGCCCTTCGTGTTCAAGGGTACCACACCATCCCGTGAGGCATGGAGAGCCTCAAATTCCAGAGGCAACCCCAACCCAGCACCCATTGATCAGAGGCAATAACGGACCAGGAGGAAACAAAATGGTAGAGCCCCCCCAGAGGTCCTGGGAAGGACAGGTGAGCTTGGGAGGACACCCCCAACCTGTCACTGGGCAGGGTTTATGGTGGCTCCAGAGCTGGATGCTGGGGAGCCCTGAACCCTGACCTTCGGGTTTCCTAGCACAAGGGGCTGGTTGGGGGTTAGACTGCCAGGTTCGATGATGCCCCATTTGGGGCTGTGGTGGAGAAATGGAGGCACAGAGAATGGCAGAAACTGAAAGGGCTTCTTTTGCAGTTTCTGCCACTTAATGCCTTCTGGGAGGATGTGACGGAGTAATAGATGGTGTTAGCTTCAATGCTGGTGAGATGTCAGTCGACAGCAAGTCCGAAAAGGTCAAGTGGAGGTCTGTCAACTTATAGTGTCAGCTGTGAAAGCAGAGATGCTCAGCTACGCCAGCACCGCATGGCCACTACTGCAGCCATGGACCTGGCACAGGATCTCAATGCCCAAGGCAGTCTAGAGCTGTTTAACCTGGCTTGACCCTGATCCCAGACCTTTTTTTTTTTTTGTAAATATAGTTTCTATTAAAAATGTTTCCAACTTTACATAGTCACAGCTCCATTCATCATTAAACATGCTCTTAATTAATTTGACAGGAGTATATGTTATATAGCAGTGCATACTGGCGGAAGTTGGTGCATATTCTTACACCAGCAGATCATCATTTCATTCGCTTGCATTTTACTTTTATCATAGTCTGGTCATTCTCCGTGGCCCTCTGCCTCCCTCTTCCCACATAACTTACAGGTCCCAGGGATTCCCTCCTCTCCCCTAGCTGTATACTACCGCTCATCTCTGTGGGTGAGCTTCCTTATGTCATCCTTGTAAGGGTGGATAAGGATGCCCAAGAGAGCTCATAAACTTTGTCTGTGTGTTCTAAGGGACAAGTCCTAGGTCCTTAGCCATGGCATATTTGAACCATCTGCTCCATTTCACTAAACATAGTGCTGCCTTATCCTTCAAGGAGTAGGTAATCCTCTCTGCTTTGTAGACACCATTTACTATGGATCTCCAGGATTCTATGGACGGGACCGTAGTTGTGCGCCAGCATTTAGTTATTGCCTTTTCTCAGCAAGCAACATGATTCCAACAGGGGCGATGTATGGGCCTCTAATTCTTGGGGAATACATGTAGCAGAAACAGCTCCCCTGTCCATGGGATTCCTGGGCCCCAGACTTCCACAATTCTCTCCAAATGCTCTCCAAAAATGGTTGCAATTTAGGGCACAGCCAAAAATGTGAATGGTGGGCAGTCACCTCCCACAGTGGCGCCAACAGGAGGCCGATGTGGCGCCCTGAAGTGAGAGGTAATTGCCGGGTGCAAAATACCTAATGAAAGCTGCCAGGCAAAAAGTCGCCACATGTGTGAGCAGGTAAGTTTGAAGGAGGTATGGCAATTGGAATCCCATATTGCCCTAGTGAGGTGGATTCCCAATTCTGAATTCCACCTTTCCATAATTAAGCATGTATTCTCCCTGAGGTCTCCATCAGTGATTTATATATGACTGAGATGGCATGTGGCAAGTCATTAGTTCAGAGCACCTGCAAGCAACTTCATCAGGTGTGTATCCCTCTGGGTTATGTACAGTGGTGGGAAGGGAGTTGATGGTGTTGTATTTGTAGGTACCGATTAGAGTCCCGTGCCACAGTCCAAACTCCTGCTGGATCTCAAAAATGTTTTAAGTTGCGGTCCCTTGAACTGTGTTAGGTTATTGAGGTGTAAATGTCTCCATTCGCTAAAGGTGTGATCGATTCACCTGGGTGAAAGTCTTCTAAGAGGCCTATTGGGGTTAATAAAACTAGGTATGGGGTGAGTTGCAAGGCTTTGCAAATGGCATGCCAGGCCTGGCTTTGGTGTTGGATCCAGGGGTTCATGGCACTCCACCCGAGGGAGGGGAAGGATTCGATAGAATAGTGCTTGTTCCCAATCTGAATTGGGCATGATGCCCTTCATCTCCCTCCACCAGGAGGGTGTGGTGGCGGACTCTCCGGATCAGGAACGCTATATGAGAGGCCCAGTTATACAATTTAAAGTCGGGAGTGCCAATCCTCCCTTGATCTGGGCAGGGTAAGGATTTGAATCAATTCTGGGTCGCTTGCTAGCCCATATGAATTTGGAAACCACAGCATTCCATCTCAGAAGCAGTTTATTGGAAGCCTAGCAGGACATTTTGAAAAAGACATAGGGCCCTCGGAGTAGGACCATCCTCATCACTTCTACCTTTGTATCAGGTTCAGAGGAAGAAGGGCCCATTTTCAAAGTCCCTTTCCATCAGTTTTATAAAAGTCAGTTATGACGAATCGTGTCTTGCGCTCGGCATCAGGAAGATGCCTAGGTATTTTAGTTTGTCCAGTTTCCATCTAAAGGTACATCTGTTCTTAAACCTCTCTTTTGGGGGTCAAAATGGAAGGCGAGGGCAGTTTTGCTAGTGTTAAGTTTATATCCTGAACAGGACCCAAATTCCTCCAGTATATATTAAACACTGCTGGTATAGATTCTGTGGGGTTGGAAAGAAAGAAGGACATCATCCATATATAGCTATCCAGTGTTCCGTGTCAGACACCTTCACCCCAGTAATCCCCGGAGCCATTCAGTATAGCTTGTGCCAGTGGTTCAATATAGATAGCAAAGAGGCCAGGGGACAGGGGCACCCTGCATTGTGCCTCTTCCCAGAGGGAAGTAGTCAGAGTGGTGACCGGAAACCTTTATACGCCTGTGGGGACAAATATAGAGCCCTGATAATGCCAGTGAAATATGTGGGGAAGCCCAACCTCTGCATGGCGGAGAAGAGAAGGGCCAGGACACCCAATGAACGCCTTCTCGCGCTCTAAGCTGAGGAGTGTGCTTGGCTCTCCGTTGGTTTGCATTTCCTGAACCAGGTGGGGCCCTAAGTGTGTTGTCTGTAGTAAACCTAGCGCTCAAAGCCAGTCTGGTCCAGACTGATCAGGGTTGGTTAAGACTGCATCAAGTCTTCAGGCCAAGATAAATGTAAAGTATTTATAATCTATGCTAAGGACTGAGATGGGCCTGTATGAGCTACATTGGAGAGGTCTTTTCAGGTTTGGGGATCAGGGAAATGGTGCATATGCCCAGCTTTGGGGCGCCTCACCCTGCGCCACCTCATTCAAGGCATTTAGCAAAAGGGTTTATAGACCAATGTGCACTTATAAAATTCTGCCCCATACCAGTCGGGACTGGGGCCTTCTGGTCTTTGATCAGGTAATCGCTGCAGCCAATTCTGGGGGTGTGATAGGCGCTATGAGGGAGGTCTGTTGGTCTTCAGAGAGCTGGGGAGAACTAGTTTGTTCAAAAAGGTATTGATTTGATTAGGATCTGGCTGTTCTTCAGGTGTGTAGAGTTCTTTAAAGTATTTTATAAATGCGTGGGTGATATCCTTAAGTTTAATTAGAGCGATTGCCCGTGGGGGGAGGGTCCTTAATGGCTGCAATGGTGGATGCCTTGCGTTGTCCACGAGCCTGTATGCTATGCCAACAAGCGAGAGGCCCTGGGGCCTATCTCGCCATATTTCTGTTTTTAAAATGTTCGCCATTTCAGTTTGTTGAATGCATAAATCATCCAACTCTTTTTTAGTTTGTTTCAGCTGGTCCAACACAGAGGTGTCACCCTGCTGATGAGCCAGCTGGAGGAACTGCACTGTCTGCTCCAATAGTGCTCGCTTTTCTAATCTAGCTCTGGTAAGGTGGGCCATGTACTTTATTAGGTGTCCCACCATCACCGCCAAGGTATCCGGTGCATGTTATCTGCAGTGATCTCCTCTACTTTATCTTTAAGGAATTCCCTGAAGTGCTCACTTTTGAGATGTGCTGGATTAAACCTCCATCTAGTACGGTGTCTCTCTCCCCCTCAGCGCCAGGCGGTCACCACCGAACATGATCTACATGCTAATGGCTCCCACTTTGGCATCAACCAAGATATCTAGATTTTCTTTTATGTGTAACAAGGGTCTATGCAGGAATAGGTGCCATGAACTGCTGAGTAGTATGTATAGCTCCTGGCACGGGGTGCAGGGACAGCCACACATCCAGCCACCCCACCTCTGGGACAAAACTGCTTAAAAACTTAAGAGGAGCAGGCTGCCTACCTCTGGGCCTTGGTGGTGTCTAGGGATGGGTTAGGGGCCATGTTGAAGTCACCTACTAGTAGTAGAATCCCTTGGTCATAGCAACTACTTTGTCCAGCAGTAATTTAATAGTGGAGGTGTTTGCCTCGGGAGGTACATGTTGCCAGTGTGACCTCTTGTTTCTGCAACTACCCTTGAGCGACATTAGCTCCCTCCGGTCTGACCATTCTTTAACTAATCTGAATGGTGTACGAGATTAAATGAGGATGGCCACCCCTCCTCCTACCCCCACTGCTGAAGAGTATATCTTAGCAAAGCCTCTCCCTTTAATTTCTCATGTTCAGTTTGAGTCATATCGTTTCCTGGATATACACAACCTCTGCTTTAGTCTTTTCAGATGAGTAATAACCTTAGCCCTCTTAATGGGGCTCCCCAATCCGTTAACATTCAAAGAGTAAACGTTATCTGCCGATTATTCATTCTTATAAAGTTGTAGAGATTCGTGTTCTGTTATCCACCTACTACATTAATCATTATGACTCCGTCATGGACATTAGATACCTGTGACCATCTTTCCTTTGCTTATAAGACAGCTGCTTTCATACAACCAGTGCCAAATGGCAACTACTTGTTAGTGCAAACCTTGAAAAAGAATCTGGTCTCTAAATCCGTGACCAGTACGAAAACTAGTTGGGAGTAAGTCTCCCCATCTCGGTATGACCATAAACGTGTGGCCAACATAACCAAACTGGTCACACATCACGAGATGAAACTTCCATCGTGGTGGTCATACATCATGACCTTGGTGTGTGTCTGAAACACTCAACTGCGCTCCCATTGGTGTGAAAAGCATTAGACACCTCTGGTGCCACTAAGGGGAGGGTAATGGGAGTTAGGGGCGTCACTCGTACTCCCATTCCTTCCCAGTGGTTTGTCTCAGGTGTTGAGATGTGTACGAGTCTGGGGGACCATGGGGGGGTCAGCTATTCAGCCGACCCTGTCATGTGGACTCACGCCTGGGCCAAGTCCCATGTTGGCTGGGGAGAAATAACCTCCCCAAAAAAAACCAATCCTTTTGAAGGGGGGAATAGAGATTGCACTTTGATCCCTTTTGTTGTGCACCAGTAGTTTACTTTCTCCCTCTTACTTAAGACCAACTTAGGCTGCAATTCATATTAACTAGGTGAACCCCAGATCCTCCCTCCCCAGCCATGTTAGTAGTTGGTAAGAAAAAATTACTCACCTTAGTAATTATGTTTCTTCTAGTGAAGTCTTGCTGTATTCCAACAATTGCAGTCAGCCCCAGCCTTTAAACTGCCCCGAGACAAGGGTTAACTTCTATGCATGGCATAGAATGTTCATCTCGAGCTTGGTTGATGCCTCTGCCTGTTATTCGAACTGCAACCGCCATATCTTTACAAGCAAAACTCACTAGGTGTTCTGTGTGGAAACTGTGAAATGTTTAACTAGCCAACTGGCAGGAAAATAATGTTTCGGGTCCTCAAAGGAAGACTCAAGTCAGGAAACCCACATACAAAAAACAAAATCAAATGAAATAACATTCCACCCAAAAAAAAAAGTTGTAAAAAGGTGGCACCTCTAGGGTGCCTAACACACCTGCCCACCCACATCCCAAAAATCTAGGTTCTGAGACGGGAGGCAGTGGGGAGGTCAGAATACAGCAAGTCTCCACTAGAAGAAACAATTACTAAGGTGAGTAATTCTTTCTTCAAACATGAAGTCTTGCTGTGTTGTAACAATTGCAGACTACCAAGCAGTATCTCCATGGAGGAGGGACAGAACCTACTTTGACAATAGGCTCTGAAGTACTGCTGTGCCAAACCGAACATCACTACTAGCCTGGATATCCAGAAGTAATGCTTGGTAAAAGTATGGACTGTTTTCCAGGTGGCTGCTTGACAAATTTCTAAGAGAGATATCCCTGGCAGCAGCCAGGAAGCAGCAGTACCTTTGTGGAATTAGCCCTCAGGCCTGAGGGGTGAGTTCTACCAGTTTTTCATAGCAGAATTGTATACAAGAAACAATCCACCTGGCAATAGATCTCTTAGTGGCAGGTTTGCCCTTCCCAACTTCTCCATAAGTGAGGAACAACTGGAGGAGTCAAACCTGTGACCCTTGGTACACTATGTAGTAGCTAGAGGCTAACATTCAAACTGTGTAGCCTCCTCTCCCGAGGAAGAATGATCAGTGAAGAAAACAGGGAGAGATATAGGCTGACTGAGGTGGAAATCTGAAACCACTTTAGGCAAGAACCTTTGTTAGTTCTAAGGACCACTTTATCTCTGTGAAAAGAGATGAAATCAGATTCCACTGACCGGGCTTGCAATTCACTGATGCATCTAGCAGAAGTAATGGCTACCAAAAACACAGTTTTCCAAGTCAAGTACTTAAGCTCTGCTGAGGACAAAGGCTCAAAGGGGTTGCATAAGCTGAGCAATGCAAACATTAGGATCAAGCAGGAGCAGGAGCCTAAAGGGGATTGTGTGAAGCAATCCCTTGAAAAACTTACAGAATAAGACTTGCCTACTGACAGGAAAGCAGAAACAGCTGCCAAGTGTACCTTGAGTAGCTGGTCTGAGACCTAGGCCATTGAGATGGACCATATAATCCAGAACCGTAGGGCAATTCAGCAGTCTGGAGAAATATTCTTACAACTCAAATGGAAAAGATTCAGCATTTGGTGTTCTAAGTCTTTCTGGTGGAAGGCTTTCAAGAAGCCTTAAAGATATCCAGAACCCCTTGGGAAAGATGCAGATCTGCAACTAACTCTTCAAGAGCCAAGCCTTGAGATTGAGATTCTGAAGATTGGGGTACCAAATCCTCCCTGAGAGGATGTTAAGTTGTAATTCCTGAAAAGAGACAGGGAAGATGGACCTAGGGGCAGCAACAAAGGGTACCATGGCTGCCTGGCCCAGTCTGGAGCAATCAGAATCACACTGCATGGTTGTGACCTTACCTTGACTAACACTCTGAACAGAAAAGGGGGAAGAGAGCATACAGAAATTTCCTTCTCAGTTCAGAATCAGAGCATCCAGGGGACTGAGCCCAAGACTGGGGGTCTGCAACAAAAAAAAAAAAAAAAGTTGGTGATTGTCTGGGGCTGCAAAAGATCCATCTCTGGAGTGCCCCATCTGAGAAAATCACCTTCAACACCAGAGGATCTAGGGCCCATTCGTGATGGCCCTGGGGTATTCTGCTCAGTGCATCTGCTAGAACATTGTCCTTTCCCGGAAGCAGAACTGCTATCAGAGAGTTTGCAGGAATAAGCCAGGGACCACAACTTCATTGCTTCTATGTAAGGCCGTAGATAGAGTGCCTCCTTGCTTGTTGATGTACCACATGGTGGTGGTGGTGGTGTCTGTTCTGACCTGAACCACCTTGTTCTGTACCGATTTGAAAAAGCTTGTAATGCCAGAAACACTGCCCTGAGTTCCAAGAGACTGATGTGTAAGAAGATTCCTGAGGCAACCACAGTCCCTGGGTAGTAAGTTCCCCAAATGAGCTCCTCAGCCCAGCAGGAAGCATCTGTGGTGAGGACCACTGAATGAGACTGAGTGGCAATGGAACCCCCTGCCTCAAATTGTCCTGATCCTGCCATCACTGCAGGGCTTGGATCAGAGTTCGAGTCACTGGAATTAGTTTGGTAAGGAATTCTTTCTTTGGGACCAAAAAGCTGTTAAGTGGAACTGAATGTCCCTAATTTGGAATCTTGCGATTTGGACCATTGCTGTAGAAGCTGCCATGTGGCCCAGTAGCTGAAGGAAGTGCCTTGCTGGTCGAGACACCTGAAGGCTAAATGAAGAGGCCAGCTCTATGAGAGCCCTTGCCTGTCCAGGGAAGGAAGGCTCTTGCTTTTACCTTATCCAGCTCTGCCCCTATGAAGGTGAGGAGCTGCACTGGTTTGAGAACCGACTTTGGTAGGTTGAGAAGAAATCTTAGGAAGTGAGCACTTGCTGGGTCACTTGCAGGTGTGACTTGACTTGGTCTGGGTACTGGCCCACTATGAGCCAGTCGTCAAATATGGAAAATGGAAATCTTTTGTCTTCTTAGGAAGGCAACAACTACTGCCAGGCACTTTGTGAATACCCTTGGGGCTGATGTTAGGCCAAGGACATTGCTCTGAACCAATAGTGGCCTGAGGGCACTTGAACCTGAGGTACTTTCTGTGGGAGTACCTGATGGGAATGTGAAAGTAGGCATCGTTGAGGTCCAGGGAGGCTAGCCAGCCCCTGGCCTTAGAGAGGAAGGATAATTCCCAGAGTTACCATCTTGAACTTTGGCTTTAAAAGATGTTTGTTCAAGTATCTTAGGTCCAGGATGGTCGCCACTCTCCTGTCTTTTGGGGTTTAGGAAGTACTTTGAGTACAATCCTTTGCCCTGTGTAGGTAGTCTCTCTCTATAGCTCTTAGAGCAAGAAGAAAGAAACCTCTCTGCCAGGGTTTCTGAGAAATTTGCAGGTGAAAAGATCTGGCTCTCATCTCGAAAATTTTTGACGCTGAGAACCAGTCCCTGGCTTACTACTTCCAAGATCCACTTATCTGATGTAGACATCTAGTCCTGGACAAAGTAAGCCAGTCTGCCCCCTACTGGGATAGGAGAATCGACCTGGGCAGACCCATCAGGATGTCTGCTTGGCAGGGCTTTAGGCTGAGGGGTGGATGCAGGCCTGCTCATGCCCTTCTGCCTCTCCCTCTGAAGAACCCCTCTGTGAAAGGAAGAAGAGGCCTGTGCTTGGTAGAAAGGCCTTTGGAAAGGCCTGCCCGCCTTTCCTTGGCTTGAGCACTCCTGCAAGTGGACCTGTACTCCTCCATCTTCATGTAATTCTCCGTCTGCTTCCAAACAGAATTAGACTACAGGAAAATCCATGGCCTTAGCCTGGGTATCCTGTGAGAGGCTAGCACATCTGAGCCAAGCCATTCCCAAGAGCAACAGATGTAGCCATGACTCTTGATACATCATTGAGTCTATAGCAGCATGAAACTGAACTTTTGATGCCTCAATCCTATCCGCAGCCACCTCCTCGGCAAGCTGAGGGGGGCCTGCTTAGCCAGTGCCAGTACAGTGTCCCACCCGGACGCCTGGTACCTGGCTGCATAGGCCATATAATTAGCCTGCCTGAGTCCCAAGGATGATGCCATGTACTGCTTCTTTGCCATGGCATCAATCTTCCTAGAGTCCTTGTCGGGGGTGGTACCAAGGAGTGCTTGCTCTTATAATGGGCAGCAGCCTGTACAACCCCAACATGGCTGCATTGCTGATAAAGGAACTCTATCTGAGCCTGAAAGAGTATACCTCTTGTCCATTCTTCTGTCCACAGAAGGTATGGAATTGGGAGACTTAATTTTTGTGTCTGTTTCCCAAAAGATTTGTGCAGGGAATAGACAGTCTCCTGACTCTGGGATGTCCATCATCTCTACATAGTCTGCTCTTCTGATCCTCCACAGGAAGCTGGAGGGTATCAGCCACCTTTTGTAAAAGCGAAGTGTACGGGACTCAAAGCCTAGGAGGAGAAACACTTGAAGGTCTGTCTGGGGAGATGTCCAGGTCAATAGGCACATCCAGACTGTCACCATAATCATCTTCCAACTCTCCTTACTCCTCAGACTCCGGTTCATAAAATTCTTCCAGGTATAATCCTGAACTGGGGAACCGATCAACCAAGCCCCTGCCAAAGGTGCCGGATCAGTCGGAACCGATCAAGCGATTCCTCAATACGAATCACTTTGGCTATTTCATCGGCGGTCGGAGTATGAGATTCTGGATCCGAACCGGTCGACTTGTCTTTTTGTTGGAACAGATTCCTTGAATCTGCTCTCTTTGCTCATAACGCCCTGGTCAGGGGCACTCCTTCTAGTTCGGTTGGAACCAAACCGGGCTGGCCATCCGGTCAGCGGACTTCTCGGCCTCCCTTTCCCTCAGTCTACCTAATCTCTTTTCCAGGTAGATTTGGGAAAAGCGTTTGCAAATTTGGCAGTCTGAATTGAGGTGGTCAAACCCCAGACAAAAAACAAACAAAAAAAAAAACACAGGTGGTGTGGGGAAAATCGGTCTTAGCAGAGACCTCCCCACACACACTGCAGTGTTGAAACCCAGTGGGCTCGTTTTATTTCTTGGGTTTCTCAGACATGGCCAACCTAACCAAACTTGCTCTTTTTCAGCAACCGCCAGGCAAGACTCCCATCGGTTCCTGACCGTGTCATGGGGTCTTGGAAAACAGTACTAAAAACCTTTTTTTTTTTTGTTTTTAGAACCGATACAGACCGGTAACCACACACTAAAGTAATACAATTTTCCTCAAAATGATCGGTTCAGCCGAACCGATCCACACTTTACAAGTTCCACACAGAAAACAGAACAAAACCTATCTAGTACTCACGGTACCACAGACACAGACTTGAACAGACTATGTGGAAACAATTTTGGTAGAAAAAACAACCATAGATACATAGACAGTGTCAGCAGATAAGGGCCTATGGCCCACCCAGTCTGCCCTTTTGAGCTTGTAAGTTCAGTTTGTTTTCCTAGAAGTCTGTTGTACCTTACCCCTGACCTCCAGAATTCCTTCATGTCTATCCCATGCATTCTTAAATCCCGTGATTGTTTCCAGCCCCCACCACTTCCTCTGGCAGGGTGTTCCACTTAGTCCACCACCGCTCTGTGAAGAAATTCTTTCTCATGTTTCCTCTGAATCGTCCTCCCTCCAACTTCATCCCATGCCTCTAGTCCTGGAACATCTTTTCGCTTAAAATAGTGTTTTCCTGCACCCTGTTCCTCCCTGTAAGATACTTGTACGTCTCTTATCATATCCCTCTCTCCCTCTCTCCTCCAGGGAGTACATGTTCAGTTCCTTCAACCTGTCTTCATAGGACTTGTGATGCAATCCATGCACCATCTTTGTTGCCCTCCTCTGAACCTTCTCTACCCTGTCTATGTCCTTACGTAGGTATGGTCTCCAGAACTGTACACTGTACTCCAGGTGGGGCCTCACTAGTGTCTTGTATAGCGGAATTATGACCTCCTTTTCCTGCTGGTAATGCCCTGCCTATACATCCCAGCATCCTATTTGCTTTACCTGCTGCCTTGTCACACTGTTTCCCTACCTTGAGGTCATCAGAGATGATAACCCCAAGATCCCTTTCCTGCTTGGTGCATGCTATATCCTCACCCCCAACTGATATATTGTGCCAGGTTTTGTGCCCCATATGCATTATCTTGCACTTCTTTGCATTGAATTTCAACTGCCAAACCCCTGACCATTCTTCAAGTTTCCGCAGGTTGCTTCTCATTCTGTCTACACCCTCTGGTGTGTCTACTCTGTTACAGAGCTTTGTGTCATCAGCGAACAGTGAAATTCTACCTTCTAGGTCCTGCGCCATGTCACTGATGAAGATGTTGAATAGGACCGGTCCCAGCACTGATCCCTGTGGTACCCCACTGGTCACTCTTCCCTCTGTGGAGTGACAGCCATTTACCACCACCCTCTGTGTCCTGCCACCCAGCCAGTTACCTACCCACCACACTACTGTCCTGCCCACACCCATATTCCCCAGTTTGTGTAATAGTCTTCTATGTGGCACAGTGTCAAACGCCTTGCTGAAGTCCAGATAGGCCATGTCCACTGCCCTCCCCTGATCCACCTCCCTAGTCACCCAGTCAAAAATTCAATGAGGTTGGTCTGACATGACCTCCCTGGTGAAACCATGCTGCCTTGGGTCCTGTAATCCATTGACAACCAGATGTCTCCTTCAGTAGTGCTTCCATGATCTTCCCCACTACCGAGGTGAGGCTGACTGGTCTGTAGTTCCTACTTCCTCTTTGTTCCCACTTTTGTAAAAGGGGACTACATCTGCTGTCCTCCAGTCTTTGGGTACCTCCCTGTTTCCAGTGAACGGCTAAACAGGATAGCCAGAGGTTCAGCCACCACCTCTCTTAGTTCTTTAAGGACCTGGGTGCACCCATCTGGCCCCATTGCTTTATCAACTCTTGTACTTCCAGTTCCTTCAGGACCCTTTCTCGTGTAAAGGGACTTGTGTCCATTTCTGCACCATTCTCACCCTTGTACTCCCTTCAGACCCATTACCCTCCTCTTCCTCAGTAAAGACTGAGCAGAAATACCTGTTCAGTATTTCAGCTTTACTGTTGTCATCCTCCACGCCCCCCATCCTCCCTCTTCAGTCTCACTATCCCTCCCTTTTCTTTTTACTTATGTACCTGTAAAGGTTTTGTCCCTCTACCCACTGATTTTGCAATGTGTTCTTCTGTCTGAGCTTTGGCTTCCCTTACTGACCTCCCTGCCTCCCTTTGTTTCTCCTGGTACTCTCCCTATCCCTTCTGCCTGTGTCTTTTAGTATTGCCTGAATGCACTCTTTTGGCTTTCACTTTCTTTGCTACCTCTTTGGAAAACCATAATGGTCTCTTCCTTTCCTCTTGCTAACCTGCTTAATACATAATTATGTTGTTCTTGTAATCCCCATTTAAATACTGCCCACTGTTCCTCAACCCGATTCCTGTCCCATTCCCTTAATGCCTCTTTCAAGTATGTCCCCATTTTCCCAAAACTGACACTTCAACCAACTTTGAACTGAGCAGCAGGAGAAATCTCGAGCGACTGTTCAGTGAGGCCAAGTAAAGAATCTGAAGGTTGCAGTTCGAATAACAGGCAGAGGCTTCAACCGAGCTCGAGATGAACATTCTATGCCATGTATAGAAAAGTTAACCTTTGTCTCCGGGAAGTTTAAAGGCTGGGGCTAACTGCAATTGTCAGAATACAGCAAGACTTCATGTTTGAAGCAGGTAACAAATCTCTGTCCCAGGCAGGTTAGAAAAGTGCTGGCCATTGCCTTCATTACCTCACGACTAGGGGATAACAGCGCACTGGCTAAAGCCTTGGGAAGAAACAGAAGAATGGGGAGGGTCAGTAATGTAATTTAGTCGGGGGGATCAGTATAGACAGAGCAGCGCTTCACCTCAAACCCTTATTCTTAAGAATTATTAGTATGAAAAGAAAAAGGAAAAATTTAGTAAGACTGGGACTTATCTGTGTAATTGCTGATAAAGAATATTCCTGGAAGTCCAAGTTCGTTGCTCTGGTTGGATGCTGGCGTTATCTGCCAAGTCTGGGACACTTCACATGTCAAGGGCCCATCAGTCCTCGAGTCCCATAGGTAAGTTTTCCCACTTTCCATCAGTTCGGTTTTGCAGAATTTGAATGAGGTAGTCCTCTGTTAGTTGTCTGTGTAGGAGGCATGTCCTATGAGAAGGAGTTCTGTGGTAGCTGGCGAAGGGTGCTGGCGATCTGTTGAATTGCTTCCTGCCCCCATCACCTACGAGCTTCCCTATTACTCTTATTCCAGACATGCTGCGATAGTAGATACCAGTGATGCTTTCGGACTTGAGGGACCATGCTGTACCGCGATGCTCCTATTCTTGAGCTTGGTCATGGCATCTGCCGCCATTTTGAATGCCTGGGCACCTTCTGGGAAGTAGACTATCAGTTTAGCGGGATAAGGGTGCAGAACCGAAGCCCGCTGTCTTGAGGACCCGCATAATGGGAATGTATTGCTTCCGCCGCTGCATTATCTCTCGGGGCATAATCATTCTCAGATAGATTCGTTCGACTGAAAAACTACCCCCTGCCTCCATGTGCATGTAGTATAGTCTCTTTCTTGAAAGCGAAGAAACGCGCCAGGCTTGAGGCCTAGGGTATGGTGTGCTCTCTCCAGCTCTAAAGTCGGGTCTCTGGGGTTGTATGGCTTCCCGGAGGTTGTTGAAATAGTTATTTCTGGTCCCTCCACACCTCCGGGACCCCAGAGATCTGAATATTATTCCGTCTGGGCGGCTCTCTGCATCTTCCGCTCTTGCCTGCAGCCCTGGATTTATTGGTGCAGCTGGACAATGTGGCGTTCCGCGCCATCTACCTTACGGTCTATGTCTGTGGTCAGCACTTCTAGGGTCTCTTGGTGGCTTTCTATCTTGGTGTTCTGTTAGGAGGGCAGTCACTGAACACATCTCCTTCCGAAAATACCGTAGTTCAGAGAGCATCAGGGCCATCTGTTTTGTATTGTGGTGAGAGGTAACTGCTTGGCCTTGGGTCTGCTGCGGCGTGAGGAGGCAGAGGCCTGCGAACCCTCGCTACCCGAGTCCCAGTCAGTCAGTCAGTCAGTCAGTCAGTCAATCTGCCCTCATCCCACTCCCTGCCAGCTCAAAGATACTGTTTTCACCTCTTTGGCATTTTGTTTTGTCTCCTCTGAGGTCCTGTCTTTTTCCTGGAAACTGCTGCTATTTGGAGAATTTATCGGGGAGGTTTGGGAGCTAACAGAATTATGCTGCCAATAAAGGAGTGGCGTCACCGAAGTCCCCATCCCAGACCATCTTAACCACTCACTGAAGGTCAGTTTTTTTTGGGGGAAGAGAGAAATAACCTGGTTCAACAATCCAATGAGCCCAAACGGGTGTGAGAAAAGTTAGCCATTGTAATGGTGGTGCTGCCCTGCTGTTAGGGACGAAGCATCACAAACCTATTTTGCCACATGGTCAAGCTTTTCAGACTTATCGGAGGCAGGGGTGTGTATTGTTGACATCTGATGTTGCTCATGTGGCAGAATACATCTGCAACCAAACCTTCAAAAATAGGATGGTTGGTGAACCTAGGCAGGGACCCCAATAGGCACAGCGTGCTACGGATCATATGGGCTGAGGCGTCAAGCAAGAGGCAGGATGCTGCCACATCTCCAAGGACAGGCTCAGGATGGCCTCTGCCACTAGGAAAGCAACACCAAGTCATCCCAGTCAAGATTTCAGTAAAGGATTCTTAGCCCGCTTCTGAACCTGATCCAGCAGGATCACATGGATTCAGAGATCAGACAGAGCAGGGCTACAAGAGGAGGCCTAGCTCGAAGAAACTTCCCAATGGACTCCCAGTCGAATCCCTGTGTCTGGGAAGAATGCATGGAGGAGCTCTCAGAGTCAGGACTCCTCAACCACCACTGACCCTGGTTCCCTACAGGCGACACAAGACTCATCTGAGTGAGAGATCTTACTGAAAGCCTCCGGGAGGCCTGCAGCAAGGCACACAGCCTTGGACAGGACTTCATACAAGGACCCATTTTGTCCCGCAACTTAAGACTCTCTGAAGGGCCTTCCCAGAGAGTCTGAAGGGACAGACAAGTCCCGGAATGCCCTGGTAAAGGACATGCCCAAATCCGCTGAAACCAAGGTGGATGAGGAAGAGCCCGAGGGGCAGGGGCCACAACCACTTCAAAAGTGGCAGCTGTGTGGCAGAACCAGCAGCCACTGAGACCGCCTGTTGAGGCATCATTGGATTTAACAGGCAAGTCCTGCTGGTCTGGGCAGCCTAAAATAAGGCAAGCATAACAGTACTCTAAAGTGGAGGGTTGAAGTATCTGGCACAAACCACAAGCCTGTGGGTCATGCTGGGACCCTAAACAGTAGACTCATTCAGAGTGCGGATTAGTGCACAACATGTTTTGACTTTACACAAAGCACAGCTTGAAGCGGACTGGCTTTGTAGTCCTCTCATTCCATTTGAGAATGGCAAGGCGAATACCATCAGAAAAAAGCCTTGAAGACAAAAAAAAAAAAAAAGCCTTATAGAAATAGGCCTACACCTAATGTGGAGCTGTGACAGAGGGAACTGGATGCTTCCAGCAGAAAGATGATCAGATGTCACGGGTGGTGCAGAGGAAGGTACCACCGGGTGGGTGCAGAGCCAGCTTAACGACCTTCGGACTCTTCTTAAAGGAAAAGGATTCTGCCAGAAGTGTGGCTAGTACACCATATCAATGTCCTAAAAACAACTTGGTTTCCCTGTATAGGTTGGCCTGACACTGCCCAAGTAATACCCCGTGAGCAGCAGTTTGCTGGCAGCTCCATTAGGCCTGTAGTGCATGCACACTTAAGATGTTCCTGTGGTGTCTGCTCCAATGAGTCTTTTACACCATTTCAACGGTTTACAATACACAAGTCCCATGGTGGCAGACATGCTGGTTTTATAACACAAAAGAAAAAGCTAGTAGCACCAAAGAGAAAATGGTTAGCATTGTTTTCTTTAAGTAGCCAGTTGTTACTTTTATCGCCAAATATTTTAAATTTGCTGACTAGAAGGCTGCCTACCCGACAGTACTGGATGCTATCGATATACCATCACTCTGGAAGCAGATCCAGCACAGCATCACTTGTAACCAATTGCACAGAAGGTGGGTGGCACAGTTTGGTCACTTGTGATGTCAGTGGGTGATATACTGATTAAGCAGGAAGGTGAATCAAACCAGATATGTCAGCCTTCAGGTATAGCTCCACACATCCCACCTAGTACAGTCAGGTCAAAGATCTTCCACAATTAGCAAATGGGAAAAGAAAAAGTATTCTGATATAAATATTATGAACTTTAGGCAGCGTACTAGCTCTATGTGGCAAACGCACATCTATCCGGCTCATTATTTATTTAAAAGGAATTTACCAGGACTGACATACTGAGCTATAAAGCTTGTTTCCAGATGCATTTGGGGGGACTGAGTACAAACATGCAGAAGAGCAGTAAAACAAAGACAATAGATACAGTAATATACAGTATATTACCATATAAGCAAGTAATTATGCAGGATTAAAACAGAGGTGTGGGTACTCCCCTATTGGTCAACCTGGATCAGACTGGGTTCATCAAGGAAGGCACTCCTACCATAACTTAAGGAGGCTATTCAATGTTGTTTGGTAGGGGAGAGGCACCCAGGTGAGGCTTGTGTCCTTTCAATGGACGCTGAAAAGCCTCGATAGAACTGAATGGGAATATATGCTGCATATTTTGCAGAGATTCGGGCTGGGGGAAGAGTTTGTAAAGATGGAGAAGCATTTTATGCACACCCAAGGGCACAGGTACTAGTTAATGGGATAGCAACCCAGAGTTTAGATTATATAGGGAACAAGGCAGGGCTGCCCCTGTCACCCTTGCTATTTGCATTGGCAATAGAGCCCTTGGCTATTAAAATCAGAGATGTGCCTGATATAGAGAGTATCAGGGAAGACAGAGGGAAGGCATGTCATCTCTATGCAGATGTCCTACTGTTTGACAGAACCAAATGTTTCAGTCCCTAAAGTGCTAGCAGTAATAGAACAATTCAGTTTTTCCAGGTATAAAATTAATGTGCAAGCGTCCGAAATTATGTTTCTAGGAGGGTGCAACAGGAAGGAAGCCTGGGGAAAAAAAAAAAAAAAAAAAAGTACAACACACACTTACATACCTGGGAATTCAGGTGGGAAAACAAGTGGGAGAATTATAGACCACTGATGAGGAAATGTGACAAGACCCAAGTAGGTGGAAGGAGCTGAGTATTTCCTGGATGGGACGGATCGACCTCCTGAAAATGAACGTTCTGCCCAGAATCTTACACAAAATGCAGATGATCCTTTCGGCCTGACAGCTCAGGATATAAAAAGCTGGAAAGTGCATTTACTATTTTGATCGATGATGGGATACTTTCTGGCAACACAATATAGGTGGGTCAAGCTTGAAGAAGGCGGGGCACCAGGGAGAATTTTGAGCTACCTATGTGAAGAAGGATTCAGGCGGTATAGAAAGTTGGATGCATCTAATCCGCTGGTGGTGGTGGGCCTGGGCGCATGGGGGAAAATTAAGAGACAAGGCATCGAGACATGTCAGACTACTGGTCCCGCTTGTGGGGAACTCGGATTTCTGCCAAGTCTGGAGGATGACGATTCAAACTATGGCAGGATAGGGAGTATATGCACATTCCAGGAGGTTAGAGAGTGCGTGTACCCACTTTACATATGCATAGATAATTCCAGGTAAGGGACTATTATAAATGGTTCAGCGGGCCCAGAGAAACAAGGAGACTGATGGAGGATGTGGAAAGGGAGATAATGGGGCCAACAGGTGTGAGAAGGATTAATAGGGAGGGCTGTGAGACTGGACAGGAAAGTTTTTTCAGGCCCTCCCCAGAAGACTAAGGTATGGTGGAGTGGGATACTGAGGAGGAAATTAGTGAGGCCAACTGGCAGCTAATGCTAGTATCCCATCAGGGACTGCTAGTGTGTAACAAGTACAAAGAAGCCCAATTCAAATATATTCAGAGGCTATACTACCCACCAGTCATGGTGCACAGCTTCTGTCCAGGGTCTCTCCATTCTGTAACAAGTGCAAAATAAATAGGGCACATACCAACATTATTACTGGAGTTGCCCAAAGATAAAGTCCTACTGGCAAGACATATCTAAAGAAATCGCATCTATGAGAGGAAAGCCTATTGAGATCTCCCAAAATCATTGCTGTTGGGGTAGAAGGAGACGAAAATGGGGATTGGTTTCTCTGCCCTAGGTGGATAAGGGTGTTACAGTGGCTAAAATAGGAATACAAAATGTATGGACTATGGCTGTGGGGCTCACCGTGGGTCAATGGAAAGAACTCACGATAAAAGTCCTAGCAGTGGACAAGCTGACATACAGTTTGAAGGGATGAAGACAGATTTGAGAGAACTTGGGCAGAATACTTGGTGCTCAGAGTATGGGGAAAGAATGCTGCTGGAAGGTAGTGGATTATTTAACAGAGTGAACCTCTGGACAAGGTAGAGATGAGATAGAAGGAGGGATACAGACCAAATTAATAGTTAATTGTTAGGGGTAGCGGGTTGGGGGATTTTGAAAATAAATAGAAAAAGGACAGGAATGTGGAATGAAGTCTGAAATATAACTGTCTAAGTGCTGTGGCAAATGCATATGACTGTACTACATGGATTTTTATAGCAGTCGGCTATGAACTGTAAATGGATAACTGTCCAATAAACATATGAAAGAAAAAAAACAAACAAAAAAAAAAACACAGAGGTGTGAAGTGCCAAGCACTCACTAGACTACGTCAGGAATACAGGACAGGGTAGGGGAGAGAGGGCGAGAGAGAGGGAAGGGAGAGAGCGCGCCAGAGAGTAGGAAAGGGCAAAGGGTAAAGTAGGGTGTAGAAGTAAAGAGAGGGAGACAAATTAGGGCTACAAGGTGGGGTGTGGTGGAGGGAGCAGAGTGTTGAAGATAGGATGAGGGGATGGGGTAGGTGTAGGGCATAGAGCTAAGGTCAGTTACAGGAGGGGCAGGTGTTCTGGAGAGAGAGGAGAAAGAGCATTTAGAGGGGCAGGGTGAATCATAGTGAAGGGAGTTGCCGATTAGGAAGGCAGAAGAAACCAGATTAGCCAGCCTGTGTTTTACAGGAGGAGAAGAAAAAGGAACCGATAACCTGAATTATAGAGAGAGTATGTGTGTGTGTGTGTGTGTTGGAAGCGAACCAACCAGAATTTAGAAATAAAGGAGGCATGGTGGGTGGAAGCGACAATCATCCAAGTAAGGGAGGAGAGATCAGTGTAGAGAACCGGGTGAGCAGGTCAAGGTAAACAGCAAAAGGAGGGAAGAGGGAATCCAGTCTAGCTAGGGTGGATTTTAGCAGCACCAGACTGTCACCATTGTCAAAAATGAAGAGCATCATCTTAGTGATGTCTCAGTAGGCAAATCAAGGGATACAGCCTTTGCTCCTATAAAGGCACTGAGCTTAGGTAAAGTTTTTTTTTTATACGCGACATCTATGTGCTGAGAAAACCCAAGGTGGCGGTGCCAAGTCAGCCAGATACAGAGGCATTGAGAGAGTCAATCCCTCCAATCTCTAGGATGAGGAAGGAGGGGAGTGAAGTGAGACTAGAAAGCTTCTGAGTGCTGAAACACACCTGGAAACTTTTTCCACATTAAGGACAACTGATTAGCCCTGAACCATTTCTGGAGAGAGTCTAAATCAGCTGAAGCCTGGAAGTTAACTCTGATGGAGAAGAGCCAGCTGAAAACAGGACAGTGTCATCTTGCATACATGTGGCTGGATGCAGAGAAGCAGGCAGAGGGAGGTCACTGAGGAATATGGAAAAGCAGGGGCCAAGGATGGAACCTTGGGGACACCAGTGTGCATTTGGGGAAGAGAAGAGGGAATCTCCACTTCTTACTGATTGAGATCTTCTTACAAGGCAAGGTAGGAGTTGAACCATTTGCTTGTGGAGTCGGAGAGACCTGGCAATTTTAGTTTGTCCAGGAGAAGAGAGCGAGGACAGTGTTGAACGCTTTTGCTAGATCGACAAAGATAGCGGCAGTGAGGAGGCCTTGCTCCATGCCAGTATGGATGGAGTCAGGAGCCTGAGGAGAGAAAATGGTGGAGTGATGTTTATGAAGCCCACCTGGAAGGGATGAAAAGGAAGAGTCAAAGAAGGGCAGAGTTGGGATAGAACTATATGTTCTTGGAGTTTGGATAAGGGAGGCGAGAGAAGAGTGGACATTGCCAGGAGAGGAGGAGTCTCTTTAGAAGTGGAATGACAGTTGCTTCCAGGTAACTGCAACAGAGGCAAGGGAGAATGATGGGCTGAGCAGGAGGAGATAAGCAAGGCAATAGTAGGTGCAGAGAGGTGTAGGAGCTTGAGATAAAATCAGTCAGGGCTCCCACCTTTCTGAGGGTTGAGAGGAGGGTGGATGACTGGCAAGGAGGAGTGAGGCAGGAAGTGCAGAAGGAGTAAGAAAGAACAGGTGGTGTAATAAGAGTTGGAAAGCTAAGGCAACAGAAGGAAGGTTGAAAATGGAGTCACCCACCTTGAGGACAGGGAGGGGACTGCATTAGTAGTACTGCAGCTCCCAAACAACATTAGTCATACAAGGTGGCCAGTCACACTTGCCTTGTCTTTGCCTTGAAATTTTCTATCAGTTGCCGCTTCATTCTCTCTTCGGAAACCCAGTGTTTGTTTGGGATGTAGTAGCTGGATTTAACCCGACACTCTGGACAAGACCTATGTGACAAACCCAAACAATGAACATAGTTTAGTTTATATGTCCACAAATGGTATAGTCCTTACATTACTGACTGCACAACAATATGCAACACCAGGGCAAGAACTGCTACAACATAATGATTGGGGCACAAAGGACATTACATTTCATCAAGGTCGGTGGCTCAGAAGATAGCCTGTCCACCTCTGCGGTGCTGAAGGTCATGGGATCTAGTCCCATACCAGGAACTTGGGCTGCTATGCCCATACAGGTCTCCGCCGTCTTCATCTGGAGTGCCATGCAGTTTGAGCTCACATCTAGGAGGATGGAGACAGCGTGCAGAGGAGGGTAAGCCAAGATGCTCCACAGACAACATGTATGAGCTGGCAGACATCACAGGGGTCTACAAAATAAACCGATGTTTGGGGAGAGAAGAAGAGCTCCTGCCGTAGCCATGATTTTTTCTGCAAAATATTTTTATTAAAAGCTTTTTGTTATAAATATTAACATTTAATTTTCCATCCCACGGAACTATGGTATTCCAATCCAACAAACAAATCACTTCCATTATGGGTCAGAGTCCATTTGTCACGAAGCATTTAAAGACAGAATATAAGTGAAACTGATTAACATAAGCGGCTAAAACAGGGCCTCTGGGACGTGGGCTCTCGTGTCTTTTGGCACATTTTGCACGCCGGGACGCTCTGACTTTTCGCGCAAGTCCAGAGAGACGCCAGCCAACAAAGCGCCAGGAGCCACTTTAGGGTATTTTTTTAATGTTACAGAGGGAGTTATAACGATGGCTTCACTGCTCAACTACCAAGCTTGTGTTAGTTAAGCAGTGGACATAATTTTTTGAATATACCTCTGAAACATAAAAGTAGATTAAAATGCCCCAACAGAAACTAATGGAGCTTGAAGAATACTACAGTAAAAGCAGTGCTAGTGCAGGGCCTGGCTCCTATGTATTTGAATGGGGACCCTGAAATTGTCCGAGGACTCCCACTTTTCAGTTGTGGACCCCTTTTTCTTTCATAGCTAGTCCTGGACCCCTAATCAAAAATCCTACAGAGAGTCCTGCTAAAATCAGAATTACTCTGTTAGATTATATTACTTGTGGAACTATTGATCATATCAGGTCATACAATTTCATACACATGGAGCGAGTGTTAGATTGCAGCTCCAATCTTTTCATTTAGGCTAGTATAGTTTCATTTCTAAGCTCTAATCTTCCATACATTAAATGCTCTGTCATTTTAAACATCTAGAGGATACGTAATTTAAAAGTGGGGGCAGGACCATAACTCACGGTTGGCAGAGCTACTTAATGAGTTATGGAAGTCCTGCCCACTCAAATGATAAGACTGCCTATTTTGAGTCAGGCTGCTGTATATTTGATACAACAGTATTTCACAAGTTATAGCTTTTAGATCTGCAGTTTGACTGAAGACTGCCATTTTCTTTAATATTTATTTTAACTAGCTGGCTTCAGTTCTGCTTTAGGCATTGTGATGTCAGCATTGTGACAGCTGCTCTCTGCTTTGTTCAGGATTCCACTGGGATGACAGTAATCTTAAAATATCCACTGTGACAGTAAAATATTTTTTTTATATGTTGCCGTAGGTCACTACCAAGATACAGAAAATAATGGATGGGCAGCAGTGAACAACAATGTTGTTCACTTTAAAAGGTTGTTATGACAACCATGTAAACTTCAGAGCGAAGCTTGAGAGGTTTTCGGTTGTCACAATAACCTCAAGAAGTTAATTTTGTTGTTTACTGTTGCCCATCCATTATATAGTGTATGGGCAACAGTAAAAGCAAGACCAATTTTTAGACACTAAAATCAACTTTGCACCATGATTTGACTTAGTCACCCACCCTGCACCCAAGAACAAGATCAACTCTGTAACTAACTCCACCCTCACATAAATTCATTCATTTATTTATTTTTAATATAAATAAAACATGACCCCTCACTCCAGCATAACCATTCTTTAACAAATAAATTGTGGCGCCGCCCTTACTTTGAGGGACTTGTTTCACGCGCTCTGACCTGATGTCAGCATTCATGGAGACAGCTGTCCCCCCAGTTCAGTGCATTAAGTTATGCGCATGCACAATGGCGTCCACTGCTGTTGTACCATCGATTGTGGCGTACTCTGGATGGTAAAACAGCATATTGATGTCACAGCGATGGTACAACAGCACTGAGTTTCCATCGATTTTCATACAACAGCCCTCTCCCATACACCACATATATATTTTTTTCTTTATATACACACACACACACACACACCAGAAGTGTGGGTAAAAATATTATGAATTGGTTTTGTGGTTGTGGCTGAACTATTGGTCAAGATATCAATGCAAGGATTTCAACAATATCATAGAAGTATAACAATCAGCAAGCTGTACCAAAGAATGCCAAATTTAACTAATAAAGTACAGCTTTTATTTATAAAGCATCCATTCTAAATAGCTGAGCACTGTACAAAGTTCAAACCAACAAATTTGAATACAAATAAGAAATCACATGGTAAAATAAATCAAAGGTGCCAATCGTACATCTAAAAATGGTCAACTGACAGTTTAAAGAAAAAACAAAGGCTTGAGAAAAGTCAAGTCAAGGCAGATTTAAAACAAGTCTGCTTGCCTTAAACCTAGATGAAAAGTGCTCCATAATAAAGGGCCTTACCATAACTGCACAAGTAGTTCTAAAGTCGGAGGGTGGAGGAACCAGTGCCCTTCCTTTCTAAATCTGTATGTAAGTATTTTGAGAATATAGCTACAAATGTAAAGCCAATCAGAAGCAATAATTAGTACACCACCACAGAGATAACATGTAGAACAGCAAACATCCATATACATTTTTATCACAATTGAGCAGTGGTACATTAGGTGTGCCCTGTCACCCAAAAACCTCCCTGCAAATTTGGGATATAAAAGGTAAACAACCAGGACAACTGGTATAACTGAAAGAAAGGCAGTCAAGGTATTAGTGTCCCCAAACAGCTTTGAACAGCAGCAGACCCCAACCTAAAGCTGTCTGCTTG